>VWZV01016212.1:1401572-1434429 GCA_013397155.1 Irena cyanogastra
CAGCCCGGTACCCTGGTGCTGCGGCCGCGGTGCCGCCGGGGCTCGGCCAAGCGCTGCACATCGCCCGCCTTCCCTTCCCTTCCCTTCTCTTCCGGCGGGGCGGGCGCTCGGAGCCATGGGGCGGCGGCGGCTGCTGGCGGCGGCGGAGCAGCTGGCGGAGGCCTGCCCGGGACAGGCGCGATTCCTGCTGTAAGGAATCGCGGCGGGGCGGGGACGGGCGGTACGAGAGCCCGGCGGTGACGCGCGGGATGTCCCCGCCTGTGCCGGCGGCCGCGCCCTGACGCTTTCCCTCTCTCCCGGGCAGGTGGATGCTCCGCAACTCCCGAGGCGAGTGAGGGGCCCCGGGCGCAGCCGGTGGAGCCGGCGCCGGAGGAGAGGGCTCCGAAGCCGGGTGCCCCGTGAGCCCGGCGCGCTCCAGCGGACGCTGCGGAAGGACAGGAGCGTGGGAATGAATGCCGGCTCGCCCTTTGCCTCCGTTTCCCCCTTGCCTCTGCACTGCCCCCCGCAGGGCTGTGTTTTGGGGCTGCCGGCAGCAGTGGCGAGCTCGCCAGGAAGCAGGGCCAGCTGTCCCTCGGGGGTTTAGGGAGAGGCGCCCGAGTCCAGCTCCGGCAGCAGGAGCTAATAAGGCACATGCCAGGAGCTAGCCTCTTATTGGGTCTGAAATTTATCTCAGAGAGTTTCTTCGTTCTAGCCTGAAGTTGTATCATTTTCTCACACTTAAAATGGGCAAAGAGCTTTACAAGGCTTTGGTGTCCCTGATCTGGTAGAAGATTGTGCCTACATGGAAATCTTTGCAGAATTGTGAGCCTCTATTGCTAAAGATTTTTAGGAAGGAATTGCATTTTTTCAAGAAAATCTACAGTTACGTATTTTGTAAACTTGTGCCATGCATTAACTTAGTCTGAATTGTGCTCAGCTGAGCACATTCTGGTGCTCAGCTTCCTCTTGTGTTCTAGTGTTATCTTAAACACAAAAACATATACTTAGGTAATGTTAAAATTGAAACACACAATTCAAAAGTTCGCTTATAAAACATAGTTATTTCATCCTTTTGACTTTATTCATCTGTAGGTAATGAGCGTGGATTAGAAAGGATATGTCCTTACTGCTTCCAGTTCCTGGTTCCTGACAGCTACCGGGTGCGCCTCAAACCAAAGATGAAAGTGACACCACAGATAGAGAAAGTTCTTAAACTAGAGGCAAAGAATCATAAACTTAACATGAAACAGACAAAGCTTTTGAGAAAGTACAGGGAGTCAAGAAGCATTCTGGTAAGGAATTTGGAACTGACAAGTACATGATAGTTCCCTAAATGTCATGTCCCTATTTTAGTGGCATAAAAAAGAAGATACAGAAACCTTTCTCTTAGAAGAGGAGCCCACACATGTCTTTTTCACGAGCATAAGACTCTTCCTTTCTTTTTGGAATAGCTTCTATGCAAAAATGACATTTTTAAAATCTACCTTCCACAATAGATAGATCATGAACACAATGACAAGACCAGTAAGCTTTTCTCTCAAAAAAATACCTTGTGACTCTACATGTTAGAGAAGCTACGCAAACATCTCATTTACTGCCTTTGTTTCAGTTTATCAGTTGAGCAAATACGTTTTGACACCAGATTTACTTCACGTATTTCACTAGCCTCTCATGGCTACATCAGATTATTATTATTACCATCTATTAATACAATAGAATTTTTTACATTTGTCTGAGTATCACTGTTATAGGAAGTCTTCCAAAACTAAATCACAGAGGTAGTTTCAAGAACTTGATGTTTTTCTTAATGCCTCAGTTATTTTTCCTAAAAGTACTGAGGAATGTGACATTTAATTACTATTGGAAGAATAATAGTAAACATTTAATCTAGTGTTCCCAAGGTATGTACTGTTTTTAAAACAGGGTATATGAATGGTGTTGTAATAAATGAGACAGCACCCTACTGTGGCCAGCAGTTGCTGGCATACTTGGAATTTTCTTGGATAAGAGTCTTGTGGTTTCAGGAGTAAATTTTGTGAAAACAAAAATTATTAGAGAGTCAATAAAAAAATTTAAACTGAGGAAAATATCACCAAGGTTCTTGGCTGTCAGAGCAAAATAAGATGCTTCATAAAGGCACTCTCCCCAAATTGTAGATCCCAGTTGAGCTTCAGAAAGGACATCTGTTGTGGTGAGTTATTGGAGCACCCGAACCCCAGCAGACATCTGAAAAGGTTTTTCACCCAGAGAGTGGTTGGGCACTGGAACAGGCTCCCCAGGGAAGGGGTCCCAGCACCAAGGCTGATGGGAGTTCAAGAAGCATTGGGACAACACTCTCAGGCACATGGTGTGATTCTTGGCAAGTCCTGTGCTAGGCCATGAGCAGAAATTTGATGATGCATGTGGGTCCCTTCCAACTCAAGATGTTCTGTGATTCTTCAAGATGAAATCTTTGCTTTATTTTTCTGTTATCACGAATGTTGAGGGTACATTACGAACTGTCCCTTTAAGCAAATGATGAATAGAGCAGTGTCCTATGAAATGATGATGGGCTCTTAGACTTACTGTGTAGGTGGAGAGTGTTTGTTAAGACACACTGTGCATTCATATGAGTAGTTTAACATTCAGTTTAAATAGGTCCAGTTTAAACTCTGGGTAATATTTTGATCTTGGTATGTAATTACAGTTTGCTGTGCTTGTGTTTCGTTCAGTTTGAATTTGTCCTATGGATTATGATTCAAGTGTTTCTTGTCTTAAGTCTTTAAAAATGCTGTTAGCAACTGTCAGCTTTCAAAATTAGCAATGTAGATCCCTGTAATCTAATACTTGAGACTTGTGCAAATGAAAATTCCAGTGTGGCTGGAAATTAAAGCAAGCAATAATGTGACAGGTTGAACCTCTGAGAACTTAGCAAGCAGAACTTGATTTTAGATTGCTTCTGCCATAAAAAGGCATATAACATAGGGACTGTTTCAGGGCTTTGAAAATTTTTGGAGTTAACTGCTGATCCATTTCAGGGAATGGAAATTAGCTGTGAAGTGCTATGATTAATCCAGTAAATAAATCCTGCATTGTAAAGTGGTCACCTCCATTTATATACCACGCAGTGCTAAGTCACCATGAGATGCTAGGTTTGTTTCCCACCTGAATTTCATTTAGAAGAACTAAAAATACATCAATACCTGAGCACTAAAATAGTTAATGCTATTCCTTTTTTTTTTTTTAGTTCATTAGGCTGACAAAATATAATGTCTAGAGGAAGTCAAAACATTCAACTAAAAATGTTTCATTTCAGCATTTCTAAATGTAATTTTTAATAAACTATCTGAATCTACATACTTTGAAATGAAGAAAGATTTGGTGTAGATGTTTTCAAAACTGCTTAGACATTTTTGTGACAGTCTTCTGAGTATGTTATTTTTAACCAGAAGCATCACGTAACTGTTTTTCTGTCAGTCTAATTGCTGCCTCCGAAGGCTGTCTGGCTGTATTACTTTCATATCTCTTAGTATGAGTAGTTGCCATGGCAGTAGGGGATATCAGGAATGCCTGACAGTCTCTGACTGGGTGATGTGATCAGTTCTGATGCACCTCTCAGCTTGTGTGCTGCTGAAGTTCCCTGCAGCCTAGAGGTACACAGAGAGAAGAGAAAGTGCCCTTTGTTTAGAACATCCTCCTTATTGTAGTAAGTACTTTTGCCCTAATACAAAGCCTTGTCTTTGTTCACTGAGACTTGCTGTTTTTAGTAAAATGGATGAATGGGTTTGAAAGTTTGGTAGTTTAAATATTATATCCCAAGATTCTCTGAAAAGTGTGCAATATAACTTCATCGGGGGTAGAATATGCTAATGACTTTAGATGACAAAGAATGTCACATTTTTTAGCCACATTCCTAATGTATATGAGTACTCCAGTATACTTGGTGTATCTTGTACACTCAAAATATGATTTTCCCAGTTCAGGTGCTGTTTCATGTCTTGACAGGGTCGTTCTCTGTAATTCACTGTATTTCATATTACTTTCAGCAGTACGGGTCTCCTGAAATTAGTTTGTAGGGAATTGAATAATTTCTAGATAAACCTGAAGGATGTGTTTGGCTTAAGAAGCCTGAGTTAAAATACGAGTTACAAAGTGTATGTTACTTCTTAGTATCTCATGTTTCACTTAAGCAAATATTTAATTTGTGTCATGGTATTTGGAGAACAGTTTGGATAATTCTTCTAATGGCTTTATAACATAAAGGTGGAAAGACTGAAAGACAGCTTGATATTTCCTTTCTTCTCTCCATAGCTGGTTACTTGCAAATCTTGCAATAAAACAACAAGATATTATGGTAAAAGCAGAGATTTTCTGGCAACCAAAGCACAAAATTGTGGCACTCCAGGTATCAAATCCAGCCTGAAGACACCAGATGTAAAAATTCAGTCTGCAAAGAAAATTACACCTGTAAGCGGCTGTAGGTTGGGATCTAAAGGGAACAGTCCCTCATCACTTTCCAGGTACCTGTTTCTTTCCTATTTAAAGCAGTCTTTTGCCAAGTAGAGTGCATTAAATCTTGTTGATTTTAGATCAGTCATTTAATAAAGTTTAAATTGATAACTTAGTGTATTTCTCAGTTGGTACGGTTGAGGAGATCAATTTTAACTTTTTAACCTTTAAAATCAAAGATTCTCATGGAAAGCCACTGTGTGCAAAGAATGCCCAGTTACATTTGTGTCTTTAATGCAAAATGTGTGTCCTAAAATTTGTATGACAAAGTAGCACTTCTGACTGCTCACTTGCATATAAAATGACACTATTTCTTTTGGATATTTTTCACTCAAATTATATATGTGTGCTTTCACAGTTATGTTAATTCGGATTTCTCTCCTTTAAGACATTTGAATCTTTTGTTTTTCAGGACACGTGAATCTGGACAGGCAACAACCAACTCCGCTTCCAAGACTCCCCGAAACTCCAAATTTCACTTTTCTAAGCTAAAACGGATGCTTGACCTAGAAGAAAAGGAGAAAAGTCAGAAGGCAGATTTCAAAGCCTTCTTGACTTTACTTTAGTTATATATTATTTCAAAGTAATAAAGATTATAGCAATAAATATTGCTAGAGTTTTAGTAAATCAACAAAGTGCTTTCTTCAAAACTCAGGCTAACATCCTGTACCTTGTGGAAGCATAGACCATGTTTTTTAGAAGGAAGATCTGTTTCTAAGGGGAGTGGTCGTTTGCCAGAGGGAGATGAGAAGATAGCCAGTTTAATATGCTTGGGAATCTCGAACATGTTTTGCAGTTTCTGATGCCCCAAGAATTAAAAGCCAGGATTTATCCTTTGAGGAAGAGGATGATGGTCCCACCAAGACCATTTAACTGTCAAAATGAAAGATTTTCAATTTATGTTTGGCACAGAGATGAGAGAGCAAAATATAAAGTCACTCTTCAGGACTGAGGTTATAGCCTCTCCCCTCATTCAGTCTGCAATGATAGTTCTGCACATGGTGCTTCACATTCTCCCCCTGGAAAACAGAGCCAGTTAGTTAAAAGCATTTACTTTCTTGCATTTAAAGATATTTTCCTTTTCTTTTACTAGTTTTATGAGTAGTTTAATTTAAGTGCCTTCAGACTCAGTGAACACTGCTTAAGAAATAGGACCAGCAAATAACTTGTTGGACTGGGAAGCAGTCCACGGCAGGGGAGAATAGTTTGTTGTAAACTGTACTTAAGAGTCTCAAAGATTGGCATGTAACCTCTTTATATCTCCTGTATACTTGCATAATAACTGAAGAATTCACTGCTCATTGTCTCTTATGTGCATGTAGGATAAAATGAACTGCCATTCTTTAATCAAAAGACAAACTTTGGAGTGTTGCCTTTTCCAATGCAGAACTTGGCATTAATTGACCTGTTGCTGTACTTAAAATCCAGTCCTCTGGAAAAATACTTCATTTTGTTGATGGAAAATGTTCATTGCACAAAAGTATTTGAAAATACAAATTTCACAATAAATTTTCTTACTAAAAGTACACACATTAGGTAGTGCTGTGCTTCCCATGAGGCCAATGTGAAACCAGCACAGGCATCTGTTGTGTTTTAAGGTGGCCCAACATTAATGCGTTTGTTAGATCAAAGCACATTTCCTCATTGTCCCTGTTTACAGTGCTTCTTACACAACATCTTGTGGTCTCAAGAGTGCATTTTTTTTTTATAAAACTACAGAGAAGGGATAAAAGACATGATGGGAGGAGCACAACCAGCGTGCAGAAAAAGCTAATGGGCGATCTATCCACGGGATCACAGGAGAGCTTGTCTAAACTACGCATTTCCAAAAATGTTTTGTGGTGGTAGGCACTGAGCTACAGGCATTCTGCACACCAAGTGTGTTACCTTTGCAGCACGCTATTTTTTAATAGAGATCTTGTCATGCTCCAAAAAACATATTTTTTTCTTTGGAATTATCAGAGTTGTCAGATGTCTAGATGTGTTGTTAAAAGGGATTGTTATTGTGAGCTATTAGACCTCATTCTGGGAACAAAGGGAAAGAAGTCATTCAGTACATGCCTTTTCTTGTTTTACAAGTGTGCTTCAAAATGCTGGGTAGAAATAATCTCCAGTGCTTTTATATTACTCCTAAGCCTTTAATAGAGTGTTTTTTTCTGTTAACGGGACTCCCACAGGATTGGTGTATTGAAAAACAGACACACATATGTATAAACGTATCTCTATACATAATACCTATAGGTATATACATACATACCCACACATCAGAGGCTTATAATGCAGACACATATTACACACATACATGCATGTCATGCACTCTTCCCTTCAGGACACATTACCTTCCTGTACTTGAAACACTGAAGGCTGTTGGCTGTGAGAGACTTGTTGAGCTCCCCTCCAAACCACTGCCAGGCCACATTACTGGCTTGTGTTTGAAGAGCTGGAAGAACAACTCAAGAGAGGAAATGCCTTCACTGATTTCAGAGAGGGCGGAACTTCAGCCAGACTTTGT
This sequence comes from Irena cyanogastra, assembly GCA_013397155.1. Lineage (NCBI taxonomy): Eukaryota > Metazoa > Chordata > Aves > Passeriformes > Irenidae > Irena > Irena cyanogastra. The sequence continues at coordinate 1,408,552 of VWZV01016212.1, forward strand.
AAAGCAAGAGCAAGAAGGCCTCCATTAAGCATACAGCCCTGCAAATAGGCATTTGATTATTTCCCAGCTCACACACATTATACTGGGAAATGGTATGTGTATCACTGGCAGTATTGTATTGTACCACTATGAAAATGTTACAAAAGTATGTCTTAAAATAACCAGCTCAACTAAATTTACAGTTCTAGAGATAGAACCTCAGACCCTTTAATACACTGCTTTCTCACCAAAAACTGTTACATAAAATACAGGGAGTAATAAAGCTGGAAATTAGTATCAAGCATTTCCTCAGCATCACCACTGAGATGAGACCTTGGTTGACTCCTGAGTACAGGGTGCAGTTTACATTAAATCCATTTCCCACCATGAGACTGAGAAGGCAAGCAGGGAACAATAATTTTCAAAGATGTTTTTACAACGTTTTATTAAATACGAAAGAGCGTACCTACAGGTGTTAGATTCTGAGGACATAAATTACACAAGGATTACAGGTTCTGCCAGAAAAGCACAATAATGAACCATCTTTACATTTCAAACTTTTCTTGTTAGCTTTTAACAAATAAGTCTATTTCTGTTGCAAACAAGTAATGAGTGCTATTGAACTTTTGCAAATTCCCACAAAAACATCATGCTTAGTAGGATACTTCAACTACTGTAAATATGAAATCAGAATTAGATTCCTAAATAACACGATGGAAGATATTTACTACTTAATCAAGATAAATGACACACTGAAACAGGAGCCGAGACAAAATTGGTCATTCATTAGAAAAAAATTCCACTTCAGACACTATGTTTGAGTCTGCTTTCTTTACTTGCAGGAATAATCATTGTGATTTAAATGTAATGAGCAGAACTAGCTTAAATATTTGTAAATGTAACCATCAAATTTTAGATGTGCCGGTTTTCACTGATTTTCCCACTGAAAAACCCCACACCCACAGATCTGTTTCCCTATGTTTCAAAAGGCTCTTTTGCAGAGGGCCAACCAAGCTTATGTATGATTTCCATGCCCTCCATGGTCATCTGCACTGCTGGCTACTGCATCCCACATATATGTTTAGGGTCATCATCCAAGTACCAGACTGAGTTACCACTGACTTGTGAGAACAGAACTAGTCTGTGCAAGTCCTAACACAATGGGTTTTTTAAAACTTCAGGTAAACAGGAATGTAATTTCATCATAATGAAAGCTCTCAATTTTACACTCAGAAGACTACTTGGATAAAATACATAATAAGCATGTGGTTTGGGTTGTGTTGCTAGGGATTAACAGAGGTGCTTTAATATATTAATACAAACATTAACAGAGTGAATCAGACAAGCTAATATTACTGCAGGCTGTAATCTAATTTCCAAAAGAAATGTAATTTCTAAGAAACATGAAACATAATTTCTAAGAATGGTAATTTTTGTAACTACAGACTTCACATTTATTTTTAAAACCACGAAAGTGGGGTAGTATTCCTGATATCTTTCAAAACATTCTACAAAAAACACAGTTTGAGCCTGCAAACACTAGAATATACATATAAGCAGTCCCAGTGACCTCCAAGGTAAGCATTCTCATATGGCAAAGTGCTGTAGGAATATCTTTGCTTTTTTTCAGAGAATGCTTAATAAAAGTGCAATATAGTGAAGCAAATAAGATAATTATTATGCCTTTATTATCAGATGAAAAATATTCAGATATTTTATAATTGTGCCTTTTGTAGGGCAGGCATTCTGGTTTGCCTAGAGCCAGACCACATTAGAAGAGGCAAGCAGGGTATGCCCACATATTTTTCTTCCCAGAATGGCAACACCCCAAAGCCGTTCCATGGTACAATCCCACCTACAGATAAAACACTGTGCTGCCCAGTCTCACAGTTATTTCTGTTCTGACAGAAGTTGACATGTGGTTTGCTTTACCTTTCCACTCAGGCGTGTTCTCCCTTTTGTCTCCTCAGTACCCTATCCTTCCCTACCCAGCCTCTTTTCTTCCTGAGATGTCAGAAGTACGTACATTAAGCTTTGGAACCTGAGAATTTGGAGGTATTTTTTGACACTACAGGGCTGCATCTGTACTGTACCATGCTATCTTCTGCTATACTACTACAGTTACAGTATAAATCTCCTAACTACTGGATACCCAATGCCTTTCCCATATAAATAAAAAAGATCTCAGTGTACCATTCAGCCATTAATACATGACACTTGCTCTAAAAGTGACCTTTGCCTTTCACAAGTCCTCTTTTCTTTTTTATTGAGGGATCATTTCCAAAACTCCAGCTATGAAAAACCCCTTGAAGTAAACAATTTCACAGTAAAATAAAGAAAAATATATACAGAAAATAACACACTCTCAAAATTAAAACTTCTATACATCAAGAAAAAGTTGAGATTTTTTCCTCATTCTTTTATCAGTTCTACATTACGTGTAGATAAGCAATGTTATCACTAGGAGTTATGAATAGGAAAAAAAAATCCAGTGAAGTGAGTGTCATAGTTTTTTTAAAAACCTTTGAGAGATCAAGAAAATTCAGCACTCAACTTTATTATTGTAACTAATTTCAATTCAGGCAGCAAAAGATTGTTTAAGCTTAATTCCCTATGATTCTAAGTATCCAACACAGATCTTTCAGCACAGTCTAATAAGCCTTGCCACTGCACTTAAAATCACCTCTGGGCACAAATTAAGTTTTCTATGGATGGAATTCAACCATGAACTCACTATGCTTCTTGTTTTATGATTTGTTTTAGAATTCTTAATAGATTAAGCTGGTTTAAAATTTACCACAAATTTGATGCTATTCTTTAGCAAAACCGAACTTTAACTGCAACTGCAATGGACATACGTGTATGTAAGAATTTATGTGATGCATTTAATGTACTAGAACAGAAATATTTAAAACATTAAAATTGCATCAGAACATTTTCTTATCAAAAATCTACACTGAAAAGATGTCAGTGAGTGTTTTAACTAATTTAATTTTGCATATTACACTTAAAGAAACTAAATCCTCTGGATTCAATATAGTCAGATTTTTTTTCCTATGGAATGGAAAATTGCCACTCAAAACTTTGAAATTTTTGGACATGTAGTGAGCTCTGATAACTATTTTGAGCACTCCTATTTATCAGTCAGAATTTTTTAGGAAATCAGTATTCTACATTGCATGCTACGGACTGCTATGTCAACTTGTATTTCTATCTTTTCAGGTTTTTTCCCTACTTAACTGAGGTCTAATTCATGGCAACTTCCACAGGAGAAGGTAAATGGACTGAGATGCTTATGTCCAAGTGTCTCTATTTTAAAGAGAGTGATTATTCTCCATTCACATCCTACAAGTATTTTAGTGATTAGCCCTGTAGAAGCCAATAACAAGTGACAGATAACTACCTTGAACAGTTTCACTCCAGGACTATTTTGCATTGTTGTGGGTTTTGAAAAGAAAGAACAGATTTTTGTAAAAAAATTTGCTTTCATGTGAGGTGTATTAAACTTGTAAACTGTGAACTTAACTGGTACAAAACAATGCCTGACAAGTGCAAAACCACGAACAAAATGCAATCATTAAACACTCCTATGATATATCCAACTCCAAACTTGCAGCCCAGGTTTTTAAGGTCATCAAAATGCCAAAGGTACAGGTAGGCATTTTTAGAATCACTCAACGATTACATGGCTCATTCCGATGGATTGAAAAGCCAGAACTTTCTGGCAATGTGCTAAATGCCTGTCTGTATCTTTTAAGTTTTTAAGTGAGCTTAAAAGCTGATACATAGAATGGAAAAAAGGATTCTTCACAAATTCAGCTGTTCCCAGACAAATACCACATTTATGCCATGCAACAGAGTTTTTTAACTGGGCAAGAGTTTTCTGCTGTTTGACTTATACACTGGCCTGAACAGTCTCCTCCTGTTGTGCGAGAAAAAGACAATTGAAATTTAGAAATATTTGCTGGAGCAGGTGAAGGTGGGGAGGTGGTAGCCCATGCTGGCCTCCAGGGTTTCTCAGTGGAATAGGATGTACAGTACAGCTGTATCACCATTTTGTTGCATGTATGGATGTTACATTGTCAAATTTTAATAATGGGCACTTAGCAACTGAGACAGTTAAGAGAATGACCTTTCAATTTAATTAGAACTGTAAAATGGCTTCACATTTCTGGGATTAACCTTTTTAGATTGAAACAGATGTTCCAGAAAGGGATTGGATTGCAAATGAATGGTCCCTCAATTTAGAAACTAAGCAGCTGTAAAAAGCTACAATTCCAAAACACAATTAAACTGGTCAACGTTATAGTTTCTACATGCTGACTTCTAAATGATACAAAAATATTGTATTATTTTGAGTTGTTTGAAGATCTGCTCAGTGTAACATGATTAATATTTTCCAATAGAAAACTGGTTGTTAGCATTTACTTCAAAAAAACCCACATTGTCTTGGGAGTGGGTAATTTAAATTTAATGGACAGTAAGATCACTTTTAACTTTGCATTAAATTGCATCGGCCTTCTTGCAAACATAAGCCTGTGATTTCCACATTTCACTCCCTCACTAGCAACGGAAATGTCTCAAGTTAGAATTATGTTTTGATTATATATTGATCTACATTAAATACAGGGTACATAAGAAAAATCTTAGCATGTTTTTTACAGGGCACCCAACTAAAATCTTTACAAAAGATAATTATTCATTCTTCCATGTAACAGACACAGATGCCACTTTTATAAATGTACCCTTATGTTCACTCGTCAATAAAATAGTAAACAAATCAACTTTTTAAACCATTTTTTATAAATTATTAAAGTATTTTTACTGACACTCTGCAACAATATACAAAAATAATACTACAAGAGTACCGATTGGTCTGGCCTACCCCTCATTTCACAGAAAAGCAGAGGTTATGGGGGGATGTTTGGTAATCAATCATCGCTGTAGATGTCTCCTGCAAACGGTAGGTGTACGTGGCTGCCCGTGACGTTGGGAAGTCGAGAGAGATCAGGCAGGTTCTGGATGCGTGACCTGAGCTCCTTCCGTACTTGGGACACTCTGGCTAACTTGCGTTTGTACTCCTGTAATGCAGAGGAATTCAATATAAGGTTTTATTGCTATTACCATCCCTACTGCTTACTGCACCTTATATTTTCTATACTAAGTATTCCTTCTGCAAGCTAGGTAAACAACCTTTAACAGGTAAGAATCCAGAGATTTGGGTATTTAGGAGGCAGAGGTATCAGGTCTAGCATTTTCCCAGCAATGGACTTCAAGAGCATAGCCATGGGATTATTTTGCTTTGAATTCTAAGAACATAAATGCTAAACAAAGAAGTCAATCCCAGCTAACACAACCACAGGCTTTTCTCCATGTAACCGGGAGAATGGGATTATTCTTAAAACTTAATTAAGGATAGTTGTTACACATATTCTACTATCAATAACAGAGGCTGGAAGGATAAACTTACTGATGTCAAAGAAGTTGCTTTCATCTCATACTGCTGAAATAATAAAAACCAATCAAATACCCCCTAACTAGGGTGGGACTAATAGGTCCCACCGAGCTGATCAATGACAAGGATTTTGTATTAACTTTTATAATAAAAAACCATATTTCCTCAGTACATTTGTGGATTTAACCCTGGGTTTTGAGAAACTTTTTGAATTCGGAACTTAGGATTTCATATTGTGTTGGAATACAGGTCAAACCACTCACAATTGATATATTTAATGATTATGAGGCACTTTTCACCTGAAACAACATTCTATAAATAAATTTAACATTGTAAATCAGTGCACTAGAATACAGTTAGTGGTCACATCTTAAGAACACAAGACATAATGGAGAAGAATACCAGCTTTTATAAAATGAAAACAGTTAATATAAGAAGATTAACATATAATTCACAGGAATATTTGAATTTCAAATCCTTGGAAACTGTGGAAAGCAGAAGAAACTAAGCACTAGCAGACAAAGCAGTGCTTCATGAAAAAATACCACAATTCACAACATATCAAATGCAGATGCTTTCTAGTGTGGCTGCAGGTTTTGCTGCAGCCTGAGAATGGCTAGAAGTAACAACACATAGGTAATCTACAACTTGGGATAATCAGCCCATGGATAACCAAGATCTCATGACACTTTTAAGTAACAGTGGGGGAAAATCCTACATGATCCTACAACAATAACAAATAAAAATACTTGATAGTTCCAGCACGTATGAAAACAGTGTTCAAATGTCTAAAGGTAAGGTAACAATCAGGCTGTTTCTTTACAAGCTCTAAACACAGTTTTAAATATGTTACTATATTATTAATAGCATGGATAGTAAGGAAGAGACAATGAAAAGACCTTTTGGTAGTAGAACCCAATACAGTAGAAAAATGTAGTAAAGAATGTTAGATAACTGGGACACGATCAAGATTATTGGACAAGGTCCAACACAAATTTTAGAAGTTTGCAACTACATGATCTTCTTACCAAGGGCAGTAAGAGAACCATGAGATACCTTAAATTCTTAATGAGAATAGTAATGGGTTGCTAAAAATTATCAAATCTTTACACAGAAGAAAGAAAAAGTGTCCCTGAATTAGGATCATCAATTCCTTGGTATCATTTATATTTCAAAATCAAGTATTACATGCAGATTCTTATGAGATACTAAACACAGTGAAAATACCACAGATGCCCAGTCAGTGGAATGTAAACTCCTGGTAACAATACATAGGGTTAAGCAGCATTTATTTTAGATACAGAAGCCAAAGAAGTCTTAAAATTGTGAGTCCCTTGGTCCTGTGAATACCATCACTTGCTCACAGTTGTCCAAAATGTTCTCTTTTGGTGCAAGTGACTTCAGGACATGGCTGTGGAAATGAAGGTCTGTATCCCGACATTGTATCGCTACACTAATGCCCAAAGGCCACTAATACTTCACTGTTTCATACCTCATTTTACAGCAGCATCCAGAGGCCTCACTGAGCAGACTCTGTGCAAGATGTGTAGTCTTTTGCCAGCATGTGAAAGGCCAATCACAGGCATTCTCACTATGCATTTTAGTCCAGGATGCAGAGACTCCTGACTATTATTTTAGGTAACAGATTTTAATGCCAGAGGACAAAACCAGCTTCAGGTTTCATAGTTTACTAAAACAACCACTTTGGTGCTATACAGAATATTAGTCAACTAGAATCCCTATTTTCAGAAGCAGGATGCCTGGGGATTGATCACTGGGCAACAAGGATTTTGAGGAAGCTAGGTGATCTAGCCTCCACTGTGAAAGATATACTGCTATACAAAAGAGGATGAGCAGAACTGTAAGCAGAATCAATACACTCAAGAGGCATAAAAATCATAAAATATATTAACTATAAAATCTCTCCTGCAGTTAATTCTTGTGAAGAGCTGAATCCTGCACAAGTTTATTTTCTATCAATGAGGAATGTAAAGCAACAAATCGGTATCCCTTCACAAGTTTGAAGCCTGAAGCTAGGAAAATAAGACACAGTCACTTAGCAACAGACTCAGCAGCTATATTCTTGCTAGACTTTACTCTGAAACTTGAAATGTGACTTATATTAGATTGTCAGTTGCTTGGCTCCCTTAAAGTTCCCTTTAGCTGATAATAAATTATTTCCATAACAACACTGCATTTCTGACATCCAGCATTTTCCATATAAATCTGCCTGGGACTTGTTGCCTAGTGACTATCAGCTTGATCAATACTACTAACAGTAGGTTCCTTTTCCTCACTAAGGAGAATGTTCTCATAAATTTTGTCTCCCACATAACACAGTCAACTTTCTCTCAGCAACATCTCTGGCATAATGTACTCTAGGGAGACAAAATTTGTTCCTTAAACCTTCTCAGAAATATGAAACTCTGAGAAAATTTGCTCAACGTTTTTACTGCAAAACGAGAGTAAAAAAAAAAACTAAGTAAGGTTTTATAGTTTATTATATTATTGATGCAGTATAGATTACAGAATGCAATTTTAGTCCAATTTTATAATCCAAAGCATATGTGAGATCTGGAACTGCAGGTTAGACGTTCACAGCAATCCTCCCCCACAAAGAGAAAAATTATTCACCTATCCAGAGCACCTAATTTCCCATTACAGTCCTGAAACTATTCTAGAAATCACTGGAAATGTCCAGTTTTTATGACTGGTGAGCAAGTCCAAAAGAGGACTGATTTTCAAGTACAGTGACTCAGCAGTTTAGAGGTATTTTCAAGGCAGCTGCTGTTCAGTTTGATTCTATTTAACACCACCAGTCTCTTCTGAAAGGTTTGCTTGTGTATTTTTACGGCTGTTATTAAAGTCATGGCATGACCTAAGTAGTCCTGGACTGCTGGAATACAAGTATTAAGTACTCATTATCAACAACACTCACTGTACATACAGCCTTTACTGTTTTATCAAAATAGCAAGCACACGTACCTACAACCTTTTTCCTCAGTGTGTATGCTGAGAATGCGACAATGAAAGCAGAGAACTGAGAACTGGGATATCTAGGCGCTATTTCTAGCATCATTGCTCCATTAGAAATGCTAGACGTTATACAACCAAGTAACAATTTAATCCTATTTTTGACACTTTTAACTGTGGAAATGCTCATGGAAAATTTCAATTTGATTGTCACTATGCTGATTTTAAGATAAACTTCAAATTACCCCTGTATAAATGAGGCAAGATTCAGATATTTTCTTCAAAGAGTCAAGGTCAGGCAGAAGTATGATGCTTTATTTTGTCACACTGAGCTTAATTTGCATTTTTTCCTACCTATGCAGAACCTTACTTTTGGCATATATGGGCAACCTGATGTTTGGAATTAAAGTCTTTTCAATTTCTTCAGTGGCTTAAGCTAACACTACTTTCAGGCAATATTTTTTTCTACTTCCAGTCAAAAAGCAGGTTTATGAGGTAATTAAAACTTATTTTGCTCATTAGAGTCCCACCAGTTACTACAATTTCCATTATTTGACAGTGTATATGGATATTTTGTGAAAGCAATGCTAACAACATATGGATTCAGAATCTAGATTAATAGTGATTATCTATCAAAAAGTACCAGGCAAAAAAGCCAAATAATTTTTGATTAGACATTACAGACATCATAAATAATAAAAAAATGTGAGCAGGTCAAACAAGCTGTGCACTGCAGAGAATATATTCCCTTCCATATAAAATAGATCTTTATAAAGATATTCTGCAATAGGAAGGTGGTACAGATAAAAAACTTCATGGATATGGTTTCCCTTTATAATATTGATATGACTTTGAACCTTCATCTGATCACTGAGGCTATGGAATGCACAAAAATACTGTGTGGTAGAATATGTATAGCAAAGCAAGAATAAAAGGTTTGCAGGAAAGAGAAGTATTTAATCTGCACCCTCATTAGCTACAGAAAGGTAAGGTGGAAATAAATACTTCAATACAGAAAAACAAAACCCAGATGTTTGAAAGGCTTTTAAGATATTGAGGGCATGTGTGTACAGCAGCATCGATGGCCTGTATGAACACAGTATTTAAAACTGAGATCTCTGACTTTCTAGGTCTATCCCAACCTTCAGTTTCAGGTGCAGATGTTAGAGTTGTGCCACAGAGCAAAGGCTTCTCCTACACTGTGTCCAACAGTGCAGAAACTATTAGAACTCTTCAAAGGTTCAGATGAAAGCAAATGTCATGTGATATAGCCTGATATCTAGATTCTGAAGTTCAGAATCACAGTATTTATAGATGCTACCTTGCTAGACTCCACCCAGTTTGGGCATTTTTCTGCAAGGAAGACTGACAACTACACTTACCTTAGGTAAGCCTCACTACCACCTTGGAAAACAGATGAACAGGGTTAAACTTTGCGCTGCCTTTAAAAATTTGGCATGGCCCACATTTGTCAGCAGTACAATTAAAAGTGCAACCTATTTACCAGTGTTTAGGATACATGAAATCCTGGAATAACTTTAAGAGACTGAACCAATATCCATAAGTTTCACACATGAGGTAGAAGAACTAAGGACAGTTATGACAAGCTTAGGAAAGGACGGACTTGGATAATCTTCCGTTGCACGTTGCCTACCTCCTAGAAAACATATTTCTGGAAGCAAGCTTCAACTTTTTAAATATGTTAACTGTTTGGCATTTGGTCTTGGCAGGTTCTGAACTAAGTAAATAGCACTGAAGCAATGAGCAACTACGTAGTAACCACTTTGTTTATTCCGTTTTGTTTTATGCACTGGCCCATGCATTACCTACTGTACACATTATTCTGTGCATAGATTTACTAATATTCTCAGAGGTTTTCTAATGGCAAGCTTCACCATTACAAAACACAATTTATTTTTCAGAAACCTTTGGGCTGACAGGTGAAAATGAAATGCATCCTCTAATTCCAGATATCCTGTTTTTCTTAGTACTTAAAATTTCCAAGAAAATAACACTTCAAAGAAATTTTCTAAGTTAAAGTATTAGAGACTCCTCAGCTTGTCTGCAAGTGAAGCAATAGGAAGCAATCAACTCAGAAGTTTGAAACCCACAAACTAAATTAGTGATGATCTGGGGAAAGCTTGATTACATGACTTTGTCTACTGTCAACTGTTATGCTGTGGTACAGACTGGAATACACTGCAGACCTTCAAATCACAAACTCCTGTCTGGAATAGTAGCAGATAGAAACAAAGCATTTTATCAGGACATTTCCCATCTGAAGTGTGACTATCACAAATGTAAAGTCTTCTCAGTGGCCACAACCTATTCTTCCTATTTCTTGAAAATGCAATTTTTGTCTAGCTCCTTCCAGCCTAAAACAGTATCTCAAATCTCATTCACTGCAGCCTTGACTCCTGGTCTCCATCTCTATTCCTGGAACATTGCTCCTAGAACCAACCTTTGTCCAGGAAGGATGTTCAGTGCCTCTCAGACTCCTATCACAACTCTATCCAGACACAATACAAACACTTGCAACTGGTTTTTGCCTACCTCTTCCCATTTCTAGCTTTTCTGATTCTGACCTAAATTTATCCCTCTCCAATCCTGGTCTCCATTTATCATTCTCTCTATAGTTCTGGTGCTGGTTACACCTGTTTCTCCAGAGTCCTGTACTTGGCCTGTCCCTATTCTCCACCTATATAGTATCTTCATCAGATCTATTACCTCACATCAGTTTTTGCTTCCATTGTCTTAGTCCAAATGAATTCCAGTTTCAGTCCTACATGGTATTACACCCTTCTGGCTGGTCACTCCTTTCTCAGCCAGCTCATCTCCTGTTCCATTCTTTACTGTAATGTCTAGTCCTGGATACTTTCTTAATCTCCACAGCCTCTGGTGCCAAGTTCCATATGAACTTATCCAAGTTTTGCATTCAAACCCACTGGCTCCCATCTCCCCCTTATTTAGACTCCTGGGAGCCACGGACAACCCACCTACGGAAGAAGTTCTCCCATCACAGAGCAGCACATGGCCGGCCTAGAAAACAACTGTACATGGTTGCAATTGCAGAAGTCTTCTTTAGCCCAGGCTGGAAAACTCTCTGGCAGCGATCTTGACAGAAATTAGTAATGTTTTAAATAATCTCTGATGAGCATAATAAAAGTAAGATTTTTTCAAAAGCTTGTAACTTCATTAAATTCAGGTTCATTTTTGTTAGTATATTAAAATGCATGTTCTCTCATAAAAAAAGGATTTCCCCATTTCATACTAATTTGAGAAAAAACATAAATTACTTAACTTGAAGCTAAATTTTAAGATTATTTTATTATACACTTGTCTTTAGCCTTTCTGTTGAAGACTGTGTTGCCAAAAAATTGCTCAATGTTTGGGAAAGTAAAAGAAAACAAAACAGGACTTGCAAGCATTCAGGGAGGTGGTGGAGTCACCATGCCTGGAGGTGTCCAAGAGGCACTTGGATCTGGTAGTGGGTGATGTGGTTTAGGGGTTACAGTGGTAGTACTGGGTGGACAGCTGGGCTGGATTGGCTTGAAAGGTCTCTTCCAATCTTGATGATTCTGTGAGTAAACTTAATTAGCAGGGATATTACTAGGCTAGCTTAGTTTATATTTATCTCCCCTCAATCATAAAAGATCCAGGGTGATGAATATTAATTTATAAAATAAATTACTATATAAAGACATTGATATAATTAGTCAATCTCTATGGGACTATGATTTAATTTAAAGCATTCCAGAATGGCAGATATGAGCAGCAACTGAAATGAAGGATGCCTGCCTGAGGTTACATTTGGTCTACTTGTGTTTTATTATCTGATACAGCATTTATTTAGCCATTACAATAAACTGAAAGCTACACACTTCCAAGAGATGCTTAAATTATACTGAAATCTTAAGTTTCAAACACTGGCTGGCAGAATGAAGCTTTGGAGAACTTTTGATGATAAGTAATCAAGTAGTTCAGAACAATTCTGAGCAATTTTGCTCAAATACTCAAGTTGCTACTCTGCACAGGCACACAAGGGATAAAGCAAAACAGTTTTGAAAATAAGAAAATGAAAAAATTTAAATGGCTGGAGGCTTAGAGATAGCTTCTTGAAGTTTCACCTGTTCATGGAAGATCTACATGAAATCTGAATTAAAGGGTATCAGTGTTTAATTTTAAAAGAATTTAAAATGAATTAAGAATTTTGATGGTCTATTAAAAAAAGCATGCCTTTAGCAATGCATTTAAGAACAGTTGTGTCAAGTCTTCAGGCCCAAATATTTACTGTACCTAACAGATGAACCGTAAAAATTCAGATATGTCAGATGCATATTCCTCAGTTCATAAGTCTCTTTAGGTCATTACAACAGTCTCAGTTCCAACTTCAGATTTCACATGTGCAACTCTCTCAACCTAATGCTGTAAGTGTTGAATGGCAAAAATGTGGACTGTGTAGTTCATTATTTAGCAGACACAAACAGACATCTTAAAGTATGAAACTGCTGTAAAGCTAAGATGACATGTACTTATTTTGAAGATGAAAGTGAATCTGAGAATGAAAGTTAACACTGCAGGTCACCAGGTATGGATTTATCTATTGCTAGCCAGGTCACAACTTTCTCAGATCTTTGTCAAAGACAGATCTACATAATGTAGAAGGATAAAGCCTAGTTTTATGGCAGCAAAGTTAAGCATTAGTAGCAGTCTAATCCAAGCAGCCTAGAACTTAAAGCAGGGTAACATACATAGCTGTTGCAGCTGCAGTGTAGAACCACTCAGTGTTATGTTAACCTGTGGGCAAGAAAAAAAATGAGAAAGCATTCTAGTGACCTGAGACTGGGTATTAGCTTTATTTAGGGTGAAGTAAATAAAGGCAGTGCAGATAGAAGACCTCAAATTTCTACTACAGGTGAGCCCACACTGGTGACCTTGTTCATTTAAATAATCTATCAGTGTCGAGTCTATCTGTGCAAAACTGGTCTTGGACATTTTGAAGAAGTTCTTCCAACTACTTTTGTATTTAATAATTCATGTTCATCTTTTCCAAGTCCATAAATTATTCCTATCCAACCCAAAGAGCTGTGAAAGACAGCCACCTTAAATTTCAACACAGTCTTACCTCAACAGCACGTGGTTTTTAAAGATTTTTAATGTATAGTTCTCAAAAGAAGTCAAGAAATGCCATGGGCCATCCAGTATGTGTTTGTTTCCAACATTCTAATGAATTTTATCAGCTAGACAGTTTCATATTACACTTGTCAACTCATTCTCACAGCTTCATTAAGTAGATTGAACCATCCATTTTAGATACATGGATTCTCAAGAGGAGCATTAAGTTACAGCTCAAAGATAAGCATTCCCAAGCCTGATTTGCTTAATGGCAGTTGAATATGCTCAGTGTTAACTGATAATTGAAACTATAGTTTACGTGACTAATGAGAGTAATTCTGTAAGACAAATTGTTGATATGCTGCATGGTGATTTATGTGTTTTTCTCTCATTTTCTGCAAAATAGGTATTTCTGATGCTGTGTTCAGCAATGGCAATGGGAGCGTAAGAAAGGCAAAGCTGAACTACACAGCAGCAAGAGATATTCTGATTTACTTGCCCCTCATACTCCCCCCTGTGGGAGTATCTCCAGTGGAAACTCTACTATGAATGAAGGAAGCAAACAACTGCACCTCTTCCACAACCATCAAGAATCATAATCTAAATTTTCCAAAAATGCACAAAGATACAAGCTCTATCATTTAAAAAAATAAAGAAAAAAGTGCTTTTAAAGAAAGAGCTTACCCTCAAGCTTTAGTATTAAAATATTATGACTAGAAAAATCTGCCTTAGAAAAGTGAACAACTCCAAGAAAAATTCACAATGAAAAAGTCCCTTATCAATCAACCAATTTCAGGCAGCAAATTTAGCATACCCACATGTTTTTTACATTATTTACCCAATTCCAAATTGATTAAATAGCTGGTTTTATTTTGTAATAAAAAAGGTGTAAAAAGAGGTTGTCAGGGAAGAAATTATGAGAAATCAGAGGGGAAAAAAAGGTCTAGAGAGAGAGCAGAACACAGAACAAGTAAACAACATTAAAAAGAACAAGGAAAGACATTTACAGTGTTTTTTGCAACTCTTCTTTCCCATTATGAACTATATTGCTCCCAAAAGCCTACAGATTGCAATAACCCTACTAATGCACATCTTTCTGTGATCTACTGATAAAACATGTATCAGAGGTTAGCAATCACAGAATCACAGAATTTGGGGAGTTGGGAGGGACCCACAGGGATCACTGAGTCCAACTCCTTCCCAGGACCATCCCCAAGAGTCACACCCTTTTGCCTGAGAACATTGTCCAAACACTTCTTGAACTCATCAGGCTTAGTGCTATGACATCATTTCAATCTAAAATGTCTTAGCTTTTTAAAGCACCTTTCAAGTGCTTTAAAGCCACCTATAGTTCACTAAAATGATCTTAAAATCATTATCCTGGTTGATATAGAACTCTAGGAGTATCTGTGGGGGTTTCCATTTTGTATGTCTGTATTCCTATCCAGCTGTGGATTAAATGACCTTGGAAGATCAGGTCATGAGGCAAATATAGCAAGTTAAATGTTGTTACAGTAATTTACTACTAAGATATTTGCAAATGAAATAATGAGTAATTCAGTAGTCTTGTTACTGGGGAGAAAAAAGCAAATGATGCAAGAAATTCCTTCAGTCTTCATGTTTACACAGTGTCAAAAGAAACAGAATTATACAAAGCAGTAAATCACTTAAATTCCCTTTTTTGCTATGTGCTTTTTGCATGTCAGAGTGCAAGTCACTTAGGTATATTTTCACCAAGTTCATTACCCTGGGTTTCTTGCATGACAAGCACTTTAAATTTCTCTCTTATTCACACTAAATCTGCTCTCACAAACTTGATACTGCTTTAAATTTGCACCAAGGGTTCGAGAGAAAACATCAGGTTCTACTTCCGGTTGTACAGCCTAAAATAAGAACCTGTACAATTTCTCTTTTAAAAAGTTGGTTTTCCTGACAATGTCTTAAAAAAGCAGCGTTTTAGCAGATTTGCTGTCCAAATTGCAAAGTAGTGACATCTGTCTCATTTCACTGGTGAGCTGCTTCAAATTCCCTCAGAAAACAAGACCTGAAGTAGCAATGGAAACAGCACTCTTGCTGCAGAAAAGGGCTTAACATGGTGGCAAAGTGAATTGAATACAAATCCAGTATACATGGGCAGTATAGCAAAGAACTTTTTTATTAATTGTCTATCCCTACTTGCTCTTAAAACTTTTGAGGTTGGTCTCTCCATACACTCATGTTTCTAGATCTCTTGTAAATGTGAAGTCTGAAAGAAAAATAAAAATAAAGTACACCCGGCATCTGACGACAAAGGAAACAAAAGCAGCAGGTCTGAACCTGCAGCTGACATTCAGGCAAGAGCTGCACTGACTGGCTGGCACAGCAAAATCTGCCTGTCAGGACCTGTTTAAGATTTCTGGTGTGCTGGACATGATCTGTGGTGGGCTAGAGTGTGTGTTTATGAAGAACTACACAAATGCTATCTGGGTATATGTTTCCAGCCTGCCGTGAGGTAGAGGAATTGAGTATTAGGCCTGGAAGTGCCACTTATCTGTTACTCTGCAGTGCAATGTCATGGAAAAAGGCAACATTTCCCCATGTAGGGTGGGAAACATGACAAAATTATTTACTAATTGGCCATGACTTACAATAAAATGTAAAGACCTGCACACAAACTTAAGATACAATCTTAAAGAGTAACCATACAAGTCACTATGCATTTCAAATTTTTAGGGTTTTTTTCGAAGGCTTGCCTTGTAAAGTAAAAGGTAGTTTCTCTACTGACACCCCTCAAACACAAGCTAGCCAGGCACCACAGGCTGAAGGGTTCAACAGCCCAAATGAGTCCCTCAGTGACCCCCCGTCATCTCTAGCCGGTCTTTGATGGTGCAATAGCATAGCAAGAGAAGCCCCTGCTGAAAAGAAAAGTACCTGCTGATGGAGCAGAAAGGATACATCTGTCCCCTACTTCCATAGCTAAAAAAAAACCCAAAAATGAAAACCATCTTTTTGCCACTGTTCAGGGAAAGTGACTTGCTCATAGCTACCTTATCAAGAAGAGTCAAGACCTCAGGATCAAATAAAAACAGCAAAAAAAACTCTCTCCACAGTAATCCATGTGTAGGTGGAAAGCTGCAACTGTGTAGGGCATATTACAACGTTTCCAAATGGAATTGACATTTGGAGGAGAAAGGTCATTGTGCAACATGGCAAAAGCTGCCTGACATTACATAAAAACATGCTAGGTACCACAATGTTGGATGAAAAAGCAATGTTAATCACATATGCGCCATGAAAAAGTGAGCAACATTTTTTAACACGTACACCCGTATGCAGCAGCATAAGAGAAAGCTTGTCTGCCGTTAAACATTTTAAGGGACATGAAGAACAGGTCTCCTGAGGAAATTATTTCAGTGACACTCTGGACCTTGCAGCATTCTCAGAATTGCACAGTATTCCTCCCTCCCACTGCAGCACTAAAAGCCTGCCTGCTGACCCTCACAACAGTCTGTCTGTGCATGTATGTTTTCCACCAGTAGCTTTGTTTTTACTGGAGCTCTAATGAAAGTCAGTATTTTCCAGCAACCTCCTCCTACTGAAATTTGGGCACTGGCTTACATGCAGAAAATAAATATGCTCTAAATCTTTAATCACATAACACATTTATGACTTTTTATATTTGAAAAATATAAACTGAAATGGTAAGCCTTTATCAATTACACTGAAATCTGGAGTTTGTACTCACCATTTTATATCTGAAGATTGTAAAACCTACATTATGAACATCAGTCTTTATTCCTCTTGGTATTTTTAAGAGTAGCTTCTGTAAACTCTCTGGCACTTTTAGTTATATACCTAACTGGACGTTAGCTATTCAAACTCCAGAAGGCAATGAATACTTTCAGGTAAATCCAAACCTGAAGTTTAAGTGACCAAGATTATTCCACAGCCCACATATGGATTTACCCTCAGAAGCCTAAGAATTATTGCTTACTATTTAACAGAAACACAAGGTTGAAACCTACAGGTGCCATTGAGCATGTACAATTTTTCTGAACATGCTGCATAAGAAAATTAATTTTCACTGACTACAGCAGCTGCTATTGAGCATGGCTTCAAGGATTTGGGGCCAGGATATTTGCTGAGTTATATATGCACACATAGAGCACAGAGGACACTTACAGAGTAAGTGAGATGCTCCTAGTCAGCAGTGATAGGAACCTTCTCTATCTTAAATTGTTAAGAGTCGAAAAAAAATCATGCTAGTAATAATTTTGTGGTTTACATATGGATCAACACAACCATTTTCAACTGGCTTAAAAGCAGTTGCATGAACCAATATTAATAACACTGATTAGCCAAATAATAAAGCAGCATCCTTCTGGGACTCAAGGACTAAGCATAAAGCACAACAACTCTACTGGTGTGTGGGTTGGGAAAAAAAGGAAGATCTTGGTGTTTCAGAAACCTGGATTCTTTTTTTTGCATGAAACAGAAGTCACTAATCAGCCAGAAAGTAAAAAAGTTTCAAGGTACTCTGTGCTAGAAATGCTGAGATCATGGGTACAAAACAGCTGCAGATGGCTGCTCATTACATTTTCAATGACATTAGGATTACTTCCCCTTACAGGCATTACAGTAAGGGAATGCATTTAACAATCCATATAAATTACAGGTGAGAAGCTAGCCAGGAAACCAAAGGAACAGTGTTTCAAACACTACTGTCTGGAGGATAGCCAAGTCATTTTAAATTTCTTGCTGCTGTGTTCTAAGACAGCACTATTGTACAAGATGAAATCTAGAAAAACAGGAATTACTGGTTCTTAAGAAGAATGTGTTGTCTGAAAAAATTCAGGCAAGTTCTCAAAACCAAACCTGTGTGTAGTGACTCTACTTTCTGCTTTGGGTTTGCACCTGCATCACTGCTTTATTCCACAATCGTTCAGCCTGAGGATAAAAAATCTGTGAGATAACACTGCTTGAGCAAAAATATTTGATTTCTTCTACACATAATAATACTACAAATAGGGACTTCCCATTCCTACGTTTTCAGATAAGCTAAGTGTAGTAGCTGTGTTATCACCAAGAAAACAAACAACAAGTACACACACACATAGAATTTAATTGTCTCTACAGAAGTTGCATCTAATATCATCCTATGCCAAATGACGCATTTCTCTACTGGAAATGGCATTCTATTCACTACACGACCTGTGACAACAAACACAAGAAATATCTGGCTTTCAAGGTGGCATGCTAAATTGTTTTGTTTAAACAGTCAGTGTAAAAAATACTAATCACAGTGGTACAGCTCCTAGATTTAAATCATGTAAAACTAAAGACTGTTTGATGTACCACCATTTTAAAAAACAACAGCAGCAACAAAAACTGCCACAACAGAAGTCTTGTCAGTGGAATACAGAAAATGAGGAAAGAGGAAACCATGATCTACCGGCACTCATCCAGCATCTCTCACACTGGTTATGGAATCATAGATGAGTAAGACTGAACAGGTATGTCTGGAAGCTATGTGCTGAGTATCAATTTAACAAAAACCCTGATTTCCTCTGGATGACAAATACTTCAAAATAAAGTTGATGATGGCACAGCTCGCCAAATTTATCTATCAAATATGCTGACCTTATGAGCTATAGCTACAACCTTTTGCCCATGGTTCACTACAGCTGAAGGATGTCAGTTATCTCCCACCAGAAAACAGGTAACTTACTATGGGAAATTTTGTTTCTAGAACACATAATGAATTTAAACTTGGCTTCACCTTTATACTCTGAAATCTTGGGCAATGAAGAGCTCCAGCTTTCACTGTTGAGCAGGACAGCAAAGACAAGGTAAAGGGATCCAAAGAAAAAAGAAATTCTCTATGAATGCAATGTTCTCAGTGGTCTCTGGTTTGGTGCCCATGGTTTGAGGAGAATGCAAAATAAATGACAATGCACAAAGGAAGAAATAAAGTGATGTGTCATTACAACTAGCAAATAGGGATGTGATGCAGAAAATTACTGATTTCGTATCTATTGCATTTGCAGAATCATTCCTCCTACTCTGGTAGCTACTAGCAACCTAGAAATAAATTACATCAAAACTTTGTGTGTTTGAAACATTGCCAAGTGTAACACTCGGAGGAGTTACACCGTCTGCTGTCTCCTGCCTTCTACCTTCTTCGAGATCAAAGGGCTCACATTTACTGAGAACATGACAGTTCTGAGGCTTGACTTTAAAGAAGTTATAAGAAGCACAGTGTTCCACATAAAATCTGACAACTGTTTAAAGGCATAAATAACTGTGGTAAAAACAAACAACGATGTCCATCTACCTCCTCTGCTGTCCAATGAAGTATTTGGGCTGGAGTAAAATGAACTTTTGATACTGACTGATGAAAAAACAAAGGAAGAAATACATAATTAGGAATGGAAAGTGGTCATGACAACCTAACATTTGAGGAAATAAGAGCCCAAAAAGCATGTACTTTACCTGTACGGCCACAGTCAGATGTAAATCTTGATTCTCCAGGACTCTACACATTTAATTGCTACTTTTGACTACTTGTTGTTCAAGTTCTATTTTCAGAACTGACCTTAAAATGATGGTCTTTTGAAGGGCAGAACTCAAAGCTCAATTCTATCTCCAACTTTCAATTCTGTTCTTCAAATCTGACTGTCTTTCAATGTACTAAGCAGCCACTACACATTTTCTACCCTAAATTCTGCTTGCAGCCAAGCTTTAAAACTGTTGCATGTGCTGACTACAGAACCAATTCCCCACACCTCTACAGGGCAACATAAAAAATCTGGTTTGGATGCATAGGGAGGAAGAAAAAAAAACCCCACCAAAATACAGAGGGAAATGTCTAACTTTTGGGAAGATCAGAAGTTAAATATTACAGTGATTTCTATCTATTTGTTAACATCAGCCTACACTTAAATCAGAGACTCACAAAATAGTTTTAAATACTTCAGGATTTGTGCCCTTTGCTGCACAGCTACAGTAATGTCTACAACTATTTTAGAAAGCATGTGGCATTTCTAGTACTTCTACTTGTCTGACCCCCATTTAAAAATTATGCGTATACTATGGAACAGGAACACAAACTCAACAATGGAGAGAGAGCATCTCTTCTACATTGAGAAATAAGCCTGATTCAGGGAGAAGGCCTGGGTAAGATAACATTCTTAACAGTATTTTATCTCATCAGAGTACTTATTTCCTCCACTATCCAAAATGTAACAGACTTGTCTCTGCCTAAAACTTTGCAATATATTCCTCTCCTACCTATGGCCCTCAAAAATACCATCCTCACTACATGGACTTAAAGTGCATTCTTTTCAGTTTGGTAGTGTAGAAGTGTGAAAAAAGAAGTAACCAAAATTCCTTTTTGACACTAACAAAATGTTTCAATTGTTTTAAGTATGTACCATCTCACTTCAAATTCTGAACATCTTACTACACTTCAAAAAGTTGTAACAGCAGATTTTTCTTCTTTTTGTGATGGAGGGGTGTACTCTATTAGATAATAGGGTTATCATCCTAGTGTGCATAAGGCTGGGGGTTTTATAATCAATTTGAATTCATAATATATTTCTAAATTACCATCCCAGTCAGAATATAAAAAGCTGCTGTGATGCCAGTTTCACAGATGAAGAAAATTAAATAATGATGCTTTCGTGAAAAACAAAAAATTAATACTGAATCAGGCAACAAAATAAAACAGCTAGTGGTATTGGGAGAGAACACCTCAAATACTGGCTCCTTAGATTGCTTACTTTCAGAGAAATATAGTTTCAATGTTATTTCAGACAACTGTTTTACACCCACAGTAGTGCTAAATGTTCTAACTCCATCCCAGTTAGTCCAATTCTCCATCCCACAGTAGCTCCCAGCCAGTGCACACCCTCCAACTCTCCCCTTCCTATCCCAATATTCCTTGATGTCTTCTACATCACCTAACTATTGTGGCAAAGAGCAGTGAAGTTATGGCTGGCTCCATGCTCTATAGGCTGACTAGGATAGACTGAGGGGAGAAGAGCTACTGAAACATTCCTCTAGGCCTCTCTTCTCTTTACATAGTCACAGCAGTAATTGCCTCAAACTTTTAAAAGCTAAATAATTAGGATTGTTTCCCTGTCAAAGGCAGCAAAACTGCAACAGTCAAGTCTCCCAGGAAATTAGACAACACCTGTAAGCCTTATGTAACAGCAACTAACTCTCTCCTCTTCTGCCAATCACTGCCAGCAGTAACTGAGAAATATTACAAAAATGTTTTTTCCCTCCCTAATAAAGTCAACTTTATGCACTTTTTATGTCAGAGATACATAGTCAGACCATATAAATAAAATGAAATTCCAAGACAACATGGAGTTCATTTACAGGATTTATACATCATCCTGAGTTGTTTCTCTGCATTCTGCTTCTCCTTATTTCTATCAATTTTAGTCCACAGCATTTCAAACTTTGGCAGTAGAAAAGCTTTACCAATTACGTATTAGACTAACACAATACTCTTTACTTTTGGCAGAACAGAAAAATATGACAACTGCTCCAGTCAAATGCAAAAGTAAATGTACTCTGGCTATTCCTTTAGTTCAGAATAAAGTTTTAAGGCAAGCGTAAGAACCACTCTACACAATTATCAGGTGGTGGTGAGTACTCGGTGACAACTTCCATTTCTTCCCGGCTAAGAAACATTCTCAGCAAGAACAGCTGTGGGATACATTGTTTCCCCACTGCAGCTAAAACAGTATCAACTGCTCTTACATCACACCCCACAGAATAACCACTAACACAGCTCCAAACAACAGTCAAAGAGAGCCGGTGTTTCAACACCGCCCTCAACCTCAACTCACACGTTGCAAGTTGTTCTCCTCACTCGGCAGACACATGTAACATACCTCAATCAATGAGAGAAATCCAAGCATGAAGAAAATGACCCAGCTTCTTAATGCACTTTGAAATAAGGCGGAAAACTAAACTACAGCTGCTGAAACGAAACATTACCCAAAGTTCTGTATTTCGCCAATGAGCTTTAGCAGAAAGATACAGAGTTTTTAAGAACTGTCCAGCTAAGAATTATGTTACCTAAGTTTTCATCTTTTCTTAGCTGAGGCTCTTGACCTATGGCACCATGAAGTGGCCTACTATTCGCTAAGCTTTTTAGGAATGAGGATTAGGTGTTTTTATTTTAAAAGTCTGGATATTTTGAAGTAAATTCCCCAGGTTTATGGTATGAAGACATTTGTGTAACTGTGGTGGTTTGGTGGTTTTGATTTGTAAAATTCGGTTTCAGTGTGAGTCCCACTGAAGAGTATTTCTGCTCTCTACATCTAGGCTTAGCTGAACAGATGGATTTTGCCTACAATACCACAATAAACCCTTTGACTAGTTTAGTATCATCATTACAGAAGATCATAATGAATTTAAACTAGGAAAACAGAATAGCTTTGGTTCCTGATTAAAGCAGTTCAATTATTAACTCCTTCATTTTGATTAATGAGCTCAATTTTGACAACAAAATTATTAAAACAAAAAATTATTCTGATCTGTCATGAAAGATTCATATATATTCTTGAATGTTTTTCTTATTTCCAATGATATTTTACCCATAACTGATGGCCTCAGTAGTAGACAAATTTTATGTAAAGCTCTGGGCTTAAAGAAAAAAATAAATTAAAAAAAAAAAACCCAACAACAAAAAAACCCCAAAACAAAACCTGAAAAGCAACAACAAAAACAAACCAACCAAACAAAAACCCCACATGGAAAAGTGCACTGTTCTTATACACTACAAAATGTTGATTCAAAACTAAGAATATTTCACTCCTAATAATGCTTTTTTAAATGCAAACAGGTTTTTGTAATAAAGATGGCACCTATACTAATAACTTCACGCAAATTAACATTTCCTACTTTCCCCTATGCCAACTTTAAATACAACATAAAAGGCCATGCGTTATTTCTTTAATAGGCTCTTGACAGTATTTGCTGCTTCAGACCACTACATAAGACGATGAATTATTTTCCTATGTAGATGTGAGAACAGGAGTAATATCAGCACTCTGCCAAAGATCTACAGTAACTGGATGCATATTTTCTTTAAATGCCATCTCACAGCTACTTGCTGTCCACCCTAAGACTTCCCTTGCTGTGTACATTCAAATTCTCCAAAAGGTATCAGCTCTGTTCAAAACAGCATGAGTGCCACTATGTTTACATCAGATTTTACACAAATTTCTTCTTCTACATAACACTGCAGTGGTTTTGAGTGGAAACATCAGAAGCCTGCTGTAGAATATAATCCAGTTTGTGTTGTTACAGCAAGGCTGAGAGAAAAAGCACGCTGATGTTCTAGCCTTTTCTTTCTTCTGTCAGATTTCTACAAGCAGTTCTCATCAGCCCTTCCAATCAACCAGGCAAAACATTATCAAAAATGCAGCAAAAGAATGTAATTACTGTTACAGGTCATAGCAAAGTGTAACAAGCATGGTGCTTCCTTTTAACTTCATATAGAAGCTTGTTAGACAAAAAAAAACTTATTTATAATAACATTTCTAGATCGTAGTGACGGCAGAAAAAATAAAATAAATAACAAATTTAAAACTGTGAAAGTTGTAAAACAACTTTTGAGTATCAGCCCAACAACACAGGCTTAAATGTGGACACTATTTACAGAGAACTCTGAGGAGCACAGCTGTTGAGTCAACTGCAATTATCTTCAAATTCACATGGGCTTATTTTCCTATTAAATGAAACTACCAGAAGACATTAGCTAAAGCAATATATTTTGATTCAGCTTTTTCATACAAGTCATCTCAAATTGTGGAGCAGAGCTTTCCAATACCCTCCATTCCCTCTCCTTTTTCATCCTTAACATTAAGGGGTTTTTGAAACTAGATTATGTATGTCTCCTTAGTAACTCCCACGCAGAAAGACTGATATTTAGTCTGCCTAGAATGACTACCTACTATTCAGTATGGTCTTATGTTCCCATTCAGAGTCTATAGCTGTTTCAACAAATAGTTTCAAAAGCTTCTAATTGTGGGAGGGATACAAGCAGGGTTTACAGTTCTGCTGACTTTGTATTCAAAATACAGATTAAAAAAAAAAATCTATAATTTGATTAAGTCCAGCAAAAAAAACATCAGATTTTTAACAAAAATATTTAAACAATAACAGTATTACTGTTGGAAATTAAGCCTTGCAGAAAAGGTAGCGTGAACTTGAAAAACCTCACTGCTACTGACATAAATAGACACTACAGTATCAGTATTTCCTACATCAATCTCTTATATCCAGGCTTTCTTTTTATTCTAGCAAACTCCTGATCAAAGTAAAGGAAATACCTACTGCAGAATGCACTAGAGAAAAGTCACTTGCTAATCTACAGCTATACTTCAAAAAACTGAAGTTAGAGCACTGATTATTCCCTTTACAACTTCCCATCATCTCAGATGTTTGCACAAGGTTTTACATACCTCCAAAACTTGTTCTTCTGAGGATGACACAAATAGATCCATTTGTTTTGGTTAATAGTATGAAGTTTTTGGCTGGCAATAGCCAGGAACATTCTGGCTAGAAGTCTCAAAAACAACTGCAAGTCCTACCTAGACAAGTCCAGTATCTTCTCTCAGTATTTTTATAATGAGGAATTCAAAAAGCAACTCAAGGGTATTAAAGTACCTGGTATCTTGCAGTATCTCGTACATATATATCTTTTTTTTCCCCTTTCAATAAAAACTAATGGGTAAGTTGCAGAGTGAAAGCTAAAAAATCTCACCCTTCACAAATAATAAGGGTGAAATAGATTAAAAAAATATAACAGCTGCAGAATTTTTATTACCTTGTTTCAAAACCAGAGTATCTTGAATGACAAACAATGCTTTAAAATGTGATGAACTGAAGCAAAAGGTTATCTTTATTTTACAAGGATGAGCAAAGTACAACCTACAACCTGTTCAATCTGTTAGAAAAGCCTAGATTTATATTCAAATATGTAGTAAGTCAATTTAAAAGGAGGAAGCCTTCAAATGTTTCTGCTGCTCTGAATGACATTGAGCTGTGAAGTCTAATCTTCTTTCAGGTACAAACTGAGTAACTATAGTATAGTATCTGAGGCTGCAGTCAGTAAGTCACCATATGAAAGAGGTGTATTTATTGCTCAAGTACAGAGAGGTTTCAAGTCTGTTATGAAAACAGGTCAAATAAGCACTATTCTCAGAGAATGGGTACAACACAAGGGAACAAAATGCACTGACCATTTGACTTTGCTTTGTTGTGTTTGACATAAGGGCTGCTGTTCTTCACTCTAGTCTTGCAAATTTCTTCTACAAGACTCTACAAGTTTACCTTCTGTCACTGAAAAGAGT
>VWZV01016213.1:0-50047 GCA_013397155.1 Irena cyanogastra
TTTAGATTATAATAATTTAAAAAAGATATGAAGACTGGATACCGGTGAAGGGATTTCTCCCAAATCCTTTTCAGAATTCCTGCCCTATCTTTCCCAGTCAGTTTCAAAGAAGTTTTTTGTGATTAATGAAGACCTTTTTTAAAGTTATTCCATCTTGGGATGTATTCATTCATCACTATATGTTTGCAATCTGTTGTTGCACCACATATGTAAATATAAATTGCTGCTGTAGAAAAAAAATAAGAGTGTAATCATTATCAAGCCATATATTAGAACTATAATACAGAAAAGCCCATTTATTCTATATCGAAGAAAAGTTTTACACATCAAAATCTTTTCTGCTTAATTTAAAAGAAGCTTGATCAATTAAATTTAGGAAAATGGAACATATTTTTGTAAATAATTCTAAAGTAGAGAGACTATTCTGCCTTTACAATCCTGAATTATTTATCTTTAGTACTCCCTCTTCCACAAATAGATAACAGTAAAACAACCAGAAATAAATTGAAGCACTGTTTACTTGTGAAAGCAGTAGATTGTTTTTATTTAAGTTTTAATGACTGACAATTGCTCATTCCTTTAGATCACTCTTCTATCTGTAAGAACTCTCCCTTTATTTTAATGGGTGTAAATACACATCATTTGCCTTTTGAGTGTTTATATGTCCTTTTTCCAGAAACTGTGTAAGTTCCTAATTCCAAATGACTTTAATCACATACATAAAGTGTTGTTATATCCTAATTTAAAGCAGGTGTCTTATAAAAATATTCACTATGGGAAAAAAACATCAACTAGAATAATTATATATAATATGTAAATAAACATTTGTGTTAAATAGTACACAATATTATATATGTCATATAACTTAAAACAAAAACAAAAACAAAACCCACTATAATTACANNNAAAACCACTATAATTACAGAATATTAAAATACAATCAAAATTACATAAAACACCAGAAAAAAAACTAGATTGAAAATTCCTGAAGAATAAAGAATTTTAAGTAATTTTAAAAGTCAGTTTAAGAGCCATAGATTGGCTCTTAAATAATGTGTTTATTTTATTAAAGAGAAGATTCAGTTTGATATCTGTATGTAAATATTTTTTACAAGAACAAAAGTACAGAGCGCTATGTAGTTCTACTACTATCAGAGAAAGTAGTAAAAAAATTAAATACTGGAAGTTGAAGTCAAGTAATCTCAAATGCAGAGAACATCTTTCTTTTCCTTTTGAATGAGAAGTATTTTAAACAAATGGGTCATTTCCTGACCTATAAAGGCAGGGCATACAAGTTTAACCGTGTAAATAGTTCTTGCTGAGATGTGAACATTAAGAGAATTTGTGTTCATCACTTGCATACTCCTAGCCTTTCAATTTGTATATACTCACTTGTTGTTGTTGTTGCTGGTTTTTGGATTTGGGTTTGTTTGTTGGGCTTTTTTCAGCTTGTCTGGCTTACCTGTACTGTTTCAGCTTCGCTCCACAACATTTCCTCTTTCTCCTGGGGCCAGTCAGGAAATTAGTTTTACCTTGTTCATGATTTAGCATCTGGAATTCCTCCATTCCCTACCTTGTGCACTGTCTTTAAAGACTTGTTTCTTTAAGAGACAAATGATGATGAGAATAAAGTATACCTTCCCCACATGGAAGAGGGTTACACTGTAAAACCTAAAACAAGCTTTGGCCCTGTAAACATTTTCATTCATGTTTTTATGCAATGATTTTGAAAGAAACAAAATTATCAAAGTACCAAATAGCTCCAAGTGCAACACCATAAAAATGCATACATTGATGTGACAATTTCTTGTCACACAAGCAAAAACAACTAGATATTTATTATGGGGTTTTTTTGAAACAATTTTTAAAAAATGAGCTGTCAACACTATGAACTGTGAATTTGTCTTTTTTATGTTTCTGTGGGTTTTTTTTTTTTGGTATGCACAGCAATCATCAGTTTTTCTGCTTTGCATTACAGTTATGACATCCTCTACTGCACTGCTGTTTGATAGAAATCCACAGTAATAATCCTGAGGCCCAATAGCACACTTTGTACTTAGACAATACAAGCTAGATTTCAAGATGGATCTCTTATTACAAGTCTAGACAAAGTAACAGCTAACCAGATAGCCCTCTCATTCCTGCCCTGTTTACCTGGGCAGGTGGAGGTTGATATAAACTCTTCTGTGCAGATTCCAAACAGATCGGAAAAAAAAAAAAAGAAAAAGACCACTTGTAGCCTGGGGTCTGTATAACTTGATTAGTGAGGGTTTTTGCCTATGAAAATTTTCAGGAAGTCAGACACGACGCTAACATCTGGCATCCAGGCACACAACTTGGAATATGGGCCCACCTTTATGAGAGGAGAAAAGAAGAACAATCAACACTGTCCGTGAACACCATCATGAGGAAAAAAATCCCAAACAACAACAAGCCAATAAGGAAAACCCCCTAAAACAACATCATCTAAAATCCCCAACAAAACAGAAAAGAAGCTTAAAAACTCCCTAAAAAATTCAGTGTTACAATTGATGTTCCTTAATGTTTTGATACAGGCAGCCACCATTAGGAAGACAGGGAATGAGTAATAGGGCTATGATAATGAAACAGTCTTTTTCTCTTTCTTTCTACAGATATTCTACATATGCCTCAAGGAAGATAAAATGTAATGCAGTTAAGATGTTACAAAATAAAAATGAAAAGTCAGTCTAACAGTCTGTTGTGGAAATTGCCAGACTACCTAAAAGTCATCACAACAAGACAGGAAAATGTTTTGAAAAAAATTCTTCTGCAAAAGCAAAGAAATAGATTTCTATGTATCTTCATCCTTAAAGTTATCACTGTAAGTGCTCATGGATTTACCAATTTACCCAGCATCTCTCACACTTAATCACCAAAAATTTAATTCCTCTCAAATTAACTCCAAAGAAATGAGGAAATATTGCAGTCTGTTATTGATCCTTTCACAAAATAGTACGTATTATGTTATAGTTATTATCATCATCATCATCATCAATCTCTCTTTTTAGTTTTCATTGCAATGAATGACTTGATCTTTATATGTTCAAAATAATTCTGGGAAAAAGCTTTCAGAGTTGAACAGTTTTCAGTGATTTCTATATTTCTATGTGGATTTTTTTGTGGTCGTACAGGGCAGAGGCACAGTTTTCCACTACGTCTTTTCCATAATATCACATTATAACACACATATTAATTAAAAAATTGCAAAAGTCTTGTTAGTCTTATCATATGAAGAAAGTAATAGACACCCTTGACATTGTTCTCTGATAATGTCTCTGATCAGAGCAGCTTAATACTGTGCTATTGAAAGTTACACAGAAAAATTTGTGATATAATTTAATGTTCTCACATCACTGCTTGTAAATGCCTTAATCTTCAAAATTACAGCCAGATTAAACAGTTTGATTCATTTTACAGTTTAGCAGCATTTATGGCTCTAATTTACATGCAGGAACTACTTAAAAGATTCTTGTTTCCTCCCTCCTGCATATCTCTTATTTTTCTATTAAAAACACATATCTTATGCAAAAACATAAATAAATACACTTATCCTTACTTCCTTTTAAGTTGTACGATCAAGCTATGCAGGTTTTCTGCTACATACAGTAATTCTCTAAGTTAGAAACTGAATGTTCCTCCCACACCAAATCCTGAGCAAATGCTGTAGCAAAATTTCTTCTATAGCGCTGCAATATGTCAGCTGTCATGCAAAATGTACTTATTTGGAATTTTTCTACAGGACAAAAGGTCACAATTCAAACATACTTTACACAGCAGATCTGTTAAGTCTGACACAACCAACCAGGAAAATCTGAACTTACCTTTACTTTACTTTATCTTACACCCCTTTCCCTTCATGATTCATCTCTTGCTAAGTCTCTGTTATGCAGTCCCTGGTGTAAGCTCACCATGTGTGTAACCCTTAAAAACATCTCAGGACTAAACATGTGCCAAGGATATCTGGGTAAAAGTAATAGAAGTTTAAGAAAACTCATGTCTCCCCTTCATCTCTTTAAGCATTCGTTGTCATCTCATTCTTTTAGTATGAGATCCATCCCACACACTAGCACTCTATGTCAGTCTAGCTACTTTGGAAAAACAACAAGGAGACATGTAAACAAACTGTCCCCTCCAGCACCAACAGACAATCAAAGGACTAAAAATAATGCCAAATAGAAGTACTGGATGGCAGAAAATGACCCTCAGTATCAAACATTTACAAGATAATACCATACCACTATAAAAATATTCACCGGTTGTACCATATTTCCAGTACTTTAGACTCATGACTTCACTGGGATTTGGATGATTATTGCAGAGAAGGCAAAATTCACTGTAAAAGAGAGTACAGTATAGGACTTTAGACTGCATTATCATAGTTTCTTGTCCGGGGTCACAGAATTTCTCAGCTTCCTTAGCATGTTTCCATGACCTTTCTTCAGGTAAACAGCCCAGACTGCCAGCACAAGCAGACACAAAAGGCTTGAATTCTTCTTGTACCAGTGGGCTAACCAGTACAGTTAATCTGAAAATAGTGCA
Organism: Irena cyanogastra; assembly: GCA_013397155.1. Classification (NCBI taxonomy): domain Eukaryota; kingdom Metazoa; phylum Chordata; class Aves; order Passeriformes; family Irenidae; genus Irena; species Irena cyanogastra. The sequence continues at coordinate 4,561 of VWZV01016213.1, forward strand.
AAAGGTAAGAAACCAGTTTCTCCTTAAGCTCAAAAGATTTTGAAGTCTATATAAGGACACTTGTATTGGAGCTCACATAACAAAAAAAATATCAGTGTAAATCACTATGCAGACCTTGCCTTTTGCTTTTTCTCACTATAGGGGTTAAAACAAAAGTAGCCAGAAAAGGACTGTGCATATTGTCCAAGAGGACAAGGGGAAATGACCTCAAGCAGCAGCAGAGGAGTTCAGATTGGACATCAGGAAGAATTTCTTCACTGAGATGTTGGTTAGGCATTCGAACAGATTGCCCAGTGAAACAGTGGAGTCACCATACCTGGAGATGCTCAAGAGGTGACTGGGCATGGCCCTTGGTGCTGTGGTTTAGCTTGACAAGGTGGTGTTCAGTCAAAGGTTGGGCTCAAAGGTCTTTGAGATCTTTTCCAACTTTAATGGTTTTATGATTCTATGAAGGGAGGAGGGCTAGGGAGGGAAATGTCATCATTTATTCATGACTTTGCCAAATAATTCAAAGCTGATATTCTGATATCAGTATCTCAAGTTCAACATTTTCACTCTTTGTGCTTACAACATCATGGTCATAGTCTGGAGGACATTATTCAGTCAGTAGGCAAAAACTAGAAAAAATTTACCAGGGAAAGTTTTTCCTTGTTTTTCCATCAGATAAAGCAGAGGACCTGGTGAATTTTGTAATACTTGTCTCTTCTGTACCACAATGCAACCAAAGTAATGTAGTTCTTTCTGAATAAAAGTGAGTCTATACATTTAACAGATTTCTAGTTGATCTGATTTAGGGCAAAAGGTTACCATGTTCTTCTGGCTGGCAAGCTGAACTCTTGTTTTCTCTTCACTAGAATCTTGTTCAGAGGACATGGTTCAATTGAACTGAACTAAAGGGTTCATGAATGCTACAGGCACACTCCCTGATAGTATCACAGAGGTGATCTGAAACTGTTTCTTCTGCAACTTTGACCTTAATATTGTGCAATAACATTCTGGATTTCTATAAATCTCAAAAATTCATTATCATTCATACAAGACCTTCACATGGACTTTGAATCATTCAGTGCCTTTTAATATTAGTTCATGTTTTTAATTAAGATATGCATGATATATGAAATTTCACTAAGTATCTTTCAAGGAGCTTTGATGATAATAAAAAATGAGCAATGGAAAGGCTTTGCTTTTAATAACTCCAAAATTGTATTATTCTGGGATATATTTCTGACACCTTATTCGTTTCGTGGGGGAGGGAAGGAAAAAGGTCTTTTAGTACTGTTAATTAAGATGAGGATTCTCATTAACTAAAGCAAATGTTAAATGGCCCACGGGAGTGCGTAAATAATAGGCTTACTAATAAACTGTAGTACATCGAAGCTGAGGAAAATAACTTTAACAATGCTTTTGCAAATTTACTAATTACAATAGCTTCCAGCAGTGCCAGTTCAACCTGCAAAGGACTTAAACTACACTTGTTCTGTTTTCAGAAGCACTTCAGAATAATTAAACTATTTTGCATCAAAGTTGTTCAACCTGTTTATTAAAATAAAAATAGGCAAAATAGTTTTTAAAATATTGTGGACTCCTGGTGACTATATATTCCATAATTGAAATAGTCTTTCCTAAAAGGATAGTATTTCTGGAATTGAAATACATGAATACATTACATTTTATTCTAATTAAATGTAGTCAGTGCTTTACTCTTGCATGAAGATGATTTTGCTATTATGAAAGCTATCATGTGGGAAACAGTGGCACTTATGAATAGTTCTAGTTCAGAATGACAGCTTTATAAAAAGTCAGTGTTAGGCATGGATCTCCTTTACACAAAAAAACTAAAGGATGGTTCATGTTTCGTAGCTTTTTTCTGAAATGTATAAATATATCATTATTGTGGGCTAACCCGGTAGGCAGCTGAGCCCCACACAGCCGCTTGCTCAGTCCCTCTGCCTGCCATGGGAAGGGAGAGAGAATCATAAGAGTAAAAGTGAGAAAACTTGTGGGTTGAGATAAAGACAGTTTCATGAGGAAAGCAAATGTTGTGCATGCAAGCAAAGCAAAACAAGGAAGTTATTCACCACTTCCCATCATCAGGCAGGTCTTCAGCAGTGTCAGGGGGAGAAGAGCTTCATCATGGGTAATGGTCGCTTGGGAAGACAGATGTCCTAAGTCCAAATGTCCCCCCTTCCCACTTGTCCCCAGGTTTTATTGCTGTGCCTAGTGCCATATGGTCTGGAATGTCCTTTGGGACAGTTAGGGTCACCTGCCCCCACTGTGCCTCCTCCCAAACTTTTGTGTACTCCTCAGCCTAATCACTGCCAGAAGAGTTCTTGACACGGTGTAAGCACCATTCAGCAACAACAAAAATATTCCTGTTATTATCATCACTGTTTTGTCACAAATGCCAAACAGCACTCTATGAACTTCCATCAAGAAAATTAACCTCATGCCAGCCAAAACCAGTAAAACTATAAAAAAATCATTTAGCTGAAAAGTTGTCCAACTTCCAACAGGTTCAAAGCCACAGAAAATAATACAATCACAGTATAATTTTGTTTGAAAATATCTCTGTGGAGATTGTCTGGTTTAACATCTTCCTCAAAGCAGAGTCAGCTTAATGTTAGATCAGGTTCCTTTAGGTTTTATCCAGAACAGTTTTGAAAACCTCAAGACAAGAGTTTTCAGAGTCTCTTTTACAAACTTGATGCAATTTACGACTCTCATGAGCACTGTTTCAGTATATGGATAAATGGATGGATTTTCTAGATGGATTTTCCTTTTTTACAGGTTATGGCTTTAGCCTTTTGGCTACAGCTTTTTACTCTGGTACCAGGCTTTTCTATGACTCATCATTATGAAGTTTAAACCAGCAAGATCTCCTACAGCCTTGTCATCTCCAGGCTAAAAAAAGGTCACATCTCTCACTCTTTCCTCATTTGTTATGCTTTCCAGGCCCTTAACCACTGTAGTGCCACTCTACGACTCTTTCCAAATTTGTCAATATCCCTATGGTTCTGGCAGAGTGCCAGAGGTCCACTTGCATTTCTTTACTTCCTTCTGTCTTCCTGTCTTCCTTCCTACCTTGTCACTATGAATTAATTGTTTGTTGATGTCTGGTTAAGAGTACAGGAACAACCTTCTCTTCATATGAGGCTTACTGTCAGGGCGATGGAAAAACAAAGGGAGAGAAATTCCTTTTTTGCTTATTTTTCTTATGCTATTTTGAAATGCAATCATCCATAATCATCGCCTAGCTAACCTGCCTTTTTCAACTTCCTATTAATAACTTAATAATCTAGTTGTGTGTCACCATGTCTCTTCCCAAAAATTTTAAAATACCATCTCTTGCTGCAAACTTTTGGACACCTACCCACATAATAAATAAGAAAGAAGAAAAAGCATAGAGATGTGTTTATTCTTTCTCTTTCCATATGATTAAAGCCATCTTGAACACTGTCTTCTGAAAACATGAAGTGATTTTAAGCATTTTTTGTCTTCGAGTCTTCTCAAATGTTTCCTACATTGAGTAACAGCTATCAAAATGTGTCATTAATGTACTGCTCCTTTGGTAGTTCAGTTTGTATCTGATGTTTTCAGCATCAACAGGGCATTAACAACCATGAACAGACACACTATGGAAATAATTACCCTCTCAGAACTGGCTCTGGTCCTCAACCATACAAATGTTCCTTTAACTTGTTGTGACACCTTCCTGAAGGATCACTACGTCTTCTTGTAGTTGATACATCTGGAAGGCTCAAATACAAACTGTTGTGCAAAGACCTTGAACACAAGTATTAACAAAAACGTTTCATTTAGCTGTATCTTTGACAGCTGAGGAATTAAGAAAAACTTAAGAATGCTGATGAAACCTAAGCTGAAATTTTAATTAAATATCTCCCTTTTCCACTATAGGAAATAATAGAGTAGTCATAATTGAAGTGATCAGTTAAAAACAGTCATTAACTTCACTACACACACCTTTGGACACTCTGAAGCAGGAACCTTATCAGTCACTATTTTGAGAAATAAAAAATAATAAACACTAATTTAAGACCAAGACCTCCATTAAGGAGCATGTCTGTTTCCAGTAAAGCAATCAGACACATCTGCATTTCAAATGCATGGCTGTATTTCAATGAGGCAGTAAAGAGAAACAGACATGTAAGGAAAGCACATGACTAAATACATTCTTGAAATGGATCTCTTGGATGACCTCTCAAGGACCTATAATAACAAACGCCTTATTTAATTTTTACATTTTTAGAAATAAAACATCACTTCATATAATTAGTTTGCCTCTGCTGCTTTAGTTGTCATTTGACTTTGTTGATTGTTTTTTATTTTTAGTGAAAGGGAATGTAGAAGCAGGATGAACATGTAAAGCCCAATCACAGGTGTGGATACCCACATATTGAGTCATGCTTCATCATAATATTTAACCAGTGAGTATATCAGGATTCAAATTTGCATCTCATCACCATCAGAGAAAAACAAACAAACCAGAAAGCCAAAGACGAAGCAACTAGACACATTTATTGACATTATGTAAATTACAAATTATCAATGAATTTGCAACTATCATCGCAAACAGGTATCTGTAAGCCCCATTCTGCTGGTAAACTACAGTATAACTAGTTTAGTTACATCTGTGTGCGAACTTCATGTCTGCATCTAAATGGACTGACTGCAGTTGAATCAACAGCTGTCTGTCTCATCTTTTCCACTGAACCTGGTCTTTTTCATTTTCTTAATTGGAAAGAAACTCTGATCCACAAACCTGTAGCTTTCTCTGCCCAGTCAGTGTGTTTTGCAGCAAGGGATCTGAAACAGACACTCAGGTCTGTCCTAACCCTTTTTCTTAGCTCCAAACCCACATACATCAGCAGTCACTGCCATCCTGCATAAATAAGATTCACTTAGTACCCATTGTGACAAGACTGGTTAATTATAAAATATTGTGTGTTGCTGACTCTTGAAGCAGCAAAGAAACCAATCAATGTAAACTAAGTTGAAGAAGCACCTGCTGTGTGTGTTTTGAGTGGTCTTTTCCAGGCAATTAATTTATTTGCCCAAAATGTAAATATCTGAGAGAGTAAGCATATCAGCATATAAAAACACTTGCAGTTCTTACTGCTGCTTTTCCTGTCAAATGTTGAAACATGCTGAGGCATATTCCCAGCTGATGTAAACTCTATCTACTTTACTGACTTCAACTGATAGTTTGCCCCATTCAGTATGTGGCTAATTTGGTTTTTCTTTCCTCTGCATAGGTTGTAAGCCAGAATAAAGAAAATCAAATGTAGGTATATTTCTATAAATAGGAATAGGAGCTGAGGAATTTACCAAACCTAAATCTTTGTTACATTTCTCTATCACTATATGGACACAAAATGTCCATACACTCTGTGCATCCCCTTTCTTTGCCTTCAGAACCAGAGCATTCCCTGAAAGTGGAACACCAGGAGGCTTGGCAGGTCACATACTCCACCCTCCTGTCAAGATAAGAACTGTGTTAAATATAAATTTCCAAGCAGTTTTTTATCTAACAGGATAAAAACTGGCAGTGATGGAAGCTCCACTGTGCCAAAGGAAATCTAGGGAATTGACTAATGTATCAGTAAAACAACAAAAGCACTGTAAGTGGAGGTTTTACTGTGAAATTAATGCAAGAAGAATACACTGACCAGAGGACTATCAATCAGGGTGCAAGTCTACCAATAATTTAATGACACAATGCAGTGGAAAACAACAGGGGATTGCATCTATATCTTGCAGGTATAAATTTCATTTAAACAGAACAAAAGCAGCCAACTAACCAAAAATCAAGGTAAGATGATGCTGTCATATTTAACATTTCATTTTCAGAATATGAGTTTATTTTGTTTCTCCAACAATTAAGTCTACATAGGCAATTAAAGCATCCCCTCATGTCAACCCACAAAGCCATGCTGCATATCTTGCAAAGAAGGGCACTTCCCTCCAGGGGTTGGGCTACCAGGGCTCAGGGACAGGGCATTCCTGGCCCAGGGCCCCAGCTGCCACTTCTGGACAAGGCTCTGCCACAGAGGCTTTCCCACAGCCTGAGTTGAGCTTGGGCTGCCCTGCTCCTGTCTGGGGCAGAGATGGGCCCACACTGTCAGGCTCTGCCATCAACCCCCCAGAGGAGCCCCTGGCACTGCTGGAGCCCAGCCCCAGGGAGCTGCTAATCCCTGCAGTGCCCCAGACACCACTGCCAATAAACCACAGAGCTGTACTTTCAGATTGCAGAGTTCCCCATTGAGTTACATGTAATACAACAGCAGTGTTCGCCTTGCAATTAAAATGAAATAAACACAGACTAAGGAAACCAAGAGCAAAGTCCCAGAGGAGCAAATGAAAGCAAGCTTAAATAGCCTTTAATACCAGCTCTTGAGCAAAGAGCATTTCAATTTGTTTTACATCTCATCTCTCCAAAATTCTTTTAGAATTGTCCTGTGCCAAACCTACCAGAAAGAGTCACAGAGTCTTTTCAGCCTCAGATTCAAGTGGAAAAATCTCTCTTTGAAAGAGTTTTTTGATATTTGATAATTTATTTCTCAACTACCATGGTTAGTCTCCTTTCCTTGCTACTGTCTTGCTGCAAATATTGTACTTACACAAAGTAGTCTGTATAAAGAACTTTAAAAATTATATTTTCATTAAATAGTTTTGTATGAAACAATAAAATTTTCTTTTAGCTTTGGTAAGATTCAGGAAGAAGCAACGGTATAGATTTAGATAAAAGTATCTCTGTTCAGCACACAGCTAGCAGTTTGCAGCATAACAGAATAACAGTTTGCAGGAACATGTCATCAACAAGATGCTCCAGGTTAGAACAAGTTAGACTCAGAAGTTCCCATCAACAGTTGGAAGGCTTTTATCAGAAATGCTGACTTGAAGGAAGATGCTGAAGAGGGCTTATATAAGATACCCTTATGATCTGATTATTTCTTTCTCTTCTTCTGTATGTGATTTACATAATTAAAATCATTAATAGGGTCTTTTCAGTATCTGTAATCCATCTAAAGCCCTTCCTTGGTCTCTCCTGCTGATAGATAATTCAGACTTTCTGTGTTCTTGATAAACAAATTTCTAAAAGCTACCCTATGGGGAATTGTCTGATCACTAATTTGTCCACTATCTTTGAAGCCCCCAGTAGGGCTCTAAGTAAGAGTGGTGAAACACAGTGGTGCTGTGGCCTTGGAATTTTTTTTTTTCCTATAAGATAAGAACAACCATTTTGTGTTCAAAGGAGCTGAAATTTGCATTTACTGTCTTTCTAGACACCGCCTTACCTTCCAGGCTCCAGGGTCTTTCAATTATGGTTGTCCCACTTGTTTTATCCACTTTGTCACTGTAGAATTAAATACTCTGTAGACAGAGAAGGGAAGTTTATATAGCAGGAATGTCTTTGCAGATGAATGAATGGACACTTGCACATCTTCTGATTGTTTTGAAATTTCATATAACTGTAATAAGGTGATTCTTCTCTGTGCAGTTTAACTGTATGGAAGTTTTAGCCTTCTTGTGAATTCACCGTGTTCAAACAAACATCTACTGCATATATAACACTTGAGGAGAACCCTTATGGGCTGAATTAACAATTTTTATCACAGCATATGATAAATGAAGTGAACTACATGCAACACCAGTACAAAACAACCTTAAATTACATATAATAATAACAATAACAATTATACTACTAATAAATATTATTATTAATGACTATTATCAGTAGTAGCAATAGAGTACTTCATCCTTGCTTCTAAACTTGAGGCACCTGTATTAAAGTGTATTACCAGAAAACAGAAGGCCAATATAGGGCCTTGTTAGCAGAGTGATTCATTTACTCTCTAGGTTTTCTGCCTATTCCATAAGGTACCTCACAGAAAGGAAAATTTGAAAACATCGCAAATTAGGAGAACTATAAAAATCCACTATAGAGAATATTCCAGCAAGGACTCTACTGCTTTGCTGCCTACCAATCATCATGTGCAAAATCACAGATGACAAAGGCATTGAAATTGCCAGCAATTTATTATTACTTTTATTTCTAAAACACAATCATCATCTTGAAAGCTTGTGCAAATATGCAAACCAGCCTGTAGGGTTGACTGTGGGGAGATCTTTCAGTTCCCTGTGAGTGCATAGTCATGCGCAATGAGAGTCAGATTATCATGGATCCCAGATATGCCCAAAGGAGTGTTCAGAGCTGGAAGAAATTAAAAATAACTTTTCTATTCCCCATTACTGTCATCCCACACAGTGACACGTCTTTGAAAGCAAAAGCTAAAACTCCTCACGCATAATTAGCTAGAACAAACTAATGAAAGAATTAAAGTGTTCTGCTCAAAGACAAGATCATCAATCTATGGTTCATTCCATCACCATTGATTTGAAAATGCAAAAAGATAGGCAAATTATCCCATTCTCCCACAAAGCCCTTAAGGGGCAGAGAAATTGGTCTCAGACCTTTCTTAATCCTTTTTTTTTTATTTATTTCTATTTTATTTTTGATCTGGTTATCTTAGCTTGATTAGTGCAGTTCCAATTACACTATACAAAAATAAAAGGACTTCTAAGGCTTTATGATATTGTTCTGAGAAATAAATAAAATATTTAACCAATCATTTGAGATGTGCTGACCTTTCATATGGTAAATGATTTTATGTGTCTAAAAATCCCAGTTTGTGCTCTGATTAATGACAGCCAATATTGGAAACTTTTTAATCGGCTTACAAAACTTGTTTCTTGTTTCTCTTAATAAAGTAAAATTATTGGCTCAACAACACAGTTAAATCTTGAGGTGTAACCTCTGTCCAGTTTTACTCAATGTGCTGTTTGCCATTTTCTTCAGTGAGGTGAGAATTTTACCTCACTGCTATAACTTCTCAGCTAAAAATTTCAGACACAAATTGCTGAAACAGAAGGTGAATGTGAATAAAACTTTTAGCTTTAAGTGTAAATTTTTCATCATTTTGCCTCACTTATGCCAAATATAATGAGACTGGACCAGATTCTGTTGGCTGTTTCATCAATAAAGCTAAACCAGCAAATTCCAAAGACTGAAGAAGGGTAATTAGACGTACATTTCACCCCTAAATGCTTCTGTAGCTAATCTGTCAGTAGAAACCTGCATAATTTTCCAATAAATATGCAAGATGAGCAGCACTGGCTGGATGAATTAGAAAAACAGAAGTGCCACACTCTACAATCAGCTTGTTTTCATCTGCTGCACACCTGTAGCAGGAACATTTATAATGTAGGTGGTGTATTTGGTGAAGTGAAAAAAAAAAAATCAGTAGTTAATTTCTGATCCTGAAAACATGTTTTTGCTTTTCAGGGTATATATTCAGTTTCTAGAAGTTTGTAATTATTTTAGCAGGAGATATTTCTCTTTCATTTAAAATAAAAAGTATTAGATGGCTAAAAAATAAGATAAAACTGTACAAGATGAGGCTCATAACTCATGCTTTTGGGGAAAGGTACCTGAGGTCATACCAAGCACATCTTTGTAAACATATACTCATTGTCTCTGTGAATTGTTCAGGGACACAGGGTTCTTAATCCTTTATAGTGAATTTTAGACTGGAATCTCATGGACAGATACTACCACATGTTTCAATGTCTGTACTATTTTCTGGTGTCCATAGAAATATGAGAATATTTGTCTCTTCCAGACCCCATAAAGATTTCCTATTGACTCTCAGAGAATCAAGTTTGTCTCCTTATTTCTCTCTCTCTTTATAATGAATAAATGAAAATCTTAAGTTAGAACTTACCAGACCTTTCCACAGAAATATCAGACACCCTCAGTTGCCCCTCAGGTGTGTCACCTATTTCCACCATTGCATCACTATTTCTATTTTCGGGAAGAAAAGAGCACCACAAAGAGATTTCTGAAATTAGGAAGACACACCAATTGCAGGCCAGAAACACACTTAGAGAGAGGATAACCATTCATACATTTTCTTTGTTGCCCGTGTGAATTTCACAGAGGATATTTGTTTCCTTATCAGGACAAATCTCAGAATCATGCAGAGCAGAGACTGACTGGGCTGCAGCAGGAAATCAGCTTGATTTTCCATTATTAAGATATTGTAGTGACAGGCATTCTGCAAAATCCCATTTAAAGAAATTGAAGGAAAGTAGAATAGATGATTACTCTGAGTAGGAATATACTGTATCTCATCCTGCCACTTCCATTTGGCAGGTACTCTCAGCAGACCAATCCACAGATTAATTTCTTTAGCAACCTAGCAGAGTTCAATAGGTTATTTAGCATGACTTTTTTTCTCAGTTATTTTGCTTAGGAAAAGATCCTAGCCATCCAATTTTGGCAAACAAAGGCACTTTTTTCCATTTCAAAAATAATTAAAAATCTATCAGTCCAGCCCAAGTAGGAACACAATTCTTTTGATATAAGTACCAAAACCACAGTGCTGGAGATATATCAGAAACTTTTGACTGTTCAGCTCTATCAAACTCTGTCCCAGAACAGAGATATTTGGTAGAGTCTCCTTGAGGTTATACCAGTGGATTTTAATTAAAAATGTAATGAAACTATGTTCTATCAAATTATGTTGGACTGAAACTTACAGTATGTGCCAATTTATAAAAAGTTAATTGCAGTTTCAAAATTAAATCAAAGTATATTGAATTTTATTGACAAAATAACAAATATAGCTGCTTGTTTATGACTTTTTATAATTACAATAATAATTAATTTTTATAGAGGAATCAATAGCCTGTTGAAGAATTCTGAAAAATAAAAGCTATCAGAGATATTTTGAAATAATTGAAACAAAATTGTGATGACATCAGGTTGTGCAAGGAATTTATTAGCACTCAAGATAGAAGCGCCATTGTAGATACACTAAGGGTTTGCTTTGGAGATTATGTAATTATATAATTGTTTGGTTTGGAAGAAACTTTTGATTCTTATCTAGTTCCAGCTGTACTGCCATGGGCAGGGACATCTTCCACCAGACCATGCTGCTCAAAGCCCTGTCCAAGCTGGCGTTGAGCACTTTCAAGGGTTGGGTACTCAGAGCTTCTCTGGGCAATATCTGCCACTGTCTGATCACCCTCAGAGTGAAGAATTTCTTTCTAACATCTAATCTAAATGAACTGTTTTTTAATTTAAACCCATTCCCTCTTGTCCACTACAGGCCCTTGTAAAAAGTCCCTCTCCAGCTTTCTTGCAGGCTCCTTTCAGTTACTGAAGGTCCTATATGGACTCCAGGCCCTTCTCCAGGCTGAACAATCACATCTGTCTCAGCCTTTCCTCACAGGAGAGGTACTATATCCCTCTAATCATCTTCACAACCCTCCTCTTGACTCACTCCTACAAGTCCATTTCTTTCCTGTGCTGGGGACCCCAGAGTTGGAAGCAGTACTCCAGGTGGGATATCACAAGAGCAGTTTAAAAGGATCAGTCAATCACCTCCCTTGACTTGCTGGCTATGTTTCTTTTGATGCAGTCCAGAATACAATGGCTTTCTGGGTTTTCTGCAAGTGCGCATTGCTGGCTCACATTCAGCTTCTAGCCCACCAACACTCCACATCCTTCCTTTCAAGGCTGTTCTAAATTCATTCTCCATCCAGGCTGATTTGTGATTGGGGTTGCCATGACCCAGGTGATGAACTTTGCACTTGGCCTTGTTGAACTTCTTGAGGCTCACACAACCCCATCTCTCCAGCCTATAGTCACTCTGACAGCATCCCTTCCCTCCAGCTGTTGACATTACCACATAGCTTGGTGTCATCAGTGAATTTGCTGAGCATTCTTTTAATCCCACTGTTCATGTCACCGACAAAGTTGTTGAACAACACTGTTCTGGTTATGTTTCCTCTTTCTCAGTATGTAAGAATTTCACTGAACTGTAACAGCTTCTCAAATATGATAGTGACTTAACAGCTTCCTCTTCCAGCTTCCTCAGGACCCATGGATACATCTCATCAGGTCCCATGGAAATGTAGATCTTCAGGGTCCTTAGATGGATATTCTACAGCAGGCAGTTCTTCATTCTTCCAGTTCCTGCCTTTGCTTTCTGCAGCTTACATGGTATGTGTGAAGCACTTGAAGAATTTAGCAAAAAAACCCATTGAGTACCTCAGCTTTCTTTATAAACTGGATAACCAGGTCTCTTCTTTCCTGCCAGAAGAGACCTACTTCTTCTCTAGACTTCCTTTTATCCCCAATGAACCTATAAAAGGTTTTTTTTGTTTTGTTTTTTTTTTCCGCTCTTGATGTCACTGTCCAGGTTTAATTCTATCAAGACTTTAGCTTTCCTAACCTTTTTACTGGCTGCTCGAACAATTTCTCTGCAATCCTGCCAGCATATCTGTCCTCACTTCTACCCTTTATAGGTTTCCTTGTAATGTTAGAGTTTGTCCAGGAACTCCTTGGTAATCCCCACAGGCCTTCTGTAATTTTTGTCTGACCTTCTCTCTTGGGATGCATCACTCCTGATCGTCCTTGAATATGACCCAGATTTCTTGGGCTTCTCTTTCATTACAAGGCTTTATCCCTTCAGCTACCAAGCACATCCTTAATGAGGCCAAAGTCTGCTCTTCTGAAGTCCAGGTTAGCAAGGTTGCTCTGCACCCTCCTCACAGCCTTAAGAATCTTGAGCTTCACCATTCCACAGCCACTACTATCAAGATTGTTTCTGAGCTTCATGTTCCCCATCAGTCCCTCCTTGCTGGCAAGAGCAGGGTCTATCATAGCACGTCTCCTAATTGGTTTTTCTATGAAAGAAAGAAGTTATCAACAAGCATTCCAACAACCACATAAATTGCTTATGCCCTGCTATGGTATCCTTCCAACAGATAATTGGAGTAGTTGAAGTCACACGTGGGGACCAGGGTTTGTAAGTGTGAGGCTGCTTCTGTCCATCTATAGAGGGTCACATCAGCTCAGATTTCTGGTCAGGCACCGAGTAGCAGACTCCTCCTATAATATCAGCTGTTCCTTCCCTCCTTTTAATTCATAAACTCTCATTCATCATCAGTCCTCAGGTAGATCTCCCTGGACTCCAGCTGCTCATTGACCAAGAAATTGATAACCCCTGACCATATTTCCTGACTATCCTTGCTGAAGAGCCTGTATTCTTCCATTCCAGCACTCTAGCCACAGGAATCAGCCCTCCACATCTTCATGAGATCAATAAGATCATAGCCACGCAGACATGTGCACATGAACTCTTCTTGATTATTCCCCATGCATTTAAGTTTAAAGCCCTCTTCATCAACTTGACAGGCTGGACTGAAGATGCTCTTCCCCTTCACTTAATGATGGACCCCATCAGCCCCCAGTAGAACAAGTTTCCCAAAGTGAGTTCCATGGTCTGAGTAGGTGAACCCCTGCCTTGTGGCACCAGTCCCATAAACATCTGTTCATTCTCCAGATTCAGCTGTCTCTTTCAAGCTTTTTCTTTTGATCAGGAGGATTGATGAAAATCTACCAGCACTCCAGAGACCCTCACCACCATTCCCAGGGTTCTGCAATCCTTCTTGGTATTCCTGGAATATACCTACTATGCAAGGTACTATAAAGAGAATTAATACCAGTCCAATCAAAGCCAGTAAATTATTGTAGTGCAAAGGAAATTACTTAGACATTGTAATTATATTGCTGAGTACATTTCTTCTGCTTTTTAGAGGAGATAAAATTTTTATCCAGAAAATTCTTTCATAATTATATTGTATAAATTTAACTTAAAGTCTTTAAATTTAACTTATAGTCCTTCTTCCTCTCCTTTAATCCTTTACCTCAAATGTACCTCTTCAGTAAGGATACATATAAATTGTGAAGTATGCCTGTAAATTTCAGGTACTTTAACATTAAAGACACCTTTGTGCTTATCAATCAGCACCTTTGCTTTAACCCCATGACTCTGTCAGATAGATGAGTGGTAGGACCTCTATCCTGCTGTGGTGTTAATCAGATGAGCAGGATCCTGCTGGGAGTTGTGGTAATCACAGTGGGATAGCTCATCTCTTCCTGAACTTTCTCCATGCCTTCATTTCTCTTAATCGCAACAGAGATACTAGTAAAAACAAATGTTAGTTATGTCAGATTATAGTGTCCCTCTTTCTTGACAAGTTAGTGGTAACTGTCAGTGTACAAGAATTCCACTGGCAACTTTTCCAGTTCATCCATTCCCTCCTTTCCTTGACGTAACTACCTTGAATATTATTTTATGATAACACATAGATGAAAACAAGTACCAGACTTTCATGTGTCTTGTTTGCTGATAGTCAGAGAGTTCTCTACTGAGAACTTACTGTGTCTTTTACAAACTCTCATATAGTATTTATAAATCCTTAATATTTTTAGAGACCATTTTAGCAGTGAGGTTTTCAGAAGTACAAGTCAGAAACTCAGATAGTCACATATTTTCTTAGATCTCTACCTAGGTGAAGAAGTTGATGTGATTTGCATGTCAAGGAGGAAGTGAAATTTTAATGTAGGGTAGGACCAAAATAATGTAAACTATTCATTCAAGTCTTTTCTAACAGCTTGCAATTTAATTTTTACTCTGATTCCCTAAGTTAGCATAAATAATTCTCACTTATAAATCATCACTTGTGAAACAGTTATACATGAATAATAATTATAATAAGGAGTATTTAGTTATGCCTTTCTCTTATTTAATTTAGATTTCCAGGTTTTCAGTTCTTACAAAACTAGAAATTTGATAATAAAAATTGTACTGTTATGGTAATTCTTCCAAATAAAATTAAGGACAATATTCCACTCATTTGTTTCAGAATGTCTGTTTAACAGTACTAGAGTAAACAAGCTTATGAGGACCATTTAGAGAATTCGGTTCAAATATCTGAGGTATTGGCACTCAAATAATAAACGCAAGATCATAAACTTTTAATTTTATCCTTCTGCATGTTAATTCTTATGGTGAAAGTGATAATACATACAAGCAAAGAGATATAAAAGTGGATTGTGACCTTTGTTGGCTCTTTTGAAATATTTTGTAGAAAAGGATGAACTTTTTTAGAAATAAATATCCTGGATCATTATTTCACACTGCAGCTAAATAAAAAACAACACAAGGAAAGAAAACCTGAAAGCTTGTAAAACATATTTTGTGCTGTCACATTTGGACTTTTCTTAATCACAACAGATTCCAGTGATTCCATCTGATTATTTCATCTGTCTTTTCACCTGTGCATTTAATATACAGATTTTATCAGTTTGTCTGTCAACTCTGTGTAAATATTTGCCAGAGAAAACACACATCATATTGAAATGGCAGTCCATTGTAGGCAGTCTGAGTTACCAAGATTGAAATCCAGCTAAGGAATCACTTATAAACATAAGTGTCAAACTATTATACCTTTCTATTGGAGACACAATATAATCACAGTATATTCTGGAGTGTTTTCAATTATGTAATTATAAATGTAGAAATATATTTATATTTAATAACAAATGTGAAAACATGAGACACAATATATTCACAAATATAAAAATAAGAGATTTATCTTTCCAGAAACTCTAGAATTAAATTATCTCAAATTTTGTGAGTAAAGGTAACTGCATTAGGCCCTAGCTACACTTTGTCTTGCATGAGTCATGATTTTTGAATGATTGCTGAGATCACAGCTGATTGTCCTGTCAACTTTCAGCTCTCAGAAAGGTTCAGAGTCAGCATGGATGCTGAGAACTGTGAGAATGAGGCATACAAACAACTGAATGGATGGAAAGACAGAGAGACAAATGGAAATTTATGTTTTTATGTAGGAAGATAATGTATAAATGGTGCTTCTCAACACAAAAAAAATATTAATAGATGTGTAGGAATCAGTAATTTTCTACTTTTTCATTGTAATTTAACAAGTAGATTTTTTAAAATTGCAAATGTAGAATACAGAAACCAACTCAACTTCCAATCAAGCAGATTTATATGACAACTTTCAGTAATTTTCAGATTAACTTAAACTTGCAGTCAGTTTGTTGTAATTTTTTCTTCAAATTAAGTAATAGTCAACTGCACAGCTGAGCTCAGCCCACAGAAAAATGTACTTTTGCCATTGAAGATAATAATCTGAATACTCCAATTTTTAATTGCAATATCTTATAGGTCATGCAGGTTTCAAAAAGTCTAAAGAGTTTGAGACTTAGACTTAGTGTCACATCAAATAATCTGAAATTCTTTGAGAGCAAATAGGATTGAGCTCCTTAATGACTTGGATGTTTTTGAAAATGGAACATCTTGCAAGCTTTCTGATAGAATTTCTGTGACATTTTTGTTAGGGTCAAATTTCATGCTTGAGGTTTAACCTTCATTATTGCACTTTCATGTCAGCAGGATACTGCTCATACAAAAGACATTATATCAGTCTAAAACTAGTATGTTGAATTAAGCATTCAGTCTCCAACTGTGTGTTTTTTATTTTGTTGCTTTCTTTTTAACATAGAATTTATTTGCCTACCAATTGAGATATTCACATCTTCAATCTTATGTTATTTCAGATTTTTTTTCTTTTCTTTTGTTCTTTTTTCCCATGTCTGACTTTTCCATTGGCTCCAAATCTGCAGCTCTCTAGTGGCAGATTTGACTTAGAAATGGGAATGTTGCGGTGGATTAACCTTGGCTGGCAGCCAGGCACCTAATAAGCTACTCTGTCACTCCTCCTCAACAGGAACGGGGTAGAAAACAATTGGCAAAAAGTTGATGGGTTGGCAAAAGGACAGGGTGATCATTCCTCAATTATTATCATGGGAAAACAGATTTAAACTTGGGGCAATTAGTTTGATCTGTTACCAAGCAAATCAGAGCCCCCACCTCTTAACTTTTTTCTGGGTTCAACTTCATTCTCAATTTCTTTTCCTACTTCCCATTAGGGGTACAGAGGGATGGGCAACGGGTGCTGTGGTCAGTTCAGGTTGTCTCTGCCACTCTATTGCATCACTATTTTCCCATGCTCCACTGTGGAGTTCCTTCCATGGGAGACAGTCCTCCACAGACTTCTCCAACGTAAGTCCTTACAACACACTGGAGCTCTTCAAAACTGTTCCAGCACGGGTTTCTTCCACATGGTGAAGTCCTCCAGGACTGGGCTGCTCCAGCGTATGTTGTCTATGGAATCATCTGTTCTGTCAGGACCCTGCTCCATCACAGATTCTCCATGGGATTACAGCTTCCTGCAGGCATATCCACTTGCTTCAACATGGACTCCTCCATGGGCTGCATTGTGAATCCCCACTTCACCATGGTGTTCTTCGGGCTGCAGGGGCACAGCTGCCTCAGCCTGGTCCTCACCACAGTCTGCAGGGGAATCCCTGGCACCTGGAGCTCCTCCTGCCCCTCTTTCTTCACAGACCTTGGTGTCTGCATAAGTTATTTCTCTCACATATTCTCACTCCTCTCTACCAGCTACCGTTGTGCAGCAGGTTTTTTCCCCACCTTAAATATGTTATCACAGAAGTGCTACCACCATTACCAATGGTTCCTATTGAGTATACTTTTATATAAGACTTGACTGGAAAATTTGTACTTCACCTTGATCTCAGAGATTCCTTAAAGATTTTTTTTTTTTTTTTTGCCCACGGCAAATTAAGAAGCTGCTTCCGTAATCACAGGGAAGAACTCTTTTTTTACTTCTGGAGATCCCAGAGCGAACTGGCCCATTTCAGTTTTGAAATGAAGTTGAGAAGTTGGGTTGAGAAGGTGAACAATGCATTTCTCTTAACTCGCAATAAATCCAGACAATTTGAAGAACATGATAAGCAGGAGGGAATGTGATGAAAGAGCCCTTGACTGAACGGAAATAATAATTTCAGAATATCATTTAGGAGTTTATGAACACTGCTGAAGCAGAGAATCCTAGGGGAGAAAACTACTGAGTAAACAGTCTTGCCTTAATACTTTCAATGAATAGCATAACAAGAAAAAGAACCAGAGCACTAAAAGCTCCAAGGGAACCTAGAGCCCTCCACAACATTGTTTAGCACTTATGAAAGCTCCCTTTGCCTTTGTTTTGCCTATTCACAGGAGACATTGAGTTAATACACCCTGCAGCTCTTGATAATGAACTTACCCTTTTAGTTGATGGATGACACAATCTTTGATTCCTTTTTGTGTTTTGAAACATTGTGGTAAGTCAAAAGAGTTATTTGCCTTCACACTGTGGGTTCTTATTTCCTCTTCCTTAAACAACTACCTAGTGAGTGGAACAAAATTATTCCTTCTATCAGATGGCCTGATTGGTGAGTTGCAGGAATCCTCAACTGGTGCGTAACATAACTTGGTTTTCTTTGACTAAACAGTATCGGCATTGCCTAGCATTATTATAAGACAGTGATGAAACTTTATAAATCTTTTCATCTAAATGGTGGTGAGAGGAAAGATAAGTCTTCAGCTAATATAGAAAGTTATACTCTTCTAACTTAAGTGGAAGATGTATATGGTAACTGAAGACCTGGAGTTACCATTAAAATAAAACACATTCATAGCATAATCCTGCAGTAAGCCTGGTTTCTGTAAAGTATTTTACCAATACCTTTATGGAAAACTGAAATCTTATTTGATAGCAAAGCAAGTTTTGATAAAGGACTTTCCTGGACTAATACTGGGTTTTGATAGGATATATGAGGCTGGCATACAATAATCTACATTGGAGCTTTGGAATCCCTGCACTTTTCTCTTACTCACTAAGAAATGAGATGGTTGCCCATTTCCAAAGTTGTGATTAATTTCAAGGAACAGCAAATTAATTAATGTAAAAATCATGCAAAAATAGATATTCCTCCTTGTTGGAACCCAGGACAGGCAGGGAAATATTCTCTTCAACCAAATGATCCCTTTTATCACATGAAGAGTAGAATTTTTCATACAGTCCAGTCTGCTACAGAAATATACACTATTCAGACAAAGGCTTTATCAATGCATAGAATCCAACATATTCTGAATTGAAGATGTGTGCAAACGACAATGTGCTCTGCAATTTCCCTTATGATTTGGATAATATTAGTCAGAGGATCTAGGCTAAGTTAGATATCATCACTGTTCTCTTTCTCAGTAAAAACAGTTCTTTCACAGTGCAAATCTTCTGCAACTGAATTTTGGTTTTTTTTGTTCACATCAGTCAACATTTCCATCATAAAAATGGTTTCATGTGATCCTTATGACCATTATACTTACTTCATTCTCTGAAGTGTATTCTGGATGAAGATGTTTGCTGGTTTGCTGCTTTCTTTTTTTTTTTTTTTAATTTAAAAATAATAAGCAGAGGCATCTAATTTTAATTTGCTTTTATATTTCAGAATGTGGAAAGCAGAAATGTATCATTCATTCCCATAAATTTCATTTTGGTTTAACTATGGACAAGTATTCTGTAAAAAAATTTGGATCAGTCTAATTTAGTGTGAAGTATTAGTGCACATAGTGATCCAAATGCATCTAGGTAAGGTGTGTCCCAGATATCTATCCCTAACTCACAAGATAGGGAAAAAAAATCCCTTATATTCTAAAAGTAAGATGAATTTTTTTGGTAAACAAACAAACAAATATGTTGTTAATGCTATTAACAACAATTATTAAATGCCACAATATTGTTTAAAAATGAAATTGTTGGGTTTTGAATAACAAAATGGTTTTTAGTCAGTCCAGATCTCCCTGCAACCAATAGTGTTTATGTCTAATACTTTCTATATAATCAATTCTCTTAATGGTCCTAGTCAAACGAAATCTTGAGCATAAAATAAAATTTATTGTATTATTAATATATTGTTAAATCATACAGACCTTTAGGAGCTTCATCAGCCACAATTAAGACATGAAAATCTAGACTTTTAGAGACAAACAGAATTTCTTGCAGAAGATTTTAAGCATTACACACCTATGAATCATTTATCTTAAAGACCTACTGAATCACCCACTGTGTGAAATTTTGACTGGAGCATGGAAATACATGTTTAGTAGAAAAGAAGGTGATGTTTTACAAAATGTATGCTCAAATGCTACCTAAGATAATTACACTTGCCTTGCTTCTTGCATTACATCAAGCACATTTTTCTTTTTATAAATTTTTAAAACATTTTTTCTGTTTCAAGCATCAAAGGTCCGCTCTATTTTCAAACTGGGGAATGAAGGCACATTCTTTCTCTGTGCTCTTTGTCTAATCTTGCATGGTGCTCATTTCAATAAGCTTGTAACACATATTTTGGGGTACTGAGGGAAAATCAAAAGGCTTAAATGTTCGTATATATAGATATATAATTAAAGATGAGAGGACAGACAGTAAAATCCCTGCAATTTAGAATTGTACAAGATGATTTATATAATTAGATATTTTTAATACAGTAAGTATCAGCAGTGTAGAATTATTGTAAATTATTATTTATCTGTGACTAGAGCAGCTGAAATATTTTGTAATAAACATAAATACTGCTTCTATGAAAATAAAGAAGCTCTTGCAAAATCTTTCCAGTAAGGTAAATTTTATAATATCTTTCCATAATGGGGACCTTAACTAGGCCTCCACACAGCTAGATAAGAATAGTCACACACAGGGCCTCAAGTTTCTTGGAATAGCTGTTTCAGAGCTGGAAATGTGTCTGTGTGTGTGTATATATATATATGTATATATATATGTATATATATATACATACACATGTACATATACATATATATGTGTATGTATTATTTATTGTATATCATGTATTATGTATTATATCTATTATATAATCTGATACCCTAATAATACTTCTGATGATTGTTATACCAAAACGCCCAAGCTCTACCTGAAACCCCTGTCTCATAAAGCCAAAGTCATAATAAAGCACATCTCTATGAAAATATAGAAAGTCAGGAATTGAATTTGAACACTAGCCCCCAACCTTCTGCTGTGTTAGTTTTTTTTTCTCAGGGCCAGTGGTGAATGAGTCCCCTGTAAGACTAAATGAGTAGAGTTTGGAGCACACTATATTTTGGAAACTCTTGCTCTGAAAGGTCAGTATGCAGGACTGCATTAGTTTTGTATTCCTTCATGTTATGGTCTTCTGGCACTTTTCTAGCACCATCCCTCTGCTCCATCCCTCTCACCCTCCCTTACATAATACCCTTTATAGGAACATACTCTAAAGGTCTTTTCAGGTCCATTCTATCAAATACCATTCTGAAGGAGTAAAAATCGTCCTTGAATTATTTTGGACAAGTTGAAATGAAAAATATAAAGAGCAGAAGGCCACAAAAACATGTGATATATATATCAGTGCTACAAGAATGCCCTACAAGATCCATTGAGGATTCACAGTTCAAGGTAGCTATTGAGGAAGTGCCTGTCTGTTCTAGAATGAGTCAGGTGGATTTTAAGCTGTCTCCGCCACTTGGCCTTAGGGCCAGGAATGCCTTTTATCCATCCACAGAATATTGGGATTCATATAAACTAAAAGTTTCTATGCTGATGAAGAGTAAAACAGAAGCAGAAAATTACTCTTACATATGGTAGTGATATGAAAACAAGCTATTCTAAGCATTTCCTTAGTTTAAAAAAATCAAATTGTTCATGTTTGAATAGGAAGACAGAAAGAACTTTTTCCTTCTTTTATTTAAAAATAAATACTTAGTTTAAAAAAATCAAATTGTTTGAAATTCTGTCAGCAAAAACCCCCAATAAGTAACTAATTTGGTCAGCCGTGAGTGAGTGTTCTTTTGTTATTCAATAACAGATTACATTTTTTAAAAAATAAATTAAAATACATTATAGGGATTCTTTTTATTCTTCTATCGCCAAGTGTATATTTTACTCCTTTATTTCTTTCTATTTTACATTTTTAATATGAAGAAATAGCTAGGATCTGACGGCAAGAGTTACATTCAAAAAATCCAGTGTTCACTGATGCTGCCTTGGGTCTTCAGTATTGCTGTGTGTTCAGTATTGGGGATGGAGCGAGTGTTGCACAGTTCTATTTGAATCTCAAGAAGAAAGATACAGAAGCAAATAGTGTAATAAGACATCTGTTTCAGAAAGAGAAAATAATGCCAGAAATATAAATAGTGAGTAAATCTTACTTCCCTTCAGATGCTGGGCACCTTGACTTCACCTAGCATCAGACATCAGAGAGAGCCTGAATGGGTCTTCCCATTGTGTACTGCTTGGATACTGCCTATGAAAAGATTCCATTTCCTTTCCATAGCTTCTTTTGTCCTGTGTAAGAAAACCATGTATCTTCTTCTGATAGTCTGGTATCTCATCTCATCTCATCTCATACCACCCATCAGTGCAGGCTGTTGTGTGGCTTCCAGGAGATAGTCCTGCAGCAGCTCCTTGTGAAAAATAAGCCTTCTAAAAAAAGCTTTTTTAAAGATACATATGTTTTTTAAGATACATATTTTTCATACTGTCCTTTGAAGTGCAGAAATATTATTTATACTTCTAAAATTTCTTAGTAATTATGGATGCATGCTTGGACTTAGCAGTATTGACTTCCAGAATTATTTCATGTCTTCCTCCTGAATGCTCTGTATTTATCATCACCTAACTGCACAAAGATTTGATATCAGTGCAATTAGATGTACAAGATACATCTAATTATGACTCTATTTCATCAAATTTATGAATGTTTCATCATTTTAAACAGCTGTGATAAGAATGGTAAGACAAATTAAAACACAGTGGCTATTTTGCTAATAGAATCGCTTTATAAATTTGGCCAATATTGTGAAAGTCTGCAATATTTTGCAAGATATTTGCTTGTCAAACCTGGCTTTCCTCTGAAGTACACACACACACAAACCCTGCACCATTATGGGAGGATTTTATTACCATATGAAAAAAAGCCATTCAGATTTAATCAAGCAGCTCCTTCTGTCTGGGTGTAGATATTTCAGCTGTACATATAACAGTTCTGCAATTTGAAGGAAGGTAGGTCATGCTACCAAAAAGACAACCACCAGTGAATTGATAATACTTTAACTAGAATTCTTTTCATCTCCTAGTTTTGTGCTCAGAGGTTTATGTATCCTGTTATTTCCATCAGAATTTAGATGTGTTTTTTGTTATTATAATTATCGAGACTATAAGCATCTTAAAAGAAAAATACTATTTACAAGGTGCTAGAACATAGAGGAAGCACCAGGTCTTACAACAAAACCACTTTCAGTCTAATTAGACACAGTAGGTAAGACAAACATGGAAAATACTCACTGAATTGTGTGTAGCCATAGGGATTGTCAAGTAAATGTTTGATTTACTGATATCCAGCTTTCCTCAGTAGCCAACAGTACAGAAGTTTTCTTGAGGACTCCTCCAGTGCAGACACAGCTGGATGCAGATCTGTAGTGGTAGCAGCAGCTTCTCACTTGTGTCCATCTTAGACGCAAAGCTATGGTCTTACAGCAGCCGCCTTATGCTGTCACTGCCAAATCAAGTCATCCAGTTTTCATCTCATTCCCCCAGAGCTGGAGAGGCAGATGACCAGTGGGAATAGTCTTGGTGCCGTATTTTTCTTCCTGTTCAGCTATACCCAAACAAAGGCTCAGTGTTGAATATCATAGCCTTAAGATTTAGACCATGACACAGCATATAGAATTTCCATGAAATTTTCTCTTTCAAATATTGCTCATGTGTATCAAAGGAAACATTTGCTCAACTTGTTGAGATAACAAGCATAAGGGGAAAGTTCTCTTCTAATTATCTCTCTGGATTCATAACACATGTCAATAAATGCAACTCTTCTGTAATTTATTAATTCATATCAGTGGAGGATTTGCTGCTAAATGATTTTCTTAAATTTTCTCAATTCACATAAATATGAATAAATCTAAACTAGGCATCTGCAGGGGAAATGAGAAAAAAGAAATTGTATATATGCAGGGGGGAAGCATTCCAGTGATGACTTAAGTTTTAGCTTTCATGTTTTTCAGATTCTTTGCTGCCTAAGGGTGTAGCTCTGAGCTTCACATTAAGTGCTAGTAGATTCTCTTCACAGGGTAGGTAGACAAAACAATCCTTTTCCAGCTTAAGACCAAGAAGAATCATTGCAAAGTTCAGGCCAAAATATATAAACAACAGGGAACTGAGGAGAGCAAACAAGGAGGATGGGACTCCATAACCTGAAGCTGTAATTGGACAATTAACTCAAATATTCAAATGGACCAAAAACTTATAAAAGTGTGAGACCTCATGACAGGTCATCCATTTTGTGACCATTTTGGGTCCATCTTGGGTGTAGCCCCGGCCAGGCTCTTGTACTGCCCAAGGTGTATCCTTTAAAGCCTTTTAATGAATACCTACTTTATTCTTTTAGCTCTATCTAGTCTCTGTTCCAGGTCAACCTCTTAAGTTATCACCAGTTTCCAGAGTTTCATAGAACATATATATTTTTAAAAATTGAAAATAGAGACACCCGTTCAGGTCTGCCTAGATTTTGTTTGATTTAGAACTATCTGGATTCAATAGTAGCTTTTACCTTACGTTTATGAGAAACTAGCTGGTTTTAGCATCTAACTACCTGCAGTGATGTTTGCAGGGATTTCTGAATGGGTTAATTACCGCTGGAAGTAATGTCCAGCTAGAACATACCTTCCAAGGCAAATTTCTGCAGTGCAGGGAATGGAGGAACAAATTGACTGTTTCATGGACTATAGTTCAATTGTCCGTATGGCCGTAGTCGGGTCAAAGGCCAGAACATCTGAATTCCTATTCTCTGTTCCAAATGGGAGTAGTCAGAAATGTTCAATAAGCTGGGAGGTAGAAATCAGGAGTTGAATTATGGCAAGGATGTACTTGTGTATTTAAATTAAGTGGCACCTATTAGTACTTGTGTTCATCACTTAGAAAGCTTTGTCTTTTAATAGCAATGTATTCACCTCAGATAAAAGAGGTCAGTTCACTTGGGAGACTTTCAGTAGAAGTGTTCCTTTGTAGTTCCTCAACAATGTAACAAAAACTGGAGGAGTGGGGTAACTGTGTTCAAATGTTTGCTCTTCCGGTATCCCACTACTGTTAGGCTTCAGACCCAAGTCAGGGAGACTAAAAAAGGCTATCTGAGAGATAATCAGAATTTTTACAAGGATAATCTCAGGATGTAAGAATTGGAGCTGTGATCTGGACAGAAAAAGGTGAATACAGCCAGGGACATGAAGCAGGAAGGACATCTCATCTGGAATAACTTTTGACTCTTCCAAAGGTGTGTTGTTACCTTTTTTAAGTTCCAAAGCTTTTGTTTCTAATTCCCATTTCATAAATGCAGTAACTGAACAATTACTAAAAGATGGTAGAGATTTAAAATATCATCAATATATTCAAAAGGGTAAACCATTAAAATTAGTGTTTGGAGGCCAGTTCTCATGATTCTGTTGATCTACAAATTGAAAAATGTCAGGTTTTCCTTTAAGTCCTGTTTTCATATCATCACAGGACAATGAAAATTTAAAACCACTCAAACACAAAAGCAAAATTGTGCTCTGATTGTAAAATTACACAACTTAATCCTGAGGAAGGGTAAGTACTTGTAAGTACTCATACAGAATCTGGTGCCTTATGAAGCATTTGGTCAAACCTATATTTCATCAAATAGAAGAAAATAGATAATATTTTTATTAATACCAATGAATGATTAATCACCTCTGAACTCTGAACACATGGTGTGTCAATACCGTTGTTCCCCTTACTAAATCTCTCACTACCCATACTTCTTCCCATCCACAGTTTTAGACAACAGACATCTTAATCAGAAATATGTTGTCAGGAAGAAAACTCCATAAACCACAGACAGCAGCTAATTTCATGATATTAGAGGTGGGAGCCTTGTGGCTGTCAGTACTTTAAATGATATCACTGCAAAAACCCATCAATATCTCATGAATTTCAGAAGTAATCTGAAAACTGTTTCACAAACAGGTACAACTTATTAATTCAAATATTTAACATATGAAGATATGACAGCAAAGCTTATTTTCATCAGTTTTAACTTAAGTTAGATTTCAATTTTCATTATTATTTTAAGAAAAAAGTACTTAAGAGTGTACTTTTTGTATTTGGTACCATTGACTTGTACACAGGTAAGTGGCATAGCAGGTCACTGACCACTTCCCCTTGGATTACAGGGGCTTTGTTCTCCTCCCTGTCCATATCTTCCAGCTCAGGGTTCCCCAAAAACAACTGGTCTTGCTATTAAAGCCTGAGGAAAAGATGTCGTTAAGTACCTCAGTCTTTTTTTGTCAGTCTGGAAGTCCAGGGTAGCAATTCTGCTGACTTCCCTCCTTATTTCCCAGGAATCAAAAACTATCAAGACAGCCTCCAACCACCACGTCACTCACTAGTCCTTGTCCATTCACAAACAGGTCCAGTGGGCACACCTTCCCTAGTCTGCTAGCTCGCCAGCTGTGTCAGGAAGTTATTTTCTACACACTCCTAGATTCCTGCTCTGGGAACCTCCTGCACTGTTTCCTCTCGACTGTGATGTAAATACATCACATCAGACACCTGGTAAGTTGAAGTCCCTCATGAGAGGTCATGAGTCAGAAGATAGATAGAATATTTCTGATAGAATATTTCTGCTGTCTTTTATCTTGGCTGGGGGGTCCATGGCAGACTCCAAACAGTGTGTCTGCCTTTTCAGACTTCCCCCTGATTCTTACCCCTAAACACTTGACTTTCATAACCATCATTAAGCTCTAGACACTCAAACCGCTCCCTAAAATGCATGGCTACTCCGCTGCCTGTCCTTCCTTGCTGATACCTCCTGAAGAGTTTATAGCCATCCATTGGGGCATTCCAGTTGTAAGAGTCATTCCACCATGTCTCCGTGATGACAATTCGTGATAGTTTTCTTGCTGTCCAGTGTCTTCCAGCTCTTCCTGTTTGTTGCCCATGTCTATGTGCATTGATGTTCATGCCAGGGAGCTGGAGGTTAGAAAATGCTCTGTATTTCTTGTCTTTGTTGTGGCAATACTATTTATTAAATTTTTCTGGGTTGCCTGTAAGATTTTATATGGTTGTCTTAACATGCAGATAATTTATTTTTTCAGGCGTTTTTATTGACAGTAGTTAAAAATTTGGATGGATGTTTAAAGCAGTAGATATGGTACTTTGCTGCAAAAAGTGAAAGCTGATACAGTAAAGTGAACTGGGCACTGTTCAAATCTAAATTTCCAAAGAAATTATTAATATCAGGTACTTATCTCTACTATGTTAGTATCTGACCACTGTTAAGAGTTAATATTGATGCTCCTTAATCATATGTGAAGGGAAATTTTAAGGCAGAACCATAATCTCTGTAAAATACAGAGTGGCCTCCATTTGGAGTACAGTGAGGGTCATTGTCAGAACCGATTGCCTTAGAATTCATTGGAGATTTCATAGACCTTTATCACTAATTTTATTAATAGGATAACTTAAAATTGGTCTAGAAGTGATCTAGTCATCTCACTGTCACCAAACAGGACTTCTGTGGATCATGTATCTTCTTGACAGAAACTTGTCCAGCCAGATATCAGTCTATCGCTGACAGGGATCAGAAAATATTCTAGACAAATTATTCTTGTGTTGACCACTTTCACCTGTATGAAGAGAGTTCACATTAAACTGTTTCATGAGGGTATTAGATGTACACATAGTCTGTAGGAGGCTATAACATTGGAAGTTATGCATATTTCTTTGCAGAATATCTTTCTAGATGTTATCTTTCCAGATAAACATCCTCCAAACTGTCCAAAAAAGGTTGCATTATGAGTTTTAGACTCTAGATATTCACTGTCTTTTGGGTCATTTCCTGCAGTAAAACAGCATGAAAATCTCTGATAAAAAAGATGATTTATTTCTTATAGAATATTATTTTTCACCTGTGGACCTGAATAAATAATGTTTGAATAATCTTGGGGAAAAAAAGAAAGAAAATGTTGAGTTAATGGAAAAAATTAATGTTTATGACTTCTAAATAAATCCTTCTCCCAGAATATTTTAGGATAGGAAACAGTTCAAAGTCATTGTGAATATCTGACTATCTAAATGATACAAAGATTATTTCTTTCCTTTAAAATGTATTCTCCATATTTTCTTTCTGAAGAAAGAAAATCAAATCAAATATTTGTATGGTATCCATTCTTTTAGATTATGAAAAATTCTGTCATGTAACTGCCAAAATCCTGATAGCTCCTCTCTTGAACAGATGTAGTAATTGCTAGAAATTTCCTGAGAGAGTAAATTCTCCTGAGATTTCCTACGTATTTGCCAATTAGTATGGATAGTTGGATAGGCAGCCAAATTTATGTGATGTTTTTCTGAAGCATATCGCTGAGTCTGTTGTGGTTCATCCATTGCTAATGAGAGAATTAAATTTGCACAGATGTATGTATACTGTTGAGAATATTATTGGTAAAATCTGTACCACTCAGAAGGCAGGGTCCATTTTGTCATTAATTTCAATGGCATCAGAATTTAATCCATTGTACAAAAGCACTGCATAAAGCAGGAGATTCAAAATGAAGCTACAGACTGTTGCCTGTGCCAGAATTCTGCAATCCTGCAGGAAAATAAAGTACATAAAAGGAACACAACATTGAAATTTTTTCAAATTCTCTATAATCTTACACATTGGGAAGTTGTATATAAAATGTATATTTGACAGCTGCAAAGAAATTCTGTTCTACCTAAATGATGTCAATTACAGGTATAAATATAACTAAGATCTGAAGGCACCAAGTAATAAATTGTAGAGGGGTTTTTTAAAATCTTCTCACATTAGTACTTTTTTTATCATTTGTCATAAAGCTACAAGCCCCTTTAACATTTTGTTCCGCTTGTCCTTATTTAGCTTCCAATTGTTAATTAATAAAATCAACTGCTCTCCAGGTTTTCCTAAACATCCCAAAGTTTTGTCTTGGGCATCTTATCTGTTTCACTAACTTGGTATTGGAGACTTTCTCTGTCCTATTTTTGATCATATCAATTTTTGTTCACTGTACTGCACATTTATACAGC
Organism: Irena cyanogastra; assembly: GCA_013397155.1. Classification (NCBI taxonomy): domain Eukaryota; kingdom Metazoa; phylum Chordata; class Aves; order Passeriformes; family Irenidae; genus Irena; species Irena cyanogastra. The sequence goes on from VWZV01016213.1 coordinate 33,538, forward strand.
CTATTCTCATTTTACTCTTCATCTTCAAATGTCTTCCTCCCAACCAGCTTGATTCCTTCAGTTCAGCTACTGCATGCCTTTGCAATGCCCTTGCCTATGAGAGCACGAACGGTGGATTGGCTGTGTTTTCCAGTCGGAATTAAAACCCCATTTGTTCAGCTTGACTTATGCTTAGTGACAGCTCTGTGTATTTCTCACTGTGATCTGAATACATGAAGGACACAGTATAAAGATACACTAAATTATATTGGGTTGCATGGAAAATGTGATTGGAGTAATTACCAGTGCCCACATTTTTATCCTTGTTTAAGGATAAAAATTAAAGTTTTGTTTAATTAAAGTTGCTATTATGCCAATGACAGAGATAAATAATTATATTATTTTATTAGTATCTGTCTTGTCTAAAATGTGAATGACAAAACAAATAAAAAAATAAAGGACATCATAGCAAAAATATAATGTAAAAATCACAAAAGCACTTAACAAGGCAAGTATAATTGTCACAAATGAAGTAAGACCAAATTATGTAGAAGCAATTATTCTTCCTTAGACAAATCCAGTTCATAATTTTAAAATTGGGGGGTGCTTGTAAAAAAGATAATCAGACAAAATAATCATTATATTGTGTCATGCTCACTGTTGAACACTATATTCAGTTTCCTCTATGATCTAGAGTACTTTAGAGCATGTTACACTGCATGGGCCAGCTTGACTAAACCATCTCACCTACATGTAGGATTATTTTCTATTTCTATAGTGTTTACAGAAACTTTAGGTTGAAAAAACCTGTCTGAACCAGTTCCAGGCAAACTATGGGTTTTCTTAGACTGTATATCATGTAGTTACAATTATTACTATTTACTGTTAGCTACTAATTTTTTTAGTGTTATTAACATTTTTATCACAATCACATTTTACTGGTGTAGCATTATCTTGGGTCTACTGCTTGTTTCTCTGGAGGAACTATAACATTATGGCCTGCTTCTCATTGTCCATACTCCTTCTCCAGCTATTAGGTAAATATCAAAGTTTGGGCTATGCTTTCAACTATAGACTCATTATTCCAGTCTGGGGATGTGCTGTTCTTTTATGGGGGGTGAAACTATATATCATAATCATTCACAGATCACAAAGGTTCACCAAATGTTCTATCTACAGACAGGCTTTGTAGAGTAATCACCTTGCGATTTATGAATGTATCTATTTCAGCATCATCTATGTGTGCTGTTTGGGTTATTTTCCTTACATGGAAGTCATGATTCAATTGTTTGTTCCAATTCAACAACGTAACTTTACATGTATTCTTTTAGACGTTTCCAAATTGAAGATAGTCTAAAATTTAAAATATTCTTAACTGGTCTAGCTCTATGGAAGTGAGTGGAGCTAGGCTAATTTTCACCAGTTCAGAATAAGATGAAAATATTTATGGTTTCATTCACTAAATTATCAAAACACATTGATTTTGCAGAGTCATAAAATTAGAAGTTGATATCTTCTGACAAGAAAGAAAAAGAAATTTTTCAAAGTTTGAAATCAGCACTTTGCTTTGAAACAACTCAGCAAGGACCAACTGCCGCAGGAAAGCACCAAGAGCAATCTTTATAACAAAAATTTATTTTCCAAGATGCAGTAAAGAATAAATATTTAAAGTCTACTGTTTGTAAATGTCATTGTGTAATGAACATGACAATAATTAGTGAATGGCAGTAGTGATAAGAGTCACAGCACAAAACAATAGTACTGTGAAAATAGTCAACTTCTTATGTAAGTAGAAATAACACTGTAGAACATTGTAGTCTGGGAGTGCCATATTTGAAAAAAAAAAGTTTCTTAGATGACTATCACAGCACAATTGATTCAGTATTCAAAATCAGTTTTAAAATAATTTTTAAATTAAGCATTGGTCATACAGAACTGCAAGACATTGACAATGAAGTGTCATAACAGTCAGAATTTACTTTCTCATGCTCCTGGTATTCTAAAAATTGCAGCTATTTAAATTGTAAAATACCTGCAATATTTTTCTACTAATGCTTTTTTCAATGAAAAGACTGACTCAAGAAAACAAACTAGAAAGAAGTTTGTAGTTTCATTTTAAAGGAAATGCATAAAAACCCCCTAACACAATTCTCAGAAATAATGACCAATATAGAACAATATTTTATATATAACTGAAGTATACTAGAGGAAAATAAAAAGGTAAATTCTTTATCAGCATTCCAATGGGTGATTTGAATATTGAGATCCATAAGATTTAATTCTTTGAGTCTCTGGGAATTTCACAGCCTCACAGGTATCTAAATCACATTTTAAAACTTCTCTTAATCTTAAATCTGTAAGTGAAAGTTGGTACAATTTCTAAATCATTTAAATGTGTTTGAAAATATTACTTCTGGCTAAAGAAATTCCTAGAGTTATTTCATTACAAAGATTCATTCTTTGACTACTTCTTTCTTACAATGTAGTAACAAAAAAGCAGAGAGAAGATGTAGGTCTCCAAGTTAATTTCAAAGTTAAAAGGTAGATTTTCTGTTCCTTATCAGCTGGACATAAAAAATTCTGCTGATCTTTGACAATGTGAGTCTTTGAAGTATATTGCCTATTATTTTCTTCATTCACAGTAAAAGCTGAAAAGTACATTAACTGGTGCTTTCATTTTCAGTATGTGATTCCGAGTGCAGAACTCAGTCTTATAAAGATCTGTAGTTACTGATAAGAATTAACAGTGTGAAAGATATGCTTGGCCTGTAGTAATGCAGCTTTTTATATTTAATGTAAGATACAGACAAGAATACACCATGATCAGTCAAGTATTTGATTACTAGGCTGAAAAGCTGTTACATTAGTATGGAAGGTAAATTATAAGATTCAGACCTTTGAGGTGAACAGAGGAAAAGGATGAATCAAAACAAACAGTAGGCTGCACATCTCTTCTAACCAAAGGAAAAAAGCCACATCTATATTAATCCAAATTCAATGTAGACTGATGAACATATAATCTCAGTAGATATGATATAACCTTTCTTTTAGAGCTAAGGAAGCAGAGAAGGGAAGAAAAGAACAATAGCACAGATTATGCAGTGTTTCTAATTTTTAGATATACATAGCTGAAGTTAAGAAAAGGAAAAGTGCATAAAAGCTATTCCTTTTTTTGTGGCAGACATTTCCTTTGCTGATTTCAGACAAGGGAACCTTGTAATATCTGAAACTCCAAATCCTACTCCAGAAATTGAACTCACTAGAGCGTAGAGGATTAAGTAGAACTGAAGTGTGATCACCAGAAAGAGGCTCTGAAAGAAGACTTAGGAAAAAGAAAAAAAGACAAAATCAATTGGTTGATGCTTTAAACATAGTTAGTTGTTTCCTCTCTCCTTTTTCTGGAAAATAATATCAACCTGTGCTCTGTCCAAAAATTGCAAGACTTTTCTTTAATTTCTCAATTCCTTGAATGTTAGAACTGATTTTATTTCCCACTGATCTGCATGGCACACCAGATTCAAATGATAGTTAATCACAGAGGAAACTCTCCCTGAGCCAGTACACATGGCCATGTACAGTGCAGCTCCCAGCTCTTTACCAGGCAGTGCTTCACACGAAGCATTGGGCTAAACACACACTCACTACTAGGTGAAAGCCTTGATTTCATAAAATTTCCTACTCTCTGAAAGGCTGTGCCATCAGAAAGGAAACACAGTGTAATTCCTGCAGTTGAACAATTGAGACAACAGAAAGAGGTGGCTCATATATATGTATGACTAGTTATAGTCAGCTGTGTTGACATCAGCTATATGTATGACTAGTTATAAAAAGGAAGCTAATGCCACAAAGAAAAGCAGCATTCTTTCTCTGATGATTCTTTTCTGGTGAAGCCAAACTGATCCCAAATTTTGGGCTGTTAGGAATAGGAGAGTAATGGAAGAAAACTTAGTTAAATCTAGATCAATACTGGCAAATGAAGAGTTCTTTTGCCTGAGAAGAACATCAAGCAAGAAAAACATCAAAAGACTGAAGAAAGATAGACATTTAAGATATGTAAGGAAGTACTTTATTCTTTTGTGTTTGTAATAATATCTGTATTAATTTTTTTCTTAGGATTTTATTTCCCAATTTCATTATACCTGAAAATAATTTTAAAAAATAGATTTTCAGGAAGTCAGTATTCACCTTTAAAACCCTGGCTCCTCTAAGGCCTCTTTTTCCTTTCCTTTAAATCAGAAAACCAGAAAGAGAAACACCACAAATCATTGCCTTAAGTTTGGGAAGAGATGAAAGCTTTGTGGTGGGATATGGCTGGAAGAATTTTATTTCTGTATTATAATATAGAATGCCATGTTTACATTAGAAAATGAAGCACAGACAGGATAAGTATCTAACCAAAATAAGGAACCTGTTAAACAAACAGGTTTCTCGTGCTTTCCTCATTCCGCCAACTCTAAACATTGTATCGTGTTTCTCTTATGGATAAGGAAAAAGCAATGAAGTCATTATATATTGAAAAAGTAGGAGCCAGGAGTTCATAGTTGTTTATGACTGCTACAACTGGAAAAAAAAGTCCCCATTATACTTCTGGTTCATTTTCATGAACCATTGACCAGCTGGTATGAGAAGCACCATTAATGAAGCATGAGATTTCATGCAGTTTGGCCACCCAGCAGGAGATATGCTTCACCTTATGCTGATTCTCATTTCACTGAGCTCCCACAGCCAGGAAAGTCGATGTGTTAAGGACACACTGAAAAAAAAAATATATATTTATATTTAATTCAGTCTTCTTTGGATATCACTGACAACTATCACACTGCTTCTTGTAGTGACAGCTTTCAACAGAGCATTGCCCTGTAAAATAGAGTACAGAGCCACACATTGTGAAAAGTGTAAAATCAAAGGAGTTTTGTAACAGCAACTATTCAGTGAGCTTTCAGGTATTTTTAACAAAAGCAATCCAGGACTTTTTCTTTCCTATAAGAAGTCAATACTGGAAGCAAATTATATTTTATATATCCTAACTCTCAGTAAAAACATTAAAAACACATGGAAGCATTTTGAAAGAAGATTCTCACATTTGTGTGGACATGACTACATGTGCTGGTGTTTTTTAAGCATGCCATTATACATATTACCTATATTTTCTTCCTAAACCAATCTCATTATAGAAGAAATCTCTTTGATACCGCTCCACAACAGGTATGAAATAATGACCAAAAGCCTAAATCTGGTGCAGTCTCAAAGGCTCTTTGTTAAGTATTTCACTACTGCCCTCTGCATATCCTGGTGACTTAAGATGAAGGACAAACAGAAGAGTTTTGTTGAACTGTATATGAAAATTAACAAATGGTCTCAAAGTACGTTCTTATTTAATTTTGGTATGCATTTCCATTTTAACATCGCAAAGCTGAATTTTCAAAATGCTGCTGAATTAAATACTACTGAAACTGTAGAGGAAAAATTGGCAAAGGATATCACTGAAGTGGGATTGGGCATCTGAGGGATGTGTGGCAAATGTTATACTTCCTCAGGTTTACATGTCAGGTTTCAAAGTTTCAAAGATTTCAGGAAGGCACCATTTATTACTTTGTTCATTGAAATGGGAAGAGTGGATGATCAGCTCGTTGTAGGACTGTTTTTCAGTGGTTCAAAGAGCAATCAAAAGATATAATTTCACTACGGTAAGAAATTCTAAATATACCCTAGGCTATGACAGAGATTATTGTAAATAACTCATGTTATTACAGAGATTAATGTTTGGGTCAAAAGGAATCCAAAGAGTAAAAAGCAATAAACTTTATAAAACGGTGTTAATAAATAATATGGGAAGATATACACAGCCTAGTAAAAAGAAAACACATTCTTTATGTTACTCTATGGATATCTGTTATTCTCTGATCTCCATTTACACTTTATACCAAAAATTATACCCAATGTATTCCTATCATTGTTGCCGGTAATTTATATAGGGTTAGATGGTCTAAGGGGAAAAAACAGACTAAAATTCAAAACAACTCCCGCTGTTTTTTGGTATGACAAACCTGTACATAATTTCTCCTCCCTTTTTAGCTCTGCTGTGAGATACAGAAGATGCTTAAGGCAAAAGAAAAAGCTGGAAAAAAATTGACATCCCAAATTCTGGCTAGGCAGAACAGAGTGAGAAATTTATGACAATAAAACCAGACTGGCTTCAAGAAATAACAACAAAGTATAATTCTCTGAGTAACAGATAAATTTGAATGGTTGTATGTGCCTTTTAAAGATTGAAATGTGGGGAATAAATATTATTATAAACCAGAGCTGAGTCATTAGGAAATTATGAACTCATATAAACTAACTAAAATCACAAAGATATTTTACAAAACCACAGGAAGCAGGGATGGTAATTTATGTCATAATCTCAACTAAAGATTCCTGAACAGCTATTAGCTACTGTACTTCCACCCTGATGAAGTTTCTCATTTTTTCCAGTCCCCTATCCTTCCTAGAAAGGCAAATTGTGCCAGAAGACTTTTCCAAGTTAATTACTTGCCGAGTGAAACAAACTCACAGGCTGGTTACAGCTTGCCTCTCTATTTTTGGGAGCCGCTCACCACTCCAATGTGTTGAACAAAGTATTGAGTCTGAAAGCATAAAACAAAAAGCAATAACTTCCATTTTACACACTAAAATACCAGGGAAAACAAAATGTAACTTGGAATCTACAAGTGAAATTGGAATTTACCAATTTTAATTTACCTGAACACTCTCATTTTCCTAAAAAGTGTTGCAAGACTTTAAATAAACACAAGTAACCAGTGTCTCAGATTTCTCATCGCTAAAATATACCATTTATCGTCTACTCTATATTAGAGTTAATACATGAATTGGTGGATAGTGAATGTTGGGTTTATTTCAAAATTTTTTAGTGAGCCAAAGAAGATTTCTCACAGCTGTTGTGATTAAAAAACATCTGCCAGAAAATTGTATTTTAAATAAATTTAAATAGTTCTATAATGAGAGGGTACTAAGAGTGTATTATAACGAAATTCTCTTGAAATTTTGACATTTATTGGAATAAAATAAAAGCCCCCACAAAAATAAAGCAATTATTAATATGAAATAAAATAATTATAAGATGTCATTTGCTTGAATTGAGTTATTAGTTGGGTGCTAAGATAGATATTATCCAGATTTATACATATAAAAAATAATTAATTTTCCAACAGAAAGCTAAAAAATATGGACATGCCATTAATGAACTCAGAGGCTTTCTTTGGGAGAACAATGAATGAAACTACCTTCTTCATTGCTGGAGAGAATAAATAGCTTTGCAAGTGTGTAAAAAGACAAAAAATAAACTGGACACCTGCAAAACCCTCTTATTTTAAATATCTAGTCCTTAAAAATCCACTTCAGTACCACTTTCAGAACATCTGGCAAAAAGACAGACATATCAAGTTTAGTGCTGTACTGAAGATTATCAAAATTCAGAACTCGATGTTGAGATATTTTAAATATAAGTTTCACTACAGTGCTACTGAGATAACAAAGGCAGGTATAACAGTTCTGCAAGGTGATGAAATGAGTCTTGGAAGAGAATTGTGAGTCTGCAAACATAATAACAAAAAGGTTTCTCTGGGTTATGAAATAGCCCAGGAAACTCCCTGGAGCCTTGAAGTAATCAGGAGAATATTTTAGTCTGTCCTTTAAATTTCAAAGGTTTTTGTTCTGCAAAGAGAATAGAGTTTCACAAATGACATTTTTTAATGAAACACTCTTTATCTTAAAAAAAATTATCAACCAGTTAGTATCTTCATACAAGCCTATCTCAAAAGACATCTCTGACTAAATCAAGAAAGGAGGAATGAAGGTTGCCCAGACTGTTACTTATCCAAACACAAGTGAAATTATAATGAGACAAACACTGGAAATTGTTGTCATTCTTTTTCCTGTAAATACAGACCACAAAGAAAAGGAATTTTAGTCTGCAGGAAGGAAAACAAATGATTGGGGTAGAAACAGGAGACAGAATGGGTGCACACTGCTGTCAATAAGCAACAGGCAACTAACTACTCCTAATAAAGATACCTAGCCTGCCTGACCTTACCATGGATATAAAAAAGGGAGAAAGAAATTAGCAGGAGATAAAATTAGCCAATTATCCTTCTGCAAGAACTTATGCTTATACAACCATGACAGAGTCTGGACGAATCTAAATTATCCAGACTGCCTTTTCTCCCATGTGCTCATGTAGTGACACAACGTATTCCACAGCATGAGTGGGTGTGGTTTAGAAGTTAGGCAATAGGAAATAACAGTTTTATTGTCTATTTTTATAAAATATTCACAGACATTGAGCTGCAGAACACGGCAGGATTTTTGAAGATACCCATGTTCCAAATACCTCTATAATTTAGCACATATAAATGAGTGATACATTCCTCTTCAGTGAAGCAGCTTTGGCTGCCTATAGCAAACACATCTGAACACAACTCTTTTTTAATGAGATGACAAAAGGATTCTTAGCTGTACTTGTATTGCAGAAACTGATCAAAATCTCAGGCTCCTGATTCACTACAAATGTATTTTTGTTCATATGTTTCTGATTTGTGGTGAATGAAAGGATCCTAGGTCTCTCTTCATTGATAAACATGAATAATTTTTCCATGCTGAGAAAAAAAATATTATTTCATTAAACTTTCTGTAAAGAGCTGTAGATCTTCATTTGCTAATATGCCCAAAATCTTTCAGAGGCCTCCTTAAGCGTTGGGAAAGAAGTCATCAAATACAAAAATTCTCAAAAAGACAATTAGAAGTTTAACAGACCAATAGACAAATATTGAATATTGGATGTAGAATGCCTAGCCTTTGTGTTATGCTTTTCTTGATAGTTTAGACTACACACAGTATTCAGATATGATCTAACAAGTGCCAAGCAGAGCGCAATAATTCCTCCCTTTGGTGTCCTGTCTGTGCCCCTGTGAATATCTCCAGGCTGCCAGGGCACACAGCTGGCTTATGCTCAGTTTGTGTTTGCCAAGGCCCCCAGATCCCTCCCTGGAGAGCTGCTGCCAGTCAGGCAGTCCCCAGTCTGTGCCCCTATACCAGTGCTTCCTGTCCCAGAGTAGCGCTTGCATTTCAATTTTCTCTATACTCTTCAAAGATGGTCATTTTCATTCATTTGTTCCAGTAGTGGTGCATTAAGGCATAGGAAATATAATTTTCCTGGCATCATAGGCAGCCTACATCTCAGTAGACAAACAACACTGGGACACAGGTTTTAAGGAAAACAAACATGTCTTTCAAAAGAGTTGATTGTGGTTCTGCAAAGGATGTATCTCTTCCTCTTCCTAAAGAGTGATCCACAAGCCATAGACAGCTGAACACCAGAAAGCCATCACCAGAAGGAATTATTTGTTAAATGGTTAAGGCAGGATGGGTCAATTATGTTTCAGAACTGGATTCTTATCTGTTCTATTTTTACAGGAAAATCTAAGTGATTACACTGACAACATTTACCCAAGAGACTAATCTCCCTTTTAGGGGAACCCTTAGTTCTGGAGAAATGTCTGTGTGACTGTATTACCATGAGGTTATTTTGAGAGTACTGTGACATTTATGTAAGAAATATTTTATGGTTTCCTAAATGCTTGTAGTTTCTTTCCTCCTAACTTGAAATAATGACAATAAGAACAGCATTACCTTAGAAGCAGAAAAAAACTAAACAAAATAACCTTGCTTCTTAACAATTAATTTTATATATTTTTTATTTATTTGGGGGGGCTTGTTTGTTTGTTTGTTTTTTTGTTTGTTATGGGGGGTCTGTGTACTGGGTTTGGTTGGGATAGAAGTAACTTTCGTCAGAACCTATACAGTCCTGCATTTTAGATTTGTGAGTAAAAGAGGGTTTTACCTGTTTTAATTATTGCTGAACATTACTTGCACAGCATCAAGGCCTCTCTGCACCCCACTCCAGGAAGTAGGCTGTGTAATTGCGTTTGCATCACCATTTGGACTTTGGGTGATTTTTTTCACTCACTTATTAAAGTGCCTTTATCTTAATCCATGATTTTTTTTTCTTACATTTGCCCTTCTAATTCTCTTCCCCATCATCCTGGCAGTGGGGAGTGAAAAATTGGCTGGTGAGTGCTTAGTTGCTAGCAGGGATCAATCCCTCCTACTCTGAGACCAAACAAGTTCTGTTTCTGTAAAAGAAGATGTAATCATTCCACACACAAATATTTTTATGATGCAGTTAGCTTGACTTGATCTGAATAATTTTAATATTGCTTATTTTTCAGATATGGTTTTTTTCATGGTCTTAGAGAACATTTTTGTGCTTTTCCTAAGGTATCTATATATTATTTGCAGTCACCTATGTTGTCAGAAGAATTGTAGCCTTGATCTTCCAAGTACCATATCATTACCTGAAAATAGGAATTGCAATTCAATATCTTGTAGGCATTTTAAAGTACTTCAACTATAGAAAACAAGTCAATATATCTAAGTCTTTCTTATGAACTTCTTCCAAACTTCTGGAGAATGGAATTAACATTCAAAGATAAGACTAGATTTGACACCGGAGGTGTTTGATAGTTTTATGGTCATTTGAATTGGAAATGAGAAATATTTCTTTTCTAGCTTGGAAATGGTGTCTCATGAGGACACAGATATTTATAAGTGTTCTTAACTTTAGAGGTTTGAAATGTCGTCAAAATAATGAAAGTCATAAGCTCTCCACTGGTGGAGAAAATAAGCCTTATGTTATGTATTGGCATGAGATCTAGCTGTTAGGTAGAATTGAAGTCAAATAAGAACAATTTTCCATCTAATTCTTAATCTTGATTTGGGTTTCAAATTCTTTCCGAAGTTTCACGCCCTTGACCACAGTGACAAGATTGAAATTTAATGATAGGTCAAATTACAGCGCTTTCAAAATGAGATTTAAAATACTCACAGAACAGTCAAAACACTTTTCAAATGTTTTCCAAGGCTATTGATTCCACAAAAAGTGACAGATCTCTCTAATATATTTTCAGATCAACAAAATTTTGTAAGACACCTTGACATTTGCTTCAGCAAAATGAACAGAAGTTACAGGGTAATCTTGCCTGTCTTTCTTACCAATGAAATAGCTTTTCAATCTAAATGAAGGCTAATTTATTCCTCTGTAAACTCAATATTCAAATAAATTATATATATTTTTCTCCAGACTATGTTCTTCCCTGTTTTAATTTTGATTTACTTGGCTGTTCTTTGATGTGATTTGCACAAGGTTTGGCAATTCACTGACTCATTGTGTCTACTTAGTGCCATAGCTCAAAGATATTCCATAGAAGACAATTTTCTCAAAACTCATACTTTAACGTCTAACAGCTACAGATATGAAGCAGTAATTTGAGTTGTTTATCATGAAAATATGTAGTTTTATTAATAAAACTTGCTTTCATCTATTCAGAGATCTTGTTGATACCACCTAACAGGGAAATAATGTTTGTCCAAATGACAACTACAGATTAAACAACCATATTTATCTTACAGAATGATATTTGGAAGTCTTCCCTTGTGAAAGAGGACATTTTCATTACAACAGGAACAGGAGAAAGGAGGTTTCCAGGGCTGAAGGGAGTATATCAGAAGGCGTCACCTGCTAGTAAGTGTTGTGGGTTTCAGAGAAAACTAGGCCTTCTGGAGATAGCCAGGAAAGTGCCTGCAAATAATCCTCACTGTCATGTGAATTCAAAAGATAAAACTGTGAAGAAGTAAAAAGGTGGAGTGTGGGAAAAGTTCCCACTGATTAAAAGAAATGCATACTGCAGAAGAGTGATAGGATTTGTGCAAGGTGGTCTCATACATTAGGACTGCTCATTGGTTCTTATTCTAGGCACTAAAACCCCTGGGTTTTCACTTCCTAACAGGCTGGCTATGCTCATCAAGGCTATTGGTGAGTATAATGCTGGTGGTTTTTTCTACAGAAAAAAAAATCTTTCATTTCTGTTGACTCTTTATAATTGATTCTGGTACTTAAATGTCACAGCTCTGAACCGGCATCGCAGGATGCAGAGCTGCACTGGTGTAAAATAATTAAAAACTTGTGTACCACAGAGCTTGCATTCCAATCTTTAAACAAGAAGTATGAGAAGAATAAGATAGAAATTATGGATACGTGCTGCCCTGGCAGTCAACGATTTTGCAACATTAGCCAACTAAATAATGTCAAATTTCCTGGAGAAAATTTTGACAAATTAAAACAAAATAAATTAATAACAATTTGTTTTTGACAAATAATGATGCAACACATGGACTTGCACTTAAATAGTACTGAAGCTGTTTATCTCAATGTTCAACCAGAAAACAATGGGAGTTAATGTTTTATTTTATCATATGTTCCAGGTAATTTTTGGTAGAGAATAAAGAATGGTAAGTAGAGTGAGAAATTGTGATTGATGCCCCCAAAAGTAACCTTTCTAGGCAAGTTATAGAAAGGTAAATTTGAGGAAGATGAAAGCAAGGAACCATTTATGGCCCTAGTAACAGAGAATATAAATAAACTTTGCAGCAGGATTTTATAAAAATCCTAGGGGAAAAAAATTATCAAGTGTAGGTGGTATGGTGTTTCAGTACCTAGACAGGAGTTCAGCTTTGCAGGCAGCCATCAAAGGAGTTGTTTCAGAGGTATTGTACACAAGGAAATGAAAGATTAGTAAATTTGTCCATTAATGATGATATATAGGTAGAATTGAATGCCATTCAGGATGATGATGTCAACGGAAAATAAGAATACTCTGGGTAGATAAGAACAGTTCAGGACAAGCTTTCAAATAAAGAAGAATGTGAGAAGAGAAACTGCGAAAATATGGTGTATCCACTGATTTTAATGGTGGAAGAGCTGGTAGACAGGCACAAGATGGTTATAAAAAGAGCAAATCAGAATTGTCATTAAAGAGGTCAGTGGAAGAAAGAGCTTGAGATAGAAGAAGAAAATAAAGCCACTAGAGGGAAGATGATTAGAAATGGATAGGTAAATCAGGTGTGAGAATTGAAGCAAGAGATAAAGGCGAAAAAAACCCCAAAAAACCTAACAAACCTAGGGGAAAAAACCCTCATGCACCATGTAAAACAGTTACTCACCAGATGAATTAGCATTTCTCAAACGTAAGTCTTTCCCAAAACACCTTCTAGTTAATTCTATACAAATATACATATATTCAGTTTTGAAGTCTTCCAAAATTTTATGAGTGGTGATCTTTGAAATTGCATGATGGGCAATGCCGCCCGTTGAATCACTTGCTGTAGTAACAACTACTCCTTTTATGACTCTGTATTCATAGCTGACCGAACCCTTAATTTTAGGATCATTTTAATGGAGTGGCATTGCTACTGAAAAGAAGTAAAGTGAAAATGCTGGAGGGCAAAGTCCAGGTACAATAGGACTTTAGTTAGGTTGCTGGCCAAGGCATACTTCAGCTTTCACAGAAGCCAAGAGAAGACTGCTACTGATTACAGAGGAATTGGAACAAAAATGCATGACAAGATGAAGATCCCATGACATTTCTTTGTCCTTTCCTGCCTTTAAGGGAGGGGACAAAATTATTATTTTTCTTTTAAGCTTATATTAAGGTTTGGCCTTATTTTCACAGATTTTATAAAGTAAAGATATAAAATGCAGTAATGCAAATAATACATTTTGTTTACTCTGTTTTGTCAGTTTTTTCCTTCTTGTTTTTTCACTAGATGAGAAAAATCAGAAGGAAAACAATTTAGAAGAGTCTTGAGGAAAATGAATCTTAGATGTCATTTAAAAAAAATGTTCACCTCTCCCCTTTATTTTTTTCTCTCTTCAGCAAATATTTCTTTCATCTTCTGCCTGGTAGGAAGGTGGTTTAAATAGTTGCAGTACTTTCCCTGAATGGGAAGAACTAGGCATGCGTGCCCTCTTTGCCCTCTTTGTTGAGTTTAGGAAAATGAAAATTCCTCTATCCTCTGCCTTTTACTATTTTCTGAAACACCTGCCTCTGTGGATAATTGAATATAAATGAGAGAAACTTTTTCAATAAAGTGGTGTTAATCAAAAAATGAATAGTTAATTGCAATGTCAGAACTGGTGGTCAGAAAATTTGCCATTTTTGCAGATAAACTTGGACTGTTCTTTTCTGCCAAGCCATGGTGATAAAGAATTATACAAAATACTACTTTGTAATGAGTATTTCCTTAAGGCTTTTTTTTAGGTGGAAAGGCCTTCTAGGCTTCTGATCAGATCCATAGGAATTGATTTGTAAACAAATATGTAAATAAAAGAATATGAATACTGAAAATGTCTATGGTCAAAAGTAATTAATATGTGGATTGTTGGAAATCATCAAGATAAGCCATTTAAACTGAAGTTTCTTGCTGATTCTTTAACTGTACAAGCACATAATGCTTGATTCTCTTTGCAAGACACAGATATTAGAAGAAAATCAGCTAGTCAGTTTGTAAGGACCACTTCTGTTAGCTCAAAAATAGAAGAAAAATCACCAAGCCATTAAATATGGGGAAAGCCAGACTGTAGGATGAATTGAACATAATTGCAGAAGCATAGGCATCTCAAAATGCCAAACCTAAAAAATTCTTCATATCCATCCATCAGGCTTTCTATTGTCTGCATCATTATTTCCATCTCTTACAGAATAAAATATAATGTGGTGAATTGTTGTGTCCTTACTTTCCCCCTGCTTGCCTTGCAGCAAGCACTATGTGGCTTCACTACAGGGTTCAAGTAATGTGAGGACAAGACAAGGTAGCTTGTAATTTTCACCTGAGTAAACATGTCAAAGTAAACTTTAAACTTAAACTTCAAGACTTTAACTTCCACTAGTAACTCAGATAAAAGCAACAAGCACCTTTGCTTTAACTGAGTTTTTTTTGTTGTATCTTGATTCCTTTGAACTAGAAAAGAAATACAAATCTTTTTATTTTAGTTATGTGAAAACCAGAATTATTCTGAGGTAAGAGGTTTAGCACCATAGTAAAGAGAAGAAAGTATTTCTGTGTCACCTATTTCTTGACTTTTATTATACTTCCAACCTGTATTCATCTGCTTCTCTTAAAAAATTGGTGTCATTTACTGTCACTCAAACAATCACAAGCTGAACATTACAGCTTTGCCTAAATAGCAGCTGAAATGAGCTGAAAATACTACTATGTAACACATTCTTTTATGAGAGGATGCTGTACAAAAGGCAGGCTGTCAACTTTGTCCTGTAGTCACGTTTGAATTTGAAGAGAACTCAAGCAGAAGAATAAATGAGAAGGGTGAGGGAAAAGTAGGTTAAGATAGGAACAAATACAGGGAAGTCTGGGATTACATAGAGCCACGTAACTTCTGTGCAAGCAAGGATTTTTTTTTCTACTATATATAAAATAATTTGACATAGAGGAGTAATTTTTAAAGCCGTTTTGTCAAGTGACAATAAAGTCTTAAACTGTGGCAGCACAGATAATAATAATGCCCCGTATTTATTTAAATAAATAGGATTCTTTCTTTAATCATCCTGACCTGAGACAACTAATAGCTGTAAACCCTTCTAATTGCTTCCCTGAATAGGATTACTTTCACCTGACTGAGTAAACTGACATTTTAAATTCCCTTTTACAATACAACGTGATATGTTCTGTTCAGTGCTGCATTTCTAATGTCCAAGTGTCTGAAAGAAGCATATTGTGAATTTCATTCAAAATACTGAGGCAGGTGTTTAAGGAGATATCTCAAAGTAAAATGAAGCACAACAAAAGCCAGGATTTAACATTTGATGAGGAGGGGGAGACAAGGAAACCTGTCAACTTGTGCAATCCTTAATAATCAGAACAACACTGAGAAGCTATGTAAACTTGCATCAAGTTAATCTACCTGGTATACAAACTTTTTCTCAAGGCAAATTTAATTTTTTAGAGTCACAATTTGCATGAAGAAAAAATCACACACTGTCTACAGGGATTGTCTCTGCTGAATGAAAATTCTCAGATGCAGCTCTTGATGCTACTGGAGTGGCAAAAATTGTAGAAAATATAAAGACCAGAATTGATGATATATACAATAACTGTTTGCAGCTGGAAATTATGTAGGTAAGAAATACAGAAAATATTACATATATTTCTCAACAATGCAACTCAGTTGCAATAATTAAAACTGCCCTTGACATTTAGAATTTGGTTTGGTTACTCAATATGTAAAGATGCTAATTTTCCCACCAAATTCTTACTGAAGAATGAATGGATCTTAAAGAACTTGAAATATAAGGTAGAGAAAAAGTCTTCAAGTATATCAGTTTGTGAAGGTTACATATAACTTTGTACAACTGGGTCATCTCACAAAGGAACAGTTTATCTTAGAGCCTAACATTTGAGATTAAAAATGTTACTCATATGTAAGGTGGACTACTTCTCTCTTATAGTTCCTCATCCAAAAATTTATTGCAAAATCTTTTTTGGAGGAGCTTTTGTAGAAGCTGTAACTTCTTCCAGTTAAACCCATTGGCTAAACAGTTGACTCCAGAGGGGAAAA
>VWZV01016213.1:59252-74066 GCA_013397155.1 Irena cyanogastra
TTAGAGTTGACTGAAACAGAATTTTTCAAGTAGTTGGGAGTGGCTTTAAAAATAAAAAATTAAACCAAAATTAAGGTCAAAAAAGCTAATAATAAAAAAATGTAGAGGAATAAACATGGTATTGTTGTTTCAATGCTTTGTTTCTTTTTCTACTCTATTTTAATATTAATAATTTATGTAGTTAGAAAAATCTCAATCATCTGCATACCTCCTATGCATGCACATCTAGTAAAATCTATATGAATTCACTAGAACTAACTGGTTTGACAAGGTCAAACTATTTAATAGCACTGTTTATTCTCTCAGTATTGCTACATTTCTGTTATTTAGATAGCTATCTTCTTGTAATTCATCAGTATGGCAAAGCCAAGCTCTGAGATAAAACTGACCATTGTGTGTTTTAATAAATATCAACATGCTAAAATCTTCTTTCTTGATCACTTTTTTTGGCTGCACTTTCATTCTTTCCTCCCTCATGATGGCTAGGAACATACTTAAGTAACAAGTCTGGGGAAAGTATCTACCTTGAATGATTGGCATCGTGGATCATAGTCTTTTCAGAACTTTGGCACCCAGAGGACAGGATTCACCTCACCTAAAATAAGCAGTTAGAAGCTAGGCAAATAGTTGAGTTTCTCAGCAGGGTTCCCTCCATAGTCAGGGAGAGAAAGAAAAAAATCTAGATGAGGTTGCTTAGCAACTTGAATGTTCTTCAAATAGCTATCTTTAAATGGGATGAATTTCCCTCTGGAGACCTCCTTCTCCTTCCACTGATAATCTATGAAATAACTTCAAGTGGCTGTCTAACTTCTGGACCAGTAAAAGAGGCGGAATTAATTCCATCTCAAGATCCAATTACAGCACAATCAGAGTTCTGGTTGTGCTCTAAGGACTACAGTGGAAGAAAACTTGATTATTGCCACACAGAAGGTGAAGAAGTTCATCTAGATAATATTAAATAAAAAGAATATATATTTGCCAAACTGGTGAAGTACAATGGCATGTGCTGAGAAGCTTATGCATTTTTGCATTGTTTTGCACCCATAAAAAGAGAGCAATACAGAAGAGGTCTGAGAACACTCTGCACAGACAGACTAAGATAATTGTAAATAGACTTATTTCTCTGAATTTAAAAAGAATGAAAGAAAATTTATACTGTTTTGATTTCATCCTTTATCTTGTCGTATCAAGGAACAAAACATCATCTGACAGAAGTTTGTTTCATTTTAAAACAACATACTGCTCCTGCTTTTTGCTGTGTTTGAGACCAGCTTCTTCTTCAATGTTAGAAGAAAACAACTCTCCTCCCCCGATTTTCAGTAGCTCTTCACAACCGTCAAATGTCACACACTCTGAGCAAAGAATTTAGGCATCAAGCTTATGGAGAAATGACAGTTAAATAGTTAGCAGTTTATCTTAATCAGTTTTTGAATGCACGTACAATGCTCCTAAGGACTCTAGCTATGGAATTAAGGATGGAAATTTCACGTGGAGCTAAAGTGCTTTCTAACTGTTCCTTAGCAAGTCACAAATATTTCAGTATTTATTTACAGAAGTTGTCAATGTCTGTAGTTAGCAGGTGACTTTTACATGGCAGAGCACTTTTGTCTCTTCTGAACCACAAGCATTTGGAACAGTTAGGTAGGTAGTTAATTGTTGTGTGTGTGTAGACCTGAACGAGGCTGGGAGCAGTTGGAGGTCAATGTGTCTGATCTAAGATGAGGGCTTTGCTGTGGCCCATTAGAGACATGTTTCTGTAACAAGAAAGGTAGGGTAGTTTATGTTTGCCCATGCAAATGGCACAGTTTCTAAAAGGCATTACACACTTTGTTTATACGCTCATTTTCTGTAGAAGGTACTTAAACACCGTTGTAGATTTGGTCTTCTCCTCTGTAAGCAGTGTACATGGAGGTTGACTGTGCTGGAACGTTTGCTCTTTTGTACTGGCCAGGAGACTTTCATATTTTTATCAATATTTCGGAAGCCCTGTCTTTTTAATATTTAGAGGTAAGGAGGATTTTTTTTTTTCTTAGTGGAAATTGGACTCAGGTTATCCAAATCAAATTATTGCCTTAACTTTATTTCTTATACCAAAAGAATATATAACTTTCTTATTTCACCTCTGCAGATTAAGCAAATTTGTTTCACAAGAACACTTAGGGAAAATGTATTGCCGTTGCAATTAAGTGGATAATTACTGTAGAAAGGCCAAGAAATTTTCCATTCAATGTGATTTTTAAAATTTCTGGGAAATGAGAAGTCTTATCCCCAAGCATAACAGTTTCAAAATATTTGTAGAATAAGACACAAAGGATATCTAGTTGGATCAGGTCAATCAAAACAAATTAAATAATTTTGAAAGACTTAATTTTGTGCAGGAATCATATGGTCACAGTTTTGCCCCTAAAGCATGGATAAAGTAAATAGACAAAAAGCAACCAAGATTGTCAATACTTCAGTGAACCAGTATTTCCAAGAAAAAAAAAATCTGTATTAAAGATTGTGACCAGGACTAGTTACCCATGCAAAAAGTGTTTATATAAGATTGAAAAATAATCCTCTAAGTAAGTCAGTTTATAAAAGAGCTGTGACTGGAAATTCAGCTTTTGTGTACACTGCTTTATTTTCTCTTTATCTTCATGTATTTGTACCTTCCATCGAATATTTGTCAATTTTACTTTAGTATACCGCACTTTACTTTTTGTGTATCAAATGAATAGTTTTTCTATGGTCATTTTGGTAAACTGATAGAAAATCTGACAAGTTAAATTTTTATATATAGTTAGATTGGGTTTACGTACTTTCAAAATCTTCACCAGCTTTAAACTGATTAAATGCTTGGAAAACATGACAGCTTTGCTGCCATCAAATCTGGCCTGACGTTTTACAACTTCAGTTCAGCAGAACGTAACCCAGATTTATCTAATTTTAATATTTCAAAACAGCATATCTGCAGACTGAGGGAAAAAAGCAAGATAGGAGTGATCAATACCATTGATTTATGGATGACAAAAAAAGAAAAATAAATAATAAATTTTAAACTACTAGAGATTTCTAAGAATGATTTTTTTTCCTATTTAACTCACAAAATCAAGTTAACTATACTATTCGGGTTGAATCTTGACTTACTGAGATAAACAAACTTTCTCATGGAAATAAATGGAGAAGAGGTGTGTGTATGTAAATATTCATCTGCATGGCAACTAAATCCAATTATTTTATGCCAACTGTCTAAATAAATTATTGGGTTTTTAAAAAGCTGGGTAAAAAAATCAAATTTTGGGATTTAATTTACATTAAAATGCTGTACAGAGAGTATACTTTTTAGGCTATGAAACTGATTATTGCACATGTTCTTAACGAAAGCTTTTACTATTGTGTTTCTCAAATCAGGAACACAAGTAACCCTGGAGATATCTTAGCCTAATCTAATGATCTGTGCAACACCAAATTGCTTTATACATATGTTTTAACTTCGTATTTTTTTAAAAACAGCTCAGAGTTTAGCAATGTCTAATTGTTCTTACCATGTTTTGCTCTTGATATGGGTTCCTTCCTACATACGTGCTTTCCCTCCTCTCATGTCTTTTTTGGGAACTTGGAGCCATATACAGAAATATAATTCCCCTTCAAAAAAGACAGAGAGGCCATTCCTTGCATAATTTTATCTAATGAAGGAAATAGAAGATTTCTTATTCTCTCGCTTATGTTCTATCCTTTGGATAGTATATACATAGGCTGGGGGCAGCCAAATAATCTTATGCTTGTCAGATCTGATTTAGCAACAGTTGGGAGGAAATTGTTAAAAGCAGAAGAATGGTGAGGAGGATGGTGGATTCTCTCAAGTGACCTTGCATCTGGGAATGCCAAGACCTAAAGAATAACAGCATGGGAAACCTCACATATTACGCCTATTGCTGTTTGTCCTCTGCCTGTTTGGAGAAGAATCTCTATGTGGAGATGATGAAGGTGTTTTGAGAGACTCAAAGACACTCTCACAGATGTGCTTGAGCTCCCTGTCTTGGGAGAGAGAAGATCAAAGCTGAGGAGACCTCAAGCATGGTGGTAAACTACACATGCACAGGCCCTTGATAAATGTGTTTGCACACATTGTGCCCATTGTTCACCAGGATGAACTGAGCCTCACAGTGCCTGTACTCCCACTTGGATGTCTCTGTCCAGGTGATTCAGTATCCTCTAGTTAGTGAGAAAAGAAATAAATTTACTCTTTGTGTTTCAGCTGTGATTTTGAGGTTGTTCCAGCTGCCTGCCTGTGTTGACTCACATAGTAATGTTCCAACAATCTTCCTAAGTCATACACTTGATCATATTTTTTAACAAATGGATCATTTGGAGTCTTTCACAGAAAAATAGAAGAAAGCTGGGAGAAAAGATGGAAAAGAAGCCAATAGCATTCTTCTGAATTGATTAAGTGAAAATACAGATTTTTTTAAGATTAGTTTTCCAACTAGTGGTAATTATTCAATCCAGTTTCTTTATGTTTCATAATCTTAAAGTCTCTGGTGAAAATTAGCAGAGCTGAAGTTACAAAATTGTTGGCGTTGTTGTTGCGAATCTCTGGAAGCCTTTATTTATTTATATGCTTCTCGATTGTTCTATTCTGTTCAGCACTGTTCTTTTTTGACTTCACACCGTCTCTTATTTGAGAAAGATGAGATACATATTTAAGATTTCTAACAATGGAAAAAAACTCATATTAAAGTGGCATAATTAAGGGAAGTTGTTACTACCAAACCGCAGGCCAAATTTTCCTTACAGATCCTAGGACGTGTGGGAAGAGAGATTTGTGAAAATTTGGGTCTGCCTTGGCTTGTCAGAAATACCAGAAGAGATGAAATTACAGTCCCACCGGCAGACCTAGACATCATATTCTGACTCCATATAGATGGAAAAACCTAGGGATAAAAATGGATCATTGCTTTCCCCTTCCGAAGTTTTATTTGCGCTTAGTTCTGTTTAAACAAGTTAAGTGTAAATACGTCAGGAAAAGAAAAACTGATGGGAAAAATGATTGAACTCAGAATGATTTAACATGGCAACCAGCCCAACTTCGTGTGCACTTCTGAGTGATCTTAGCCTCTGTGAAACAAGGAAATGTTTAGAATTTCAATGAAGATTAGGCATATAATCATTGCTTCCTGCTTCCCATGGATGCTAGCAGACAAATCTTTGTGAAGGTACAGAAAGAAAGATGAATAGGGGTGAAAAGAGAAGAGACCTGATTCCAAGAGACTTCATAAAATATGAAATTGAAGTACAGTCTGTCTTGCAGCAGAAGCATTCCTTTTGGTGCACTTTCTGCTTTTCCATCTTTTTCCACTGCCCACTCTTTTTCAGAAGGAGAATTTTGTATGCCTCCCCTATATGGAATAGCCTTCTGCATGTTAGAGCACAGCCTTAGATTTCCACCCATCTCTCCCTGTTTGCTGTCACGCCTACGCTTTTTCCTTTTTGGCCTACTTTTGATGTATATTCCACTTACAGTGTATATTGCAAAACTTTTTATCCCCATCATGCAACACTATTTGCATTAGAAATGCTCCTTTTTTCTGTAAATGTATAGCGTATAATTTCAATATTTCCTCCCTATAGTAGTTACTGTACTGTATTTAAAACACAATGAAAAATAGATATGAGAGAGCAGGCCTTATGCTGTCTAATACAGATAAAGTTGCTAGTTTTACTACAAACTTGTAGATGGCATCAACATCAGAGCCATTTCCATTTATCTGAGTGTCCTATGACTGGTATTGAGCAGATCTATGCCTACCTTTCAACAGGGGCCAGTTCCCCAGATGCTGCTGAATAAGCTCAAGAAAATATTATGAAAAGATACTTTGTTCATCTTTGCAATTTCAGGGATTCCTTCATATCTGGATGGTCTCCTAATATTGATTAGAGTAGCCACAATGTTCCCAAACAGAAGCCAAAAAGTGAAAAAAAGCCAGCACAATGAAAAAAAAGTAGAGCCATTACTCATGCCTTTTTATCATCCAGACATCTTCCTATTAAGAAAATACCTTTTAGGATCTGCAAGATTTAAATCTGTACCAGGACCTTAGGACATCAGATATATACACTTGTCAGTAAAATTTCTTTTTGTTCTCCCATATATTTACTGGGACAAAAATGATACAAAATATTTTTTCCCAGTAGTTCCATTGCTGAAGTGGACCCACTGTGGAATGAAAATACTAATTAGAACTTTGCTTTATGTGTTTTACCTGAACCACAGCAATTGATTTTGTTCTGGGTCTGGATTTAGCTTTCTGATATTCCAATATTAGACCCAATTCTGCACTCTGTAACACATATGCAAATATTGCTTTTATGGACGTGTAGCATTCAGATAAGACCTAGTTCCTTCAGACCCCAATTTAACTGACACTTAATTCAATGGAAAGGCTCTGACTAGTGTCTGTGAATTTCATCAATCACCTAATAATTTCATATGAGATCTAACGGTGAATTAGTTCTCACTAGATGCAGTGCACTGTGAATATGGGTCTGTTGAGCTCATCAATGATAGTACTAAAGCGATAACAAGAGCCTAAAAAAACCCCTTAGATTTCTCATTTGGCTATTTGATGCAAATCTTCCTTTTGTTATAGTGTAGTTTCAGCACCAGATCAAACCCATATCTTTTTTCACCTGACTACTGAAAGCACAGCCCTAATAAAATTTCATAACTACAAAGTAGCCTCATGATTCATCTTTCTAAAAGAAAGTGTTGGTACTAAATTAATTATGCTTCTAGACTAGACAACTACACTTTGCAGAATTTCCTGGTATTCTATTGGTGCCCACAACAGCTATCATCAGGGTTTGTCAGTACAGAAAGCAATGGCAACCAGTTTCTAGAAGTTCCATCACAAATTTTTATCTTATGCCATTGACTCTAATAGTGTTTAGCACGCAGGAACCCACAAAAAAGGCACAAATAGCAAAAACCAGAACTTAGGATCTTCGGTTCTCTTATTTTAGTAAACAATGTTATGCTTTAATTGAAAATGATAGCTCAAGCAAACCACAATATTGAACATCTGGTGTCATAGTAGTGAGCAGTGATTACTAGTACTCAAACAGGCTGCACCAGAAACGAGGAATTTCATTATTGTTACTGGCAAAACTGTTTATTTCTGTGAATGACTTGAACATTATTAGTCACAATTCCCAAAACATCCCTTGCAACTTTGTATTATGTTCACTTTCAGGTACAGTGACAAGCCCATCATTATCAATAGCTGTAAGTGACACTAGAGCTGTGAACCTATTGAGCACGCAGGGAAATCTCACATACCTTGCTTTCTTTCACCTTAAAATAATCTGTCACCGTAGTAGCATTAGAGGATAATTTTGCATTCACCAGTGTGTTTTGCACACCAATGACACTGTGTTGCTAGTATAGATATTTAAATAGTTTTTTTTTCTCCATGTAATTCACAGGTTAGGGGTATACCTTTATCCCTTTTATTAAAACAGACCAAACTGAGCTGGTAACAAGAGCCTCTGTATTTAAGCCTCAGTTAATAAAAGGGTCCTTAACAAAGCCCTCCTCTCTGAACCCTCCCACTGCATTCAGTTGCAAATCACTGTTTGGCTGGCAAAGCCGTCGTGCTGTCCCCCCAGCCCCAAACCTTCTCACGCTGAGCACTGCGGCTCTATCAGCAGCAACATCTCGGTGAGGGGCAGCGACACCTCTCCTTGTGAGGGACGTTTCTTATTAATCAGGGGCACTGAATGGAAACCAATCAGACAGAGAGTCCCTTTGGCTTCTGCTCGCTGCCTGCCTGACTTAAAAGTGATGCCGGGAGGGAGGGAGCCCTAGCGAGACGCGAGTGCATTCCGCGCTGGAGACACGGTCGCATGCGGAAGGCAGGATGCAGGTAGAGAAGCAGCGCTGAACGGAAAGAGCTGGGCTCACACATACAGCCTGGGTGAGTAGATCAACTTTCTGTAGCTTGAGACCTGCCGACAGCAAAAGAGCAGATGTTTTCTTTAGGAGGCTCTAAAAGGTTGAAGATGCCTTACAGATACTTTTTAGGGAAGGTGGAGTGAAGGGGCAGTGACAGCAGAGGACTTCGGGGGTATTTCTCTTACAGAGTTCAAAAAAATCCCAACCCATTAAATTAGTGAAATTTAAGCTTCTGATACTGTATATGTGACAACTACTTGTGTACATTAAAAAATTAGCAATGTGTGTGTTCTTTGGCAATACTGTTAGATATTATTCAGTTTTTCCTGCCATATAGGAGTAACAATATAGCCTAACTTTTGTGCAGGATGCTTTTACACCTGTCCAGATAGAAGCTATCCCTCTTTTCTTTTTTTCCCACATATGTGCTTGTCAATGCATCTAATAGAAACAACCCTGGTTAAAAAGGATGAAAAAATAAGAAGTCTTTGCTACTACTAAGAATGAAGTACTAATGCTTTTAAAAAATTTTTCTTTAGTGAAAGTAGCAAAAATAGTGGGATTTTTTAATATGCGTTACAGGGGGAAGCGCAGCACAGGGTTCAGAAAGATTGAGATCTGAGGAAGATGTCCCTTTGGATATCCGTAGCAGTAAGTCAAAGTCAATAGGCTTAAAGTACAAGGATGCTTTCTAGAAGTGCTTCCAAACTACCTTGTCAGTCTAATATATATAATCAGAGAGTCCCACAGAAAGCAAGGCTGGAAGCATAAAAGCTCAAACTGACCACTTGACTCTGAAGCAACCAGCAGAAAACAATTGAATGACATTTTGCCTTTTCACATGCAAGAAACATGCTGTCACATCCCTTCAGTTTCACTGTATGAGCTTCAAAGAAAGAATGATGTATATGAATTAAAAGGAAATTTATATCCCTCGCTGTTGTAAGGCAATGTCCATACAGCAGCCACGCACCTTGTCACAAATTTAAGCCATAGTTCAGAAAATACAATGGTATTTTCTTAAAATCCTTTCCATTTTCAGTAGACAAATTTACAACCAATGTATGAGTCTTGCTCTGATTAAAGAGATAAAAGTGATAAAACTAATATTTTACTGAAACCACAGCAGGATTATGCTTCATTACTCAGTACTACACTAGCTACTCATGCTAAAGATAAATATGGATAAAAAGCCAAGTCTAATACTTGCACTAGTTTTGGAGATGACATCAAAATGTTTGTTAAATAATATTGGTCATAGTGATAGGAATTGCTAATGACAGATCTTTAAAAATCATTGTCTCCAATTAATTTTCTATATCTGAAATGATAATTTTATTCCAAAAATTGAGTGAACTAATTAAATATTCAGAAGACTTGTGTTATAATTTGCCTGTGATTATTAAGAAATGTAATAGTGAGTTATGTTAGTTGTTAAAAATGGCATATTGCTATCTGTATGCCAATCTGACAGATAAAATATATTGTCCTGTCATTTGTACTTCACTGTGTAGTAATGTAAATTCTCAAGAGAATTATGTATGTTTACAGCTAATGTGATTTTCCATTAACTAAAATATCAAGCATTATACAGTCAAATGCCTGTGAAATAAATAATTTTTTGTTTGGGCTTTTTTAAGTTAGGTAAACAAGATTAATTTTAAATGGAGAAAGGTAACTGTATCAGTACTATTACTACTTGTACCTAAAACAGTTGCCAAGTCTTTTTAAACCTAATAGAGTTCAACAATCAAAGTTTTTCGTACGTTTATTGTGTGAACAAAGTAGAGTTTTTAATTTCAGACATTGTCTTGTAGCCATTATTGTAGAATATTATGCTTTGTGTGTAACTGGTACATCTCACCTAAACACAAAAATAAGTTTGGTGATGCAATTTGTAGGGAAAATGTGGGGAGAAGCATCTCTGTCATATGCTTTGTACAGCTCCATGTTAAAATTGCTTGAAGCTTTCAGAATTTTCGTGCTTTTCTGCAGAAGTGACCATTCTGAAAAGGCTGTACTCCTCTCCAGACAGCAGCCCATGTACAGGGATTTGTGCTCTCCTCTCACCTGGCTGTTGCTCCACAAGGATGCTGACCTCAGCAGCAGTTGCTTGGTAGTGGCAGAGACGCCCTCTCGTCATGAGATCAGCCAATAACGATGATTTCATCCCCTGACCTATCCACCAAACAAAATGTAATAACCGAAATCCACTAGTTTAAATGTCATCACCCATAATGCTGCTGAAAGGACTGTACAACTTAATTCCGACATTCGCTTATCTCTGGCATCAGTACATGGTTTCTGAATCTGCACAACATGCAGGCAATCTACTGACAGAAGCGTTTGAGAAGTAGAGCCAGAGAGTAACAGGACTGACAATTTTCTCTGAGGATGTGTTTGTTCAGGAGATATCATATAAGAAAACTGGGGTACGTAGGCTAGACTATAAGACAATATAGATATATAAATGTATGCATTTCTTCCATGCAGTCAGAGCTATTTGACTGCAGAAGGTAACTGGAGCAAAAACCTAGAGAAAAATGCATCTCCCACTCATATCAGAATGCCTTCTGAATTTCTAAGGCATGCAGCAGGTGTTACATGCAAATGTTATCTGCAGAAGCACTAATATTTGAACATGAATAGAGATGCCCAAGTAAAAGCTAACTGCATTCTGTAAGTGCGTGAGGGAGTTTAAGAAAATCATTTATAGGAATAAATCCAAAATTTTGCTAAAGGTAGTAGGAGGAAAAGGAAAATAAAGCAAAGGGAAATGAACAAAAATAATTTTTGCAAAAGCAATCAGAGTAATTTCTCTTCTTGCCTTTTAAACACATAGGAAATTGCTGAATGTTAAAAGGCAAGTTATTTTCCCAAGTTTCAGTAACTGATCATGATAAAAAACACCCCAATGGCATTGAGGACTATTTGCCAAGCCTGACTGAACAGGAGAGGCACACCTTGATTAAATCATGTCAGATGATGATGACCAGGTCAGAGACAGGGATAAAATGGGGCCTCCATTTTCCCAGTTCTCCAATTTCTCTGTATGATTACATCAACATTCATAAAAATATATTTATCTTGAATATTTAAATAACACCATCAATAATCATAAATGTTTCTCAGAAAATATATTTCTGCAACTGCAAAATGGAGTGCTTTAAGTGATGGCCAGCGTATTTCTTTGCTAGTAAAATGCAAACTTCTGTAATTAAATTTCACACTTTTTAGTAGTAAGAGTAATGGGAACATCAAAACAACATCACTTTGTATTCTGTTTCCCTATCTCAGAAAAACAGAGTTTTCATATTATGTGATCTGATATGCAAATGTCAAGGAGGTTTAGGAAAGTACAAATTTTCTAGATGCTTGATGGTGTTCAGGTGGCTTTGTCCTCAAAGGCTGTATTTGAGAGAAAGAACGACCGCCTTCATGGAAATCTGCCTATAATGATATTGCAATTTTGGGCCATGCATGTTGGTACTCAAGGATTCCACTTTCTCAAAAATACTGACAACATCTTGCCATTGTACATAAGCATGTTGAGAAAGAGCTCCTAAAGCATTTGTCTAGATTCAAAACATGACCTTCGCAAATTACACCCAAGAAGAGATTCTGTGAAATAGAGAAAATTGTGGATAATGCATTTGTGTTTGAGGATGGAAACAGTAGGCCTTTCCATCATTTTAAACAAATTACACAACAGCTCTCAGAAGGAGATTATCTGAATTTACATATTTTTAATAGTTCAGTTGAAGTCAATTAATGATGTATACAAGTCTTCTGGCAATATATACAGGCATAATTAGATTTAGCCATTATTTTTTAAAAACGTATGATCTATTATATTGATAATCAGTGGTGCAGAATTTGACATTTATACTTCAACACATCTTAGAAAAGAATTCAATAAAACATCAAGTTGTGTAAAAAATGTTCAATAAAGGAAATTTTAAAATATAATGATCTAAAAAAACTCCACTTAAGAACTTACTAAAAAAATTGGATTTTATTTCCTTTGTTCTCCATCATTCAATATTTGCTCCTAAAGAGGTAAAGAGGCAAAGCAAAAAAAGTGGTGACTTGGATATAAGGGTGAAGTTAATCCCATTGCTTCTGTTTTGAAAGAAAAAATAGGCACAGAACAAATGAAATTTAGCATTTTAAAATGCAGCAGTTTATAGTTCTGTATGATTCATACCTTCTGTATGAAGATATTAGTAAACTACCCACATCTGATTTTAACAGATAAAAATAGCCCCAGTTTATGAACAGAACTATTACATATATATATATACACACCTTCATACATGTATACATGCAACTAGAGACATAAACCCAAGCATAACTCATTCAAATTCTAGAGAAAAACAATACAATATTTGTACAAAGCAATATATTACAATAGGTTTGCTTAAGTTTATAGTGCTGCATTCTGGACAAATTTTTCTGCTTATTTTGTTTTTTATTACAATACTTTCACATGGTTTGCATTACTCATTGTCACTATTTTCCATCCTAGTGGATTTAAATATCAAGCTTTGTAGTTGGAAGTTATTGTAAAAATGTTCTTTTTTCTTATTTTTCAGTCATAGATGCTGGTTGTGGGCAATCTCATGGAAATAACTTTGCCTGTGTAGTAAAAGGAAAAAAAAAATCAGGAAAACATGCTTGTTTCAAAAGGAAATTCTTGTAGTTGTTTAAACTATTTGTCAGGAGAGCTGTTTGTGCTTGTGCTGCATTCCAGAACCTGTATTCAGAATGGGTAACATTTTGCAATAACACTGGTCCCACTGAAACCAGTGAAATTACTTTTGTGCATTTTCCTTACCCCGAGTAAAAATGAGCGCTGAATCTGTGTTCTTATAACGATGCTATCCGATAAAAAATTTCTATTTTCCTCAGAGTAAACATAAAAATATTAAATTACAGACACTATTTTCCCATTTCCTGGAAGATTTGCCATAATCCTTACATTTGCTTCCCAAATATAAAAGGTAATTTCATTACTAATGAGAATTCAGACTCACAGGAAAAATTGATTTCTAAGTTAAAAAATAATGTAGTCTCTTCATTCCTTCCTGTTATCTACAATCCATGGATTTACTGCAATTGAGCTTGATCTTGCTCTTAATGGTTTCAAATTTGTGTTATTTATTACTTCTTTCCTAGTCAAGACAGCTATCTGGTTGGATTTGCATCTTTCCTAGAGTAAGATAGTAAGTAAAATCCCTTGTGTTCTAAATAAAATTAATTAATCTTTTCAAGTCCCCTCATGCTGATAGAACAATACTGAAGGTAATTGTTCTTTGCTTAGTGGTAGTAATAGTAGTAGTAGCATCAAGGCTGAAAACTCACACACTAATTGAAGTACTGATTTTGTGATATTTTAATTACATTTGTGATATTTTGATAAAATTCAAGCTACTGGTACTGCCTGCTCTTCCAGATGTTGTCTTCTTGAAAAATCTGCTTATGGTACCAAGCCATCCCTGCAGTAAGCAAAAGGACTTGCAAATAAAAAAGATGTGTTGTGTTTGATGTACTTATAATCACTTTTAAAGGCAATTAAAGAAAAGAAACTCTCAAAAAAAGGCTGCTCTCAGCCACCATTGGCCAAAAAAATCTACTGGTTGAGAATCTTTCCCTGAAGTTTTCATTCAGGAAAGGGGAAAAAGTAACATTTAGCTCAAAAGGTGGAGAGAATTAGGAAGTTTCTAGACTGCAACACAGTCTGAAGCTTTTGCCAAGAAAAAAAATTAAATTAAAAGATGATAATCCCTACTGAAAGGTTGAATCTAAGAGATAATGATTTAGGAACACGCCTACTGTTGCGCATTCAGAAACATAAATGTGAGCACTGCTAGAATGAAAGATTTAGCACTTCTGACAATGATAGCCACTCTAATAATTAATTTGCCATTTGAATTTATGCTTAGGAAATTCACATTTACATTTCAGAGCAAATTTTCCTAACACATCCCTACAATATAGATCCAAAGAATTCAGAAAATATAGGATATAGAAAAAAATATAGATGCAATGAATAAACTTCTCAAATATACAAAGGCCCTCTATGTTTTTTTTTCTGTCTCCAATATGTTGAGACTCTGGTTCATAGCACTCCCGAAACCAAAAGCCTACAGGCTGAATAGTTTTTTAACTACTTCATGTTTGCAAAGCAGTTATATGATTAAATAAAGAACTGCACCGTTATATAGGGACATAGGACCATGGTTCCCCTGATTACTCAAGATGTATGCCATGTAATACCTAGCAATACATAAGTGCTGATTTCAAAGGAACATACAGCTGAAGATTTGCTAACAATTGCATACAAGAACAAATGCTTCCTGTGTAGTTTGTGCGCTGGTCTGTGGGTGTAACATACTAGGAGTAGTACATATTCATAGTTCAACTGTTGATTAGAACTAAAATGAGTCTTAAGGATTTACTAGTACAGGATTCAAGTTCCTGGTCTCATGACTTAAAATTAATCTCAACTTCTATTTTAAAATATTTCATTATTTTTTAACTGGCAGATAAATTACATAAACTCAGGATAAAGTGATATTTTTCTGCAAGTGTGGGCAGTTTGAACGAGTAGCTATGTCTTATGCATCTGACTGAGAACTTTCCTAAGGTTTACATATGGGGGTCTCAAATAACAAAAAAGTGGGGCAGGAACGTGCATTGAGTAACCCAGGGTAATTGTTAAAGAACGTGCCTTGAGGTACTAGAAGAAACCTTGTCAACCTGCTTTAAAGCATGTCTAGTTAGAAGGAAGAAAAGGAAGGAAGGAAAGGAAGGAAAGGAAGGAAAGGAAGGAAGGAAGGAAGGAAGGAGGGAAGGAAGGAAGGAAGGAAGGAAGG
>VWZV01016213.1:74080-131399 GCA_013397155.1 Irena cyanogastra
GAAGGAAGGAAGGAAGGAAGGAAGGAAGGAAGGAAGGAAGGAAGGAAGGAAGGAAGGGCTCCTCTCCAAGAAGAGTGGATTCACAAAGCTGAAGCAGCAGCTGAAGCAGCCCAAATATTTCTGGATTACTTATTTTGAGATCGTTTAAAATGCAATACTGTGGGTAGCTACAATAAAAGTAGGACCAAAATGATTGTGGTAGTTTATATCCTTTCTTCATAAATAGTATCAGAATCAATAATTTTTACAGACTGAAAGCTTAAATCTGAAAAAATATACTTTAGAGGAACATAAATAAGGGGACATTGTGGTAGAATGGAAAAATAAATGAGTTACATTAATTTTCTGCTTCCTTCACCTCTAGTTATTTAGCACTAATTAAACTTCATGCTAGTCAGCCTGAGTTTAGAAGAAAATTTTAAAAATAATGAAATTCCATTGCCTGTGGTGAAAACTTACATGTATTTGTGTATATATGTATCTATATCTGTATCTGTGTCAATATAGTTTTATCATTATTTTGATATAACTTTAGAGTCAGCGGTTAGATTAAAAGATCTAGGGATCTAGGTATACTTATATCTCTCTGTCTATCTACATATATACCTACATATGTTTGTGTACATATAGCTCTAATATGGAATGATATAGATTTTAAAATTTTTTTTGTTGCTTTTTTTTGTGTGCACAACATCTCAGTTATGAAAGTCATGCATATTCTTGCATTGTAAGCTTCCCAGAGCTATATGTTCTAGTTACTAACAGCTAAAGCAATATTCTTATGTGCTCTGAGTTGAGGAGGTTTTGCAGGTCATTTCTAGTTTTTTACTCTATAACATCAGACCTAGGGTGGTAAATATCAGAGAAAAACACAGAATAACATCTGCTCTGTCTATACTGTCATTCCAGAGTTATAGAATGGTTTGGGTTAGAAAAGAACTTCAAAGTTCAATCCTCTCTGCCAATGGCGGAGGCACCTTCCTCCAGATCAGATTGCTCAAAGACGCATCCAACCTGGTCTTGAACTTTTCCAATGGTGAAATATCCACAAATTCTCAGGGCAATCTGTTCCTGTGTCTCAACACCTTTGCTGTAAAATACTCCCTCCTATGTCCAACCTAAACTTTCTTCTCTTTCAGTTAGTTATCATTAGCTCATATTGATTTTTTCATCTACCAGTAAATGGAAAACTACCATCTACCACTGAGAGCAGAGCTGCTCTCAATCTCTTAATCCTATAGCCTGTAGTGATGCTGAGGATTGCCCCAGTCCAGGTACAGCACCTTGTACTTGGTCTTGTAGAACTTCATGAGATTTGCAGAGGCACGCGCCTTAAGTCTGTCAAGGTCCCTCTGGACGGTGTCACTTCACTTGAGTTTATCAACTGCACCCCACAGCTTGGTGTCATCTGCAAACCTGCTAAGTGTGCAGTCTTTCTCACTGTGTAGTTAAAAAAAGGCATTAAATAGTATTGGCTCCAGTAGAGACCCTTGAGGGACACCACTCTTTACTGGTTTCCTCTTGGACACAGCCATTGACTGTAAATCTTTGAAAGAGGCCAGCCACCAATTCCTTCTCCGTGTCACAGTCTAACCATCAAACCTGTATGCCTCCAATTTAGGAGCATGACTGCTGTGGGGGATCATATCAAAGGCCTTACAGAAGTCCTGGTACATGGTGTCAGAAGGTACCTTGTCCACTTATGCAGTCAGTCTGTCACTGAAGGCCATGAGACCAGTCAGGCAGAATTTTCCCTTGGTGAAGTCCTGTTTGCTGTCCCTAATCACATCCTTGTCTTCCATATGCTTTAATACATTTTGCGGGATGATGTGTTTCATAATCATACTAGGTACAGAGGGGAAACAGGCTGTCCTCCAGCAAATCAGCCTAAATTTATTATTTCAAGATTTCTAGAAAATAATTCCACTTCATTCAACAAATTTGTTTTGAGGCAAAAATTCCACGGAAGAGGAACTTATGACTAAATCACATTAATAGAATTACATGGCATGACTAATTGGTATCTTTCGGTGAATCAATTTAATATCCATCCACTTTGCACCTCACTAAAAGTATTGACAAAATTTGCACCTTCAGGAAATTTAGCAGTTAAAATAACATAGAGTTTTAAGCTTCCTTTCCTGTTTCTCACCTCAATGAGCAAAGGTTCAGGAAACTTGAAATCTTTTTGCTACAATGGAGTTTTTTGAATTCTTCATCCTTACTGTATGGTCATCTAAATGATCACCTCCAAGGTAAACAATACCTCTGTTAACTTTAATTTTAATGTCCCTTTACAATGCAAATAAAAATTGACTTTTTATTCCTACTTCACTTAATTGGTCCTGAAGTTTAATTTTAGCCTGATAATCGAAAGGTCAGATGATGTGAGCATGCTCCTTTTAAACAGAAATTTTCATCTCAGTGACCACTATCAAGCATCTGAAGAACAGGAAGGACAAGGAAAACATAGACATGTTCTTCGGTTTTTTTGTAGGTAGTCTGTAGTGGTGAATTCTAAGGCATACTGAAGGAAACATGAAGTTTCCAGCATTGCCACAGAGCATTCAAGATTTCTTTTCCTGTTTATAAAAAAGACAATGCAAGACATTGAGATTTAAAGATAAGGTAGTCATTGGACAAAGTCATCACCTTCATATACAAGCAATTGTTTTCCCAGGTGTGGTAGACAAACAGCAGCACCAATCCCACTCAGAAAAAAAAGAATTGTTATTTGCCCTGAGATATAATTGTGTTCATCTTTGAAGGCAGCATGTTTTGTAACTTTTCCTCAATAAATGGAATGACGACACGTGGTATGTTAACCAATTGAGACTGGAAATTGATTTATCTTAACAAATCTTATTTCTTCACCAGCCATATTATTTAATGCTAGGAATGGATGTTAAAACTTCTTGGTTATCCCACTGAGAATTTAACAAGTATTTGTCAATGTTCATTTGTTTTACTGTCTACAGTCCTCTGAAATTACATGCAAAAGATATTTCAACACAACCACTGTAAAAAAACCCTCAATATTTAAATGCAAAAATATACATATGCTTTCCTTAGATTATATGTGTGTGTCTATATATGTATGTACCTATGGGCATAAATAAGTGTAATTAAGAACTTGAAGCTGAAGCTCTTATGAGAGTAATGCACATTATAATTTCATTGAGTTCATCTTGTAGTGAGCAGGAGTACCACAAGATCCTAGTAGAAACTTAATATATGTGAAGCCAGTTACAAAAATGATTACCTGCCAGAATGGCAGTAGTATCATAACAATTCCAACATTTATCTCTTTTGATACTGTGTATCCCTTCCTCAGGTGTAGCTTTACTGCCTTCTTGCACAACCATCAACTGGTTTCTCTGTGTTTCTGCTGTGGTTTGAGCTGGGGGACCATTGAGTTTTTTGGGGTCAGAGGGATGTTGTTCATTTGAATAGAGGAGAGTAAAGGATTCAGAGGTATCTGAGTGATTCTCAACTCACTGGAAGTGAGGAGAAAGAGAGTGGAACCATTCACTAAAGGATAATCTGTCAGCAAAAAATTCCTTTCCATATGTTCTGGAGACCAAACTGGTTAATCAGGTACAAGAAAAGATGCTTCCCCCAACTCCAACTATCCCTGACTCGTTGTCCAAAAGAATTAATGCCACCATCATGTTTGTCTTTACACTTTATTGATATTGAAACAGGGAAAGAGTGAGAAGGGTGAGAGTAATTACAAACATCTGTACTCCATC
This sequence comes from Irena cyanogastra, assembly GCA_013397155.1. Classification (NCBI taxonomy): domain Eukaryota; kingdom Metazoa; phylum Chordata; class Aves; order Passeriformes; family Irenidae; genus Irena; species Irena cyanogastra. The sequence continues at coordinate 77,833 of VWZV01016213.1, forward strand.
ATTAGGAGAACCCCAGAAATGGAAGAGGGTTGGGCTAAGCATAGAATCCCACCTGGCCTAAGTGCACTCACTTCACTGGATATCCACAGATTGCTGTGCTATTAGAACAGTCATCAATAAGGCAAGTTATATACTCCTCTATCACATTTATTCCCAATAGTATTGGCAAAAATTATAACTAATTACTACTAGAAACATCATTAATATTTCTGCATTCCCCTGACATGGAAAGTACTGCCTATTACTTAAATGAAAGTCAATTATCGTTTGTATATTAGATGCTGAATCCAGCTCTAATAGAACAACACAGCATTACCTAGATGTCTAGGGGTACACTGCTTTAAGTGGTTCTTACCCTGTGAGTCTGCAAACTTCTCCATCAGGAACCTGTTCCTAAGAGAACTACACAAAAAGATATATAGTACAATTACAAACAGCTTGAAAGAATTGCACTTTCTTGATGGAAAATATTTGTAGTATCTGTAATCTGTAGGAATCAAAAAGGAGCACCATATTTGTCTATTGCATTTTCAACAGATTGGAGGTTTATAAAAAAAGATATGTGGCCTAAGTAACCTTGTTTTTGTAGACCATAGACTGGAAAAAAGGGAGAGATTATAAAAGAACAGGGAGTGGAGAATTTTTTATTCATACTTTTGGTGGGATTTTGGTATCAATAAGAAATCCAAAGAAGAGGATAATGAGGAAGGCACAGACAGTGCAGTTTTAAAAACAGGACATTTGAACCATTCTAATTTTAATATGAAGCTATTAACAAGCTCTAAATCTTACATGGGTATAATTTTGCATTGTTCAAGTTTATGTTTTGCCTTTGACTCCATCTTTGATAAGAATAACCAAATAATTTTACTTTTGAAGTCCTGTTAATTTACTGGTAACATGGAAGAGTATAAACAGTCACAGCTTATTGTTCAGAAAAAAATATACACTGGCTTGAACAACACATTTTTTGATTGAGCTCAGACTAAAATACTGAATTTAAATCTTGAAGCAAGAAATACTAGAACATGAGAAAATAATACAAATAATAAGAGGACATCACATGTGTTATCTTTGTAACAATATGGTTTTATCCCATAGATCTGAAAGAACATAGCTGTTTTTTTAGAGACCAGACCAATTAGTATTCCTGTGGTGTCCCTCAGAAATTGCCAATTACCAGTCAGTAATTACAACAAAGTATTTCAAAGTGTTCTATGACAGCAATCAAGTATAAGCTTCAGGAAAACAACAGAAGTGCACATAGTTCTGATGGAAAGCTCATCATGGTCTAGCTGAATATTCCCATGGACATCAGTAACATTTAGATCCAATCTTTATAAGGGGAGGAAATATTGTCACAGTCATTAAAAGGCCAAGCAGAGGGACTTGAGAGCTGCAAAGGGACAGAAAGGGCAGAATGCACTGCACAGCTGAGCACCAGCTTGTTCAGAACGGCCGGAGTTCCTGACCCTCACCAGGCTCCGCGAGCTGGGCAATAGCAACAGGCAGGAAATGATCAACTGTTGTGCAATCAGGACTAATGTTAAACTATTACAAATTTTTCTTTCCTTTCCTTTCTTTACTTTTCACATCCTTCTCCCTACATAGGGATTGGTATGTGCCCAGAATACAAATTATTTGTATAACGTCCATGCGTATAAAATGTGAGTAGATAGAAAACATTAAATGAAAAAGCAACTTAGAAAATACTATGTGAACAAAACTATTATGTTTTTTTTTTAATATATTCTCTTCTGTGGAGAAGTCATTGGTATTCAAGCAAACAAGTGGAAAAAAAATCCATGTTTCTTTCGAGGTAAATATCAGATGAAACAGTATTGCAAAATGTCAACAGATAGTGATTTCTGATACAGCAGAGGATAAAGTTAGATTAAAATATAGATAATATAAAGAGGCTTCTTTCTGCATAGGCTGGGGGAGAAAGGGAAAGTATATCTTGTTCAGCTACCAAAATGAGATTGAAGTACAGTTTTAGTATAACTTTAAATGAGATAACTATAATATTGTGAACATAGTGTTTATAAAAGTAGTACACTATTTTATTAAAATAAAAGAATGAAAAAATTGCTATACGCGAGTGCTACATAACAAGAACAAATTAGACACAAGACTAAAAATCTTTGGACAAAAATTCGAAATCAAAAGTATACATTAGTAAGGTATTGAAGAAGAAATTACTTTAGAAGGTATTAGAATGTATATATTACTTAAGAAAATTTTATTAATAGGTAGAGACAGAGACAAAGTGGAAAAACCATAGAAATGCAACAGAAACCTAATTGCAAGCCACGGTAGTTAGTAGAATGACTTAGACAGCTGACTTAGACAGCTAGGAAGAAAATTATAAAATGTCCTGCAAACACTAAAAGAGAGAAAAATATGAACAGTATTATGCACATGTGTGCAGAGCAAATGAAGTACACGTAGGTAAGAGAAAAACACCAAAACATCCCTCCAAAGATTAGTTGGTTATTGAAATGATGTCCTGTGTAAGTGATGAAGCAAAAAAGAATGGAAATAAAAACCACCTTACCACACTAAACCTTTAAATGCACACCAAAATAGAGACATACTGAAATAAATATGTTAGAAAAATGCAGAATACATTGGCTTTCAAAAAGAAAGTGTAAAATTATCATTTTATACATCATAGGAAAATCACTAGAAATTGGGAATCCCAATTATGATGTCACTACCTAAATTCTTATTAAGGCCACTTTTTAGTGTAGGTGTGGATAAAACCTGCATTAGAATCACACAATAATTATGTAATCTTAGTTCGCTGTATGACAGAAGACTTATATAATTAAAGAACACAATAAATTGAAAGTATGAATGCATTGACATAGTTATGGAGTATTTAAAGTAGGTCTGATTATACATAAAAGAACATAATCGAAGTAAACATGAACATATTTTCAAATGCCAATAGGGAAAACAAAAAGTGAAAACATGAGTAGATTAAGCATTTTTATTTTAATTACATTCACAATGATCACATCCAAATGAGGAAATAATATATTTCTCACATAATATATTTTTCAACATATTTGCTTTTATATTTTCAGCACATGCAAGCTGATGCTAACAAAAGTGTTTTCTTATGTATTCAAGACAAAAAGGGAAGGCTCAAGACAAGAAATATGTTTAACCTCAAGTTCATAATTCCTTTTATGATGACTTAATGGCAGATAATAATTTTTTTTTTATGGTATGAACTTATCTGCTCTGCAAGATTACTCACTTTCATTATGACGCAAGTGGGAGTGGGATCTGATATGGAAATTAAGATGAAGTCCTTAATTTTTTGTATCGGATGCAAGGTATTCAATAACTGAAGTGATTTTATTATTTCATATGAATTCCTAAAACATTTCATGTCATGATAGAAATGGCAAAGTGGAAAGCTGTTTTCATATTGTGAGGAAATATAATAAAAGCTTATAAAATATCGATAGTAAAACTGAAAAGAATGACTGAAATTTTAAAATACACCAACTAAAGAATTTTCCTTTCATGGGAAATTTGAAAAAAATACTGGTAATGAGAGTAAATTATGGTGAAGTCTTAATTTTGCTAAATTCTTAACAAATAATAACTTGATGAAGATTAATAACTTCTCATTTTTGTAAGTTTTGAGTTCAAATATGTTGCTGCAGCAAATTACCTGGAGGTGAAGTCGCAAGCAGTTGCATCAAGCTACATCATAGGCTGGATTGATGGTTTGTCATTAGAAGATGGAAGATAAGCAAAAAACTGTCTAATGGATTTCAGATGGTATGCCATCCAAGGTGGAATGTTTATTCAATCATGCTTTATCCATTTGCTTTTCTCAAGAAAATCTGCAGTCTTACTTTCTACTTTGTAGTGAAGTCATTTTTAAAGCTTATCATAACCTCAACAACATAGAAGTTTTCCTAAAACTTATATATTTATTTTATTGCAGTAGAAATTGTTAGGTGACATCAGATACCACTGTGGTAAATACCAATTTGTGTGAATGATGCTTATTCTCAGACAACAGTTATCTTTAAAATTTCACAGAAAGTAGCAGAGGCTCTTAAAATACATGGAGAAAGTACTGCTATTACAAATATTTCCAGTAAGAAAAATAGTGAAATAAATTAAACAATAGATCCATAGTAACACAGACTGCTGTCAGAATTGCTGAGCATCTGTAAAACTAGCTTAATTTATGGACTTGCTGATAGTTTGCAGCTCTGAAAATGTCAGATCCACATTTTTTGGGGTGGGTAACTGGAAAGAGTTTCTAACAGACAGCCATGCTTCATCTAACAAATAGATGCTATGAATGGAATGTTTAACTTCATACACTTCTCTGAAGAACACTTATTCTCCTTTCCTGCACCTTTGTTGTTCTCAAGTGTTTGTATCCTCTCTCTTCTCCTTTTTCCTCATCTTCTTGGTGCTTTCCTCATCTCACTTCTCTTTCCCTTCCCAGTACTTGCCTTCCTCTTTTCTTATTACTCAGCATTCATCTCACAAAAGACTAAAAACCAACAAACAAACAAAAAAGAAACTAAAGGACATAGTGGTTTAAATTGCATAATGTATCATTCTATGGTGCTTAATTTAGGAATAATAAGAAAAATACTAGAAGAAATCACATTCCATGTGAGGGGTAACATATTTTTGCATATATACTTTCATCCACAGAATATGTATTTGGACTTGCATCTCTGGAATTTTAACTTGACATGTCTTTTCTCATTGATCAAATAGGTCTGTAAAATCCGCACTTACTTTACTTTCAGCTAAATACATTGCTACAAAATACTGAGATATAGTCACAAACCCTAAAGAGAACTTCCCCTTTGTAAATCAACAGGAAAATCAAATTTACACTTTAGTTAAAAAATATTAGAGAGGGATTAAACAACTATCAACACTCCTTTGATGCTGAGAATACCAAAAGTCTTTCCTCACAAAGGGTTACAAGGATGTTGTGGAATCCCAGTTTGGCACATGGAACTCACGAAAAAGAGAATGCTGTAAAGAAATTGTGGAAGTAAAGCACATGTTATTGATCCCTCTGTGCTTTCTGTTCTACTCTTTTAGATACATTCTTGTCCTTTGACCTTTCAGATATGAAGGCAATCTAGTCCATCTTTTTCAAAATATGGGCAATGACTTTATAAGTGTTGTGCTCCTCTAGTCAAATGTTTAATAACTGGAAGTCTCATCAGTTATTAAGAGTGGTATTTTATGTCAATGTCAGTTTTTAAAGAGACATGTAATCAAAGTATGTTTAGAAAATACCTTAGGCACTTTCATTTGATATTTATATATATATATTCTATTTCAAAATATGTGAAATAAGTAAAAAGACACTACACTCTTTTCTCAAAATTGGTAAAAGTGCATGTGGGTGAAATCAAGAGCAAGAAAATTTATTCCAACTATTTTTTTTTCACAACAGGGTGTTTGCTAAAGCATATTTGCCCTTAATATAACCATTTCACTCAGATCTGATAAGATTATTAGTATGTATTATCTAGTTCTGGGTTATACTTATTAATAGAAAACAAACAAACAAAAAGACACCTCAGAGCAAGCATCTTCTTTAAGAAAAAGGAGTAAAGGAATTTATGCAGCTTCACTGTCTCAAAAAGTGCAAAGGTATAGTATAATGTTATGGCTCCCTCTTTTGGATAACAGATATCGAGTATTCAATAATAAGAAAACTCATCATGTCCTTAGCACCAAAAAAATCTCCACAGGGCATATTTTTTACCAAGATCTTGCTTAGAAATGATTAATGAAGTCAATAAAAACAAGCTTTTATAAGTTTCTTGCAAAATGGAAATATATTATAGGTGTCCATTTTATAAAATAGACATGTATTTCCAATATAGCACTGTAGTTAGAATATTTTTGAAATATGTTAAACATTAGTCTATCAAGTACCTATAAAAACTGGAACATGAAACTCTGATGGATTGGTCCTTCTTTTTAGCAGTTTGTTCATACAAAATAGAGAACAATAAAGAGAAGATTGATGAAAGCACTTAATCTAACTTTCCTTCTGAAAAAGAGACCAGAAAGGAGCAAGTTTTACTCTTACACTATTTTTACTTCATCTGTAACTGTGAGTGGAAAATTAAATGAATGGTCACATGGGTTCTTCCTTCAGAATTTCCATTTTAAATGCAACCTAGTTAAAAATCCACAGATTTATATGCATTCATTTGGGGAAATTTTTGAACATACAATTGAAGAAGAAAAAGAAATGTAACATGTTTAGAATTAAAAGAAAAAATCCTGTATAATAAAATGCTTTTTATTAAGTGTGAAGAACGAGGAAAGAGTAAAGCTGTTGAAATGTACCAATCAATACAAAGTAGTGTCTCCTGACAGAGGTTAAACTTCTATAGTTTAAGATCTTTTTCTAATGTAAGGTTAGTAATCATTGTTGGTTTTATAGATATTGTATTTAATTCTGAATTTGGATTTTGTTTTCCCAAGTTTTGGAAGCATACCATCATTATTCTACATTAATGTCTAGTCATAATTCCATAATTCCAGGTTCAATTGTCTTAATGTATCCCTGTATGCCGCTGTGAGACAACTGGAAATAAATTTTTTGAAAAAAATGCCTTTGCAAAATTCATGCACTATTCAATGACTTCAGCAGTGCCAGCTAGAAGGCAGAGTTTATTTCACTCAAAACCCCTTCCCATTGCTTTCTTATTGCCATTAAAAAAATATTGATGATAGACAAGCACAGATAAATGCACAGATGTATGGGTTTTGTTTAGCACTTTCTGTTACTAAAAATAGCCATTCTTAATGAATGTTAATTCGTTAAGATGTTGAGCTATACAATTATAATATTAGCTGGATTTATATCAACTAACTTAAAATTATTATGTCATGATCCTCATTTTTGTTACACCATTGCAGTGTGTTTTCTTTTCTCAACACCAGAACTGCAATAGGACAATTGCATTTGATATGCTGGGTCATTATTATTCATTCTGTTTATTAGTAACAGTTACTATAAAATGTTTATTTTATAATCAACACTGCAGTAATGAGATTTAGATGATGGTACGTCTTTGCCATGAAGAACTGCCTGTAGATAGTGCATATAATGATGTAGTTTTATATTTCAGAGTTAGGAAAAACAAAGCAATTTAGCAAGCCTTATTGAAAGTAGAAATTAGGCTGTTTCACTAAGTGACGCTGTGTACTCCCAGCCATACCACTAAAACAAGACAGCAAAATTTGGCTGTAATAAAGATTGCAGAATCCAAAAGATAAAAAAGAGGGAAGAAATTCATTTGTACAGGGCATAAGTTTGTTTCACTTGCAATATCTATTCCTATTTAAACAAAAAAATATTAAAAACCAGAGCCTGACACATCCCTATGAATTTATTAACTATACACCTTTTTTTTTTTTTTTGTGTTATATGCTTGAGGAAGTTTGTTTTCTATGAGGTCACTCATTTGGGACTTGTCTTAGCTGTATGAAGCCCAAACAAAGATATGTGTCCTCATACATACTTTTCCCTCGATTTTTTTGGAATGCAAGAAGGAAGGGAGACAATCACAGGCATCTGAGTTTACGCAAAAAAGTTTTAAAGCCAGACCATGAGCTGCCATTTCAGGCAAAGCTAGACCAGAAGTACTACACCAGAAACCATAAAGCAAATGCTTTGCTATATCAACTTTTTAAAATCATATTTCTACTCTTTTTTCACTCTGAAACTGTAACCATATATATGGTTTCATGCAGTTATAATTTTGCTTTTTACTGACTTTTAACCAAAAGGACAAGGAAAATATAGGAGGCAATTTTGAAATTCTATCTTAATAGCACTCTGTGTGTTTTGAATTAATCCAAATAAATCACATGAAAACCTGAATGTTCTGGAAATTCATGCTGAGATATAGATTATTAAACTCTTAATTCTGGTTCAGGAATTACTAAAGAAAGTATATCACATGCCATTTTAAAGCTGACTTGCATTTTAAGAGAAAGAAACTAGTTATTTCCTTCTCTAGTAGCTAGAAACAAAAGAACAAAATAGCAAAACAGATTGCAAAATGGTTGGTATAAGCAATAACAACTACACTGTCATCAGAGCACAATTAATTATTAAAGACATATGCAGATGATATATTTCTCTACCTTTAGATGCAGTTCCAGGTGGGCCTGAAGTATTTTGAAAATTCCTGCCATGGGAGCAACAAAGAAATATGTTTATAATCATATGAACTCTTCCCCAATTGTACAAATTTGAGGAAGGTAAATTCAGGAAGTACAACAGAAGATCTCAAAACCTCATCAGGAAAACTATAATCAAATTTTCATTATGAAATTGAACATTAAAACCAAACTCTGAGCTACTGCTCATTGTTCTTGGTGGGCTTCTGGGCAGGACTTTCAAACACCAGAGGGCCACATCCAAGCTATTAGCCCTTGGGAGAGAATATAAACTCTTAGAGAACAAATTGCAGAACAGGGCTCCACTAAAAAAGCATATATACCTAGTGTCCAGAGCTATGTATCAATGTGATACCCCTTCTGTCGTTTCATCAGAGAATGGGGAAACAATTTAAGAAACTGCTATGATTAAAAACTTCTTTGAGAAGTTCCATGAAACATTTTACCATCAGCGTTGTGCTTGTGGCTACCCAGTGTTCTGTGGTTCATTTGTCACAGTTTTCAGGAGAAAAAAAAAGAGAAGGCATTATAAACCCTAAAGGAATAAATGCTACATCAGGTTGTTTATTTGTTTATTTATTTATTTGACCAGGGATTCAGCAGATTTCATTTCAGTACAGTGGGATTTCAAGTTGGCAGCCACTTCACTTATACTACCAGCAATCCTAAAAATCTCAGTGTTGAAACTGATGAAATATTCATTATTTTCTCTAACTTTTCACTTGAATTTCCTTGTTACTTGAGTGTTTCCAGATATCAAAAGCAATACTAAGTTTTAAAAAACTGTTCCTCGGACTTGTTCCTGGTAGAACTGAAACTACATCTGCGCCCCAAATGAGTGAAAGTGTTAACAATACTTATAAAGAACACAATAGTTAGACACATGGGGTACTGGGAAAAAGTCAGTGTAGCTTTTCAAAAGGAAAGTGCTGCCTCACAGACCTGTTCAAGTTCTCTGAGGTGTCATTAGGTGTATGGGTATATTTCATCCCTTTGATAGGATATAGTTCTGCTTCCAGAAAGCTTTTGACAGGGTGACTCACCAAATGATCTTAAGCACCCATGAGCTAGAAGTGAAGGTCCCTGCATATATCAGTAATTGACTATATAATAATAATTTTAATTTAAAATATTTTAATTTAATTAATAAATAAAAGCAATTAATCCATTTAATTGATTAAATGACAGAAACCAGCAGGGACAAGTAAATAATGAGTTTTGACATTGAAGTGTCTGTTTCAGTGTTCCACAGGGATCTGTACTAGAGCCGGTACTGCAGATACCCATAAATAAACTGAAAACAGGTTTGAATATCAAGGTGAAAAATGCTGCAAGTGACATTCAGCATATGCTGGTATAAAGTTAATTTTCTTCATGGGGGCTAGCATGAGGCTGTGTTTTGGATTAGTGGTGGAAACAGCATTGGTAATGCAGAAATGTTTTCACTACTGCTGAGCAGGGCTTACACAGGGCCAAGGTCTTTTCTGCTCCTCACACATCCACTCACGAGCAGGCTGGAGGTGCCCTAGAAGCTGGGGGGGGGGGGTGTGTCACAGCCAGAGCAGCTGACCTCAACCGACCCAAAGGTTATTCCAGATCATATGGCATTATGCTCAGGATATAAATCTGGGTGGAGAAAAAGAAGAAAAGGGATGTTCAGGAAAATAGTTTGTCTTCCCAAGTAACCATTAAATGTGATGAGATGGAGATGGCTCTCCTAGAGATGACTGAGTACCTGCCTGCCCAGCCCAAGGGAAACAGTGAATGAATTCCTTGCTTTTCTTTGTTTTTGTATATAGCGTTTGTTTTACCTATTAAACTGTTTTTATTTCAACCCATGAGTTTTCTCACTTTTGCACATCTGGATCTCTCCCCTGTTCTACCGTATGGTGAATGAGTGGCTTTGTGAGGTTTAGTTTCCACCTGGGGATAAACCACCATGACATAGCACAGTAAAGCCAAGTGGGTGTGCAAAGGAATTTTATGACTATGGTTATACTAACATACTTGACCTCTGAAACTTTGTAATGTACTTTTCCACAATTTTTCAATGTAATTACAGAGCCTAACATTATTTAAGCTCGTACCAACTGTTACTCTCCCAGAAAACTCCCATCATAAAATCTCATAGATGGTATGGACATGGTAGACCAGCTTTGGACTGAGGCAGGGGAGAAAAGAAGAAAGTTTAGCCAAGGGATATGAGCCTTGCTATGCCAACCAATCTCTACCTTACAATGGTCTAATAGCTACAGGAGTTTGACATACCTACATTTGAAGTCTATGCAACACAGTGAATGGACACCCAAATGATAATGATGAAATTCTTATGAAACTATGTGAAATCATGCACACGGTAAAACCCACACTACACATTTAAATAATAAATTCTTACTACTGCCATTGGAGAATAACACCATAATGTGACAAGAGATAATACAGGAAAACTTCAGCCCAGGGCTGTGTGGTCAATAAAAAAGCAAACTATGCCATACATCATGATGAAATTAAGTAGAGAAGGCAATTAAGCTGTTTATAAATGCATGAAGCAACAAATTATGATTGCCGATCTCAAGAGATATACCAAAAAAAAAAAAGTAGTAGAGATTCAGAGGAGGGCTACAGGTGCAATCAAAAATCTGGCACAGCTTCCATACAATAAATGATTAAGCAGGCACTCCCAGAGCCTTCCATCTTGGAAAAACAACAGCTGAGGGAGAAATTGATCTAAGTCCGTACATTCATCAGTGGCAAAAAGAGTGGAAAGGGAATAACTATTTTCTGTGGTTCCCAATGGCTGTACTCGTTGCCTAATGAAGGTGTCGCAATGTTCAAAAACAACCAAAAAAGGTTTGTTCTTTTCACAAGATTGGTAAATATGAGTCTTCTTGCAGAATATTGTTTCTCTGAGACGCTGACACACTTTCAAAGAAAACTTTGAGAAAGTCATGACAAAGAGAATCTACTACCTTATATTTGGAGACTAAGAAAACATACAGAAAAAAAACTATTGTATGCTTCTCCATGCTTAGGTGTTATTATGAGTGTCTGCATGTTGAAGATATTCTTATTTGTATTCTCAGGTTACTAACAAAATAAGCACTACTTTATTACACTTATTTTGAATTTATTCACGTTTCATGTTTGTCTTTCATTAAAATGACATCTGAGTGAAAGATTTTTGGTTCTTTGTTGGAGGAATGTTTTTAATTTTTAGAAAGAGATTCAGACCTAGAAATAAGAAAAAGGAAAGTTGTAAAAATTTATATTTCTGAGATCTATTTTATTTTTGCAAGTGAGAGAATTACCATTTGTAGGTATTTTAAAGTGTTTATTATGGAAATATAGGATAAACCTCAGCTGCATCAGATTTCTTTCACATTACCTGAGATTAATAGCAAAAAGTTATGTTAGAATTATGCATTGTTTCTGTGTACAAGTTCCTATGCTTGTAAGAGTCCTGCTTAGCTCTGAGAATATAACTTTTCTAGATTTTGTGATCCCATTGGAGACAGCAGAAGGATGTAAAGGAGGTTGATCTCTAATAAATGACAGCATTCAGCAGCTGCTCAATTCCTTGAGGAAGGAAGCAGCAACAATGGGCTACAATTACATTCTGCATTTGCTAACCACCTTTAATTGGTCAGAAACTCAGTTTTTCCAGTCCAGAGAAGTGAATGTGTAATCCCTCACAGGCAGCAATTAAGTCCTTCTCTATAGGAACAAGATTTCTTATGACTCAGATGTACATGAGCAAAAAAAATAAGGATGGCAGAAATTGAATTTTTTAAAAAGACCTTGAGATACTAGCTTGAAGATATCTTTATTCTGAGAAATTCTGGCTTGTAACAACCTCTTGGGCCATTATAGAAGCTGTAGACTCAGGAAGTTTACCAAGCTCTCACTGTGCTACATGTCATGCTCAGGAGATATGCAGAGATAGGAGGCACCAGATGTGGAATCTCAGTACGCTTCGTTAGGAGCTTGATGTGTGACCAGACCAGACTGATACATAATGAAGTAGCAAGAAAAAGAAATTTAGAGAAAGTGTGTAGTCCCAGTTATCAAGAGAACTGGTACATCCTGTCATTAACAGTGCTGCCGTAGGTGAATCTCATCTGTTTCATGCAGAGAGAATAATGAGAATCAATATGTCTGGAAAATAGGGGCCTGTACCTCCAGATATGGTTTGGATTTGTATCTGGCAGACAGAAAGCTATGCTGCTTATGAAAAAACAAGAAAACAAGAAAACCCCAACCCTCAAAAACCCAACAAAATTAATGCCTTAATTTTGACACCTGCATGGTACCCATGTCAAAGTACAGACAATCAGGTTATGTGACAAAACATGAAACAATCTTAAGGAGGAGGAAAAGAGAAAAATTTTGCTTTGATGATAGCACTTATTTTTCCTCTTGTTTCTAAAGGCTATTCTTTAAAACCTGAATGTGTTGCATTTGTAAATAAGGTGTGACATAAAAACTCATAATGCAGCTTCATTATATGATGAGTGAAATGTGTTCCCTGTGGAGAAAAATCAATATTAAAGATCAAAGGAATATCTTCAGAAGTCCCTGCTTTCAGGGTTTACAAATGCTATGTTTCCTTGTTTCCTTCATGTTGATGTAAAGGAGATCCTGTAAAAATGTTCATTATTGGCGAAAAAAGTTTTTTCTTTTCCAGTGAGAAAATGCACATTTCACATATGTAATCCAGTGGCCTGCTGCTTTGGAAGCAGATATTTTAAAAGCCTCTTTTAGATTTATTTAATACCATTGCTAAGAATTGAAAGACCCTTTTACATGATGGGTTGGGAGTACTGCAGGCTTCGTTCACTGGCTGATGGAAGGATGGTTGGAGGACAAGCAGTCTAAAACAGTTTCATCTGCTCCTCAGAAGATACTTGTTCCAGAGAAGGGCAGATGGTATTTTCACTGCCCAGGGAGAGTTGATTTAAGCCACAGCTCTGCCTCTGCACTATTCTGCCAGTGGGGTTTGTCCAAATATGGATGAACACATTCTCTTGTCAGATCCACCCACCCAGGGGATTTGAGTTGCTCACTGTGAATGCTATTGAGAGGGTGACTCAGGCCATGATGAGGTGAATTTGGACCTGTATCTCCAATGTAGATACCCAAGAGTCTGGAAAAACTCTAAAATAAATGCTAACTCTCTCTTGTCACAGAAAGAGAAATGTTTTTCCTAATGCACCTGCAAACCATAGATTCATTTGCCTAAAGACATTAACTCAACAGACATTCCAATACAAATTGTTATTATTTCAAATTCCCTATTATTTTTATTAGTATGAGTCCTGGAGTCGTGTAGCTAAGGGAACCTGTACTGGTGTCCCAGAAATAAAGAATTGCCTTCAGCTGTTTCCTGGCAAAATTTTCAAATGAGCTTCACCGTATGCAGTGCTGAACAGATAAGCAACCCAACAGGCAAAAAACAGTTCTGAAAATCTATTCTGAAAGGCTTGCAGTGGGAGCTGCTGAGTGGGAAAGTGTTTCTTTAGTGTGGTCCATGTTTCTGTGCCTGAAGAGGATCTGAGTACTTGTACTCAAAGAATGGGTGCTCATCAGTTAAAAAAACCTGTCCCTTCAGCTTTGGGGATCCCTCAAAACCTATTTCAGCTCTCATAGAAATAATTTATTGATTACCTCAAGTTTAGTCCATATACACATTGGTTGTTTCAATCTATTCATCCGTAGCCCAAACGCCATCTTTATCCATGAATAGGAAACTGAAGAAAAAAGAAAACTTTTGGGCAGAAAATGCTAAAAAAGAATGCTGTTTTTAGAAAGTCATGCATCCAGAGACTATATTCATGTCTGCAGTATGACTGCACTCAGGGAATATTTGAGTGCTGCAGCAAGAGGGAAGCATGTGTATGCATCCTGGGATATCTTTAATTAGCTGGGGAAGTGATAAAACTGAACCTAGAGTGGCACAGATCCAGTCTCTTCCTAAATCTTGGTATTATTGGTGGCAGTGTGCTGTTTATAGCACAGCCTTTTGTTACTGCAGCTTCACCATTCTTAGTGCTCAGCCTAGGTAGATTAAAGTTGCATTCAGATATTTTGTTTTCAAAGAAAGGCTGACAAAGCCAATGAGACTGCTTCCATGTATGCAGGGTACCCAAGATTTATATTTGCTATATGCTGCTAAAATACATACTTAGTTTTACAGATTGTTTGGATCATCCTGAACATTAGTTACATTTTTCTTATTTAGGGATTGGAGTGTAATATGAAGCACTGCTGCTGCAGTTAACTGTGCTATTTTTAGCTATTTTAGCACCAGATCTTTTTCTTTTAGAACACAAATTTTGCTTCACTGTTAACAAATGAAACAGACTAATGTGGGCTACATTATCAAGCTGCCGAAGGTTAGCTTTCCTTCGTGTCATGCTTAAGAGTGACTGTGCTGCACTAATTAAAAACATTACCATGGCAATTGCTATAGAAACATTTAAATTGGCATCATCAGCAACAAATCCGTGCTATTGATCCCAGCAAGGCTTATTTCACACTACACCTGAAGAATCTAAATAGAATATTTTGCATTCAAAAGGACTTCAAGAGATAATTTTTTCCAGTTGTTACTGTGCTCAGGAGAATAATGTTTTTCATACAGCGATTATTCATTTACTTGGAGCTGTTGTAGGATTCTGATACCAAAGTCCTCATTGCAACGAGAGACTTCAATGGTTCTATGCTACCACCACGTATCCCTCAAACCATAAAAATGAAAAAAATCCTTATTACCTCCACTCAGATCCACTATTTTGCAAAACAGGGAAGAAAAGCAGGTTCTCAAAAATGTTTGGCATTAACAGGTTTAACACATGAATGCCTCATCTTAAGACAACTTTACAAGATAGGTAGAAAGAAAACCATTTTCTATTGTTTGACAAGAACAAGAAGTTGACATTTTACTGATTAAATGATGGCAGCAGAAATGAAGTGAGAAGAGATTGCATATGGAATATTGATTGGTTGCTTGGAAAAAAATTAAATTATTTTCTAAAGATCTTTGCTCCTTTTAGAAGCAAAATCAAATTGGATGTTTATCATAATGTTCAGCAGACACACTGACCCAGAATAATAAGTCTTTCTTTACACCTAAAGGGTCCAGCTATCACAAAAATAAAAAGCAGGAAAACATGGGCTGTAGCTTCATTTTTTGTTTTTGTTCTTGTTTCATTTTTCTTGACATTAAGGATGTTACCTTTCAACTAGGTAGTAAAGTCCTTCTAATTATCGAGGAAATCAGTAGAGGGCAGCACTACACAGAAAACCACGTTTAAAGCAATCTCCGTTTGACTTCTGCCCTGACTGGGACAAAATATGGGAAACTAGATTCCTTTGAGAAAAAAACCTCTGTGAAAAGTTGGTGTTTGCACGGAGATAGTTTCTTTTAGCAGGGTCAGAACATCTGTGCACGGTGCACCGAGCTCCTTTGAACTGGAAAAGTTGGTCTTACTTTTCCAGACCACAGCAGAATCCTTTGTTTCAGTATTAAACTCCACCTTCTGAGTCTACAGAGCACAACTCCCGACCTGCTTAAACAGCGGACTATGAGACAAGATGCGTAAGCCAATGACCACCTTGAAGTATGTCTCTGAGTACAAAGAAAAGGGCTGTATCAACCTCTTCTGCACTTAAATGAGTACGACAAATAGTTTTTGGACAGAAAGGAACGAGGGCAATTTCAGGAAATCAAAAATGTGCAGTTTTGAAATAGCAAAAGTGAAGCACTTGAAATTTTATTTACATTTTAAATTATCACCAGACTGAATCTGCAGGTTTTGAAATAAGGAAATTTTGAAGCGAAAATTTTAACTCTTTGGAATTTTTTAATAACTTCTTTTTCACAGCAGTCTTTCAAGACTTAGAGGTTTTAGAAAAATATTTTTAGGATTTTTAGTAATTTTATAGATTCTACTGTGCATTAAAATTTCACCAAATATGCATGTTATTTTTAGTAATTTTTGCTTGGTTTATGGTTTGTTATGTCTTACTGCAGAAGAGATAGTAGGCTCCAAGAAATTAGAGAAATAGATCAGTCATGACCTTAAATATATAAAATCACACTCTTTATCAGAATAGTTATGTAACAACACATAATTCATATCAAGGTAAAAGTAATCAAATCCAAAATTTGATTGATATGAACTTTTGAATATTATCATTCATGATGTACAGAAGAGGACTATTGAACTACCATCCAAATGCAGCTATGAAAGAGCATTATTTGAGGACACATCAAGCAAGACATCTCCAGAAGAGATAAGAGACTTGATAAGAGTTACTGGACCAACTTGATTGTCTGACTTCTGAATACAGTATTTCCAAAGGTTCCTGCTGCTGCCTACTTTCATTCTGCAAAACTTTAAGCAGGATCTAATTTACAAAGTATGAAGAGGCCCTTCAGTCTGCCTCAAATGATGCAGTGGAAAGGATTTGAAGTACAAACAATGATGTTTTATGCTCTACATTAATAAATAGCTTTATTCAGTGATAAAACCTGAATACAATCTAGTATTATACAAGGAATTCAACTCATCAAACTTATGGATGAAGATTGGCTGACTTTATTTTTTTTTTCTTTTGATCTGTATCCAGTAAATTTCAATCACAAGACACGATCATCATGTACTAAACATGTTCTCCAGTTAATGTCAAAATTTACTGATATTAAATTAACCACAAGAGAGTCACACTTTGCCCCTCTGCCTGCAGCAGGAACATACTGAGTATTACAAGGGAGAAAATCAGAATTCAAAGAAAACACATTTATGAATGTATGCTAAGATCTATGTACCTTCAAGATTTTATGCAAATTAATTTACTTAGTGCTTTGATTCTTCAATTAAAATAAAAAGGAAAAGAAAACAACTTTTTCTGCATGATATACATGATCTTCAGCATAAATATGACACCTATTAAGTTGTTTTCTTTTTGTTTTCTAACATAATCTTAGAAAGTGATAAATATTCCAAGCCTTCACTTCTTGCTCAGCTAAAACTCTTTTTGAAGTTACTAAAATGCTAAGACTTTGATCCTCCTTCAGGATTGCTAGTTAAGACACTGAGTCCATACAGAATATCATCATTTTAAGACAATTTCACACAAGGGCACAATTCCAGTAATTTAATCATTAAGGCCTTTGGAGTACAATTCACTAAATGTTTTCCATTAAACAGTCTTGGTTCTCAACTGACTAATAATTTTCACAAAAAGCATCTTATTTCTAAAATGAATTTTTGTACAGAAAAGGCTACATTCCCATCTTCTATAAAAATCCCAAACAAATAAACAACAGAGTGAAAATAGCTGTTGGTAATGTTGGATTGCAGAAGAAAGGGGGATAATTTTGTAGGTTTTTTTTTAATTTCAAAATATCTGAGTGTTGTGGCATCACACTACTATCACTGTTAATGGACCAGGATTCTCAAAGAAAATGTACTTTTGCTGCTGAATTGTTTTCTTGTGATTTCTGTAATATGCAATGACAGCTCAGCTAAAGATATCCTAAAGCAAAAACAGATTTAATGTGAAAAAGTTTATGGAAAACACTGGGACACCAGGCACTTCAATTGCACTGCCAGATAAAGAGTATGAGATTTTTTTTTTTTAATAAATATTGCTTATAAACTTCCACAGGAAACATCCCAGTAATTTTCAGAAAAAATACTAATTACAGTAAGGTTCTATATAATGAAATTTCTCATTCGTTCAGACACGATTCAGGGGAAAATGAAAGACATTCCAAATGGAGAATTCTTTCCAAATACAGAGTTTTGTTAACTCCAGCAGGATTCCTATGAGCCCGCAGTTGTCTAACAAGTACTTTTTGTTCTTGTTTAGAGAGTCTGTGGAAGGCATCAATGACACTTTACAAATTTAATTTTATGACTTCCTTTCTGTAGAAATAGAAGAAGATCCTCTGGATAATTGGGGGCTAGCAAAGGGGAAGAATGGGATGTATTAAACACAAAGTAACAGAGAATTCAGATTTGCAACAGTTCTGAACAGATATTAAGGGAAGATAGCGTCAGGCTGAGCTGGAAGAGATTAGGTTGGAAGATTTCTTATTTGGGCTCTTTCCTTGTGTCGGGATGCTGCTGGTAGCTAAAGCTTTCAGATAATACTCAACTTATGTTTTAAATGAATGTCTGTGTACTGTGTGAGTGAAGTAGTATAAGATGAAAAAAGACATTAAAGGACTTGACTTAAAACTCTCTGAGTAATTTTCATGGTTATTTGTCATTCCCATGGGTTATTGTTATGATCACTAGACTGTGTTCCTGTTTCCTTAGAGAAAAAAGTTATTGCAACTTACACACTTTTCTCTGTCCCCTAGGTTTTTCTTACAAAAGGAATATAACATTTGAAAAATTTGTTCTGGTGAATTATTAGAGGAGTGGAGGCTAACAGCAACTCTGCAAATGATGAGGACTCACTCCTTTCTGACAGTTTTGCTTTGGAGCTCTTTGTTTTATGTGGTTCATGTGACGCCATCCCAAAAAAGGGCTAACAAGCACTCACACAGTGAAAGGATAACAGGATTGTCAGAGGATGATGGAAAAACACTGCACCGCACCAAGCGTGGTTGGATGTGGAATCAATTTTTCTTGCTGGAGGAGTACACAGGTCCAGATACTCAATATGTGGGCAAGGTAAGCCTTGTGTTTAAAGGATTCTTTAAAGGTGATACAACTAACATCCTTGGTGTTTTCACTCCTTCTGCACAGCTGTTTTGCTTTTTGTACAACAGTGGTCCCAGTTTCTCGTTATGTCAAAGCACACTACAGACCACCTGAGGTTCCATGATTGTTCAAAGGTATGAGAGAAACTAAGAAGTTCAGCGAAAAAAGAAAGGAAACTGTTCAGACTAAAATGTTCCAATTTCCTATTACATATGCCCATGCAAGTTTTATCACTTTTTCAACTGTTAAACATAAATATTAGATAAGAGAATATAAAAGTTATGATTTCATTCATCTACCTTGTGGCTTTTGCCAGTGTGCTGGGCTGTGTACTTTCTCAAGTGAAATATGCAATTCCATTAGCAATAAAATTACTGTCTCTTCATGATTCCAAGTAGGGGTGTAATGTTTGAGGGAAAAAAATCTGGGTTTTGTGATTTCTGAAATAAACTGAAAATTTTACATAATGAATTGAAAGGCTTAACATTCTTTGAGATCTATCTACATCATATGTTGTCAACAATGGCACCTTTGAATTACAGTTGTCTTCAGTCCTACCATTTCTGATAACATGAAACTCAAAAATTTCTAGATATTTAGCCCTCTGGTGTCTCACCATCCACAGATCTGACTTATGGTCTAGTATAACCAAGTTGTCTTTATCAAGATCTAGAATATCAGAGATCTAGAATACACCCAGAATGATTTACAATTGAGTAAATGTTTATCTTAGTGGCTTAAATTAATAAATGTCCAATTCAGTTTCTGTCATTCATCCACAATGCTGTCACTAGCTTGTATTGTCAGGTAACTCTTATTTTCAGGTGCCTAGCTACTAAACTTGGACATTTGTAGATAAAAGCTCTGAAATATTTTTGAACATTAGCTAATATCTCTGGTTCTGGGAGACATGACCATCTGGAAAACATGAAAATCATCATCCTATATTAAGAAACAAATGTCAAAGAAGTCAACCCTGATAACTAAGAACCTGATGCTTTCCTTGTTCTTATCAACACCTGTACAATTCTGTTTTCCATGGAATAAATTCTAATGTGAAGTAGCAGAAATGAGACTATGGCAAATAATCCTATTGCTAGATCTGTTTATCAGTGTGTAAAATAGGAAGGTTTGTTGTAGGCAAAAGAGTCTTCAACAAAGGATGAACTAATTGCATAACGATACTTCTAAAAACAACGTGTTTGCAAGTATTATTTAATATTAAGTAGACTTGTCAAGAAAACATACAAAAAGATGCACAGTAATTCAAACTCCATAGCTATAAATCTGCCTAGACTGACAGAAATAGACTGACTTTTTTCTAATAGAAATCTGTCATAGAGAAGTAAATGTCAAACGTTAGAGGTGCTTCCAATTTCAGCCCCACTGAATATAGATGAATGATTTCAAACCACGTTAACACTCAAATAAATTAAGCTTACATGAAGACCATCACCACCATCCCTGTTTCACACAAGTAATGCTTACATGTTATATTGCAACAGATGCAGACTTACCAGAGTAAGGTAAGAATCTATCTTACTTGTTCCAAACTAGCTAAAAACTATTGGACCTTGTTACCATAGACTTTAGTTCAGGAAGAAAAACAAGATGGCTGTAAAGCAGTTGGATCTGATATGTTCCACTTCTTTTAACTGAAATTACATGTTGAGGTTTTTTTACACTTCACTGCAAAATATTACAGAAAGACCCCTGAGAGAGGTCAGCATCATTGATTCTCTAAACAGATGGAAATCACCCCAAATATTATCCTGTGTTCCAAAGAGGAGTTGCATTAAAGTGATGAACTCCATGTGGTTTCATTAATTTTACAACAGTTTATACCATGGTGAAATGATCACAGTTCTGTCCTCAGTGGTATAAAACCACAGTAAATCCATTTTTATTTAGTTCAAATTTTCCCAGGTACATGTGACATACAGCACCAAGAGGGAGCTGCTACAACAAGAAGTCAAAGAAAGATATTTTTTTTAAAGGAAGAAAAAAACCACCCCGACAACTTCATTGAACGACATCAGAATGAAAGCCTTAAATCTCAGGTTTAGTAGTCTCCTCTTCAAAGTGATGGTAATTAGCAAACTAGTATGTGTGAAGTAAGAGCACTTTTATTGCAACCCATGGGGACTAGTTCATAGCAAGCATTCTTATCTATCGCCTCTTTAATATGGATATACACAGGCAGATGGTTTACTGGGGTAGAATAACAAATGTAGTACTAAAATTTAAATAAACTGAATTAAGAAGCTTTATCAGAAAATAAATTTCTAGGGAATCATAGCCATAATATTAAAAAATTAGTTTTCTCACTCCGTTTCTATTCTCATATAATTTTTATCTGTCTGGTCATTGATTGTGTTTTGTTACTAATGTTACTTTATTGTTGTTTTATTTTATTCTGAGTTCATTCTGTTATTGGCAATGGAGAATGATCACTCAGGACAACATAGTAAGATAAAATCTGTTTACTAAGAGAGACAGGAACACAGGATGGAGAGCTATTCTGTGACACCCCCACAGCTCTCATTCTAACTGCTCAGACCCTTACACTTCAGACCAGCAGAAGGGCAACTGGACACTTACTTTGACCACTGGACTGCCCATATCCTGGCTGGCAGTCTGGCCCTTGTGAAAGGACTCCTTGTGCTCAGGCTTCAAAGAATTGCAAGGGTCCCTGGAGTAGAGTTTCTCCCTCATATCTGAAATACTGTCTTAAAAAGTAATTTTTATGATTGGATTGTTGGTAGCCACCCATCAAGGATGGGGGATATATGCAGAACAATTGCCTTGTGAATGAAGTATGCCCACCTCATATCTGTCTTTCCTTCTGCAAACTCAGAGGATTGATGTCTCAAATACAGGTGAATGCATAAAATACATTGTTTCTAAAATGCATAGGGAGCTAAACATTGCTCTGGAGAGTTTACAAATGAAATACTCAGTATGACATATGTGAGGTAAGCAGTACCAGAGTCCTGTTTAAATATTAAACAAGAAGAAAAAATAAATTTTAAAATATAAAAATGGCTTTGTTCTTTCAAAATGTCTGTTGCCCAGTGAGATGTATGTCTCAATCAGATTATTAATGGGAGGAATTTTCAGAGAATGTAGTGAGAGGAACAGTAAAATCTGATTCTGCCTACTAAGAATTCACAGAAACAGTGGATTGCAATATAGCATTAATAGTTAAATTTACAAGATTAATTTCTTTTTAAAGGAAGAAAAACATTTTTTGTTATGAAATAAGAAGGTGTTGAGAAAATAAACACCTAACTGTATTTTATATCTGGGAATCTCCTTTTTTTTTGCAAGGGAGGAGCCATAGATCCAGCCTCTTGGCTGCTACTAACTTTAAGCCCCTTGCAGAACCTGAGAAATGAAGGTTGAAACACTGAAATTCTATGAGCAAAGTGTTCCCAATTTGGAAGGAAGAGGCTTATGGCCCACAGAGGTGACCTAAAAAAGCTGTCTCTTGGCAACACTGCAGTGCTCAAACCAGCAGTAACCTTAGTTGCTCCATCCTGAAGCATAATGCTCTCTTCCACAGTAGTTTTTACTAATTACCTTATACTATTTTCTTTTTGTACCGAATTTTAATCTTCTTTTTCTAATGAGAGAGAGAACTTACTTTTTCACTTGTGACCTAAATCAATTTATGCATTTTTTCCATAAGGATTTCTTTACAGCATATATATCTATTTTTCCTCTACAGAGTCAGTTTAAGAGTGGCCTATGAGAGAACACGCAGGTGCACTATCCTTTCAGAGATTCAAGTGTGCCTTCTACTTTGCTATAGCTACATTCCATTTGTCCCCCTCTGTAAAACTGTTGCAATCAGGACAGCAACTAAATCTAGCTAGAAACAGAATGGTTTTTGATATCTTTTAACTTAGCACTATGGTAAATTAAAAAAAAAAAACAAAACAAAACAAAAAAAACCTCAAAACAACAGCAACAAATACCTCAGAATCATAAACAAATCATGTGCTTCTACTATTTAAAGATACAATTCAGCCGGGGTAAGATTTCATCACATTCTTAATATATTCCATCTAGTATGCACTGTATCCCAAAGCCATCTTACAAATCACAACTTTTGAAGAAGGTCTAATAAAATATTTTTATTAGAATTTTTGTTCCTAAAGTAAAAGCAATATTTTAAGATTGAATAAAACATGAAAAATTAGTAGGGTCTCCTTTTGTCATTGCTTTCTCAGACCTCAAGTTTTTCCTTGTATTTGAATAAATAATGGTGTATCAAATGATGTATCAAAACAGAAAGGGGAAAAAAATAAAGACAGTAGGTATCAAAGAAATAAGAAAAATGGTCTGACCAATATTTAAAAAATATAAAAGAGAAAACCTCTTTGATTCATAAATTAATAAATCATCTCCACTTACACTGAATTCTTCAGTTAGCACATTTTTTCAATAAATATTTAATCTACATTCAAGCAGTCATATCATAGGCAATGAATCACCAAAATAAAGCTAAAATTGAAACAGACAAACAGAAGGAAAAAAAAATTTAAACAGTGCCACAACAAGTTCCTGTCTTAGACACTTTCACAACTTAATTGCAAACACCTATAGGGAGCCATAGCTTTACATGTTTAAAAATAATTTATGTTTTGAAAATTTCCAACGTAAACTCCATTGAAAAATTGCTGGAAGTAAAATTCACTTTTATCAAAAAAACCCAAAAAACAAATAACAAAGTCTTCAATAAGTTTTGCAATTTTAAAAAGAAGGCTGGAGGGCCAGGGAAGAAAATGATGAAAGACAAATGTTACATCTTCCAAACACAATGGGACTCTTTGTTTTTCTAGAAAGGACAGCAGTAATTTCTGACAACCTAAATACATTTTCAATTGAAATTTCAAAA
Organism: Irena cyanogastra; assembly: GCA_013397155.1. Classification (NCBI taxonomy): domain Eukaryota; kingdom Metazoa; phylum Chordata; class Aves; order Passeriformes; family Irenidae; genus Irena; species Irena cyanogastra. The sequence goes on from VWZV01016213.1 coordinate 101,671, forward strand.
ATAGTGATGAGATCTAATCACATCATGCATAACCCAAGTATAAAGAGTTTAAATACGAAATATCTCGAATGTTACCTTGCAACAATGGGCCTAAGCTAGAATTTTGCTGTCAAATTTGAACATCATATTTCATATAAAATAAAGAATTATTTTTGAAAACAACTGCAATGATCAGAGGCTTCAAAGACATGAATAACAAGAGTGAGTTGGCATTGTTTGGTACAGATAGAGCAGCTGTCATGAGATCTGACAGCTTCTGTTTCTTCAGCTACATAAAAGGCTGCTATAAAAACAATCTGAAGTTCTTGTCATGTTCAGGGGGAGAAGCTGGGTTCAGATTGTCATAAAGTTGATTTACAGTTATTATCAGGAAAAAGTTCTTGATGGTAAATACAGCCAATGCAGTTAAGTACTAGGTAAGGAACTCTCAGAGAGACAGGATTATATTGATACTGGAGATTTTCATGACAAACCAAAAAAAAACACTTACCAGAAAGGTGACAATGATCCTACCCAGAGGCTGAAGCCTGTGTTTCTCTTTAGGGCCCTGTCTGTTCTGTTCTCAAGGATTCTGTGTGTGCTTTTCAAGTTCAACTGCTAAATCAGCTAAACTTGTTTTGAGGGGAAAAAGTTAAATTAAACAAACAAAAAAAAGTGTGAATCAAAATAAACCCAGCAACATAAAAATTGAGGAAATCTTCGAAGCTTTAATTTCCTCTTTCTTCTTCCCCTTGTTTTTCCATTTCCCTGTTTCTTATTCCCTCTCCTCTTTGGGGACAGAACATCCAGTATGCCATGATTTTCAATTTAAAAAGAATAAAACAGGAAGCTACCAAATATGTGCCTTTATAGATACTTAATGGAAAAATGGGAATTTTCAATGTAATTTTTGAAAATTTAGTAACACTAACTGAAAAGGTCATCCATAGCAAAAATGCAGGCATCTAAATATTTACTAAGCTACTTTTAAAGCCAAAGTCAATGAAAGACAATTCAACATAGGCAAAATGAGCAATATTTCTCCAATTCTTTTCCCTTTTCCCTCTCTCCCTCCATGCTTCTCTCAGGTGTGGGAAAATTATGTTCATCCAATACTCAACCTAGCAGCAATGGCGCGGATAAACTACTTTGTAGTTCATCTCAATGCTTGTTCTTGGCTTAGTCACAACTACCCTTCCCTGGGAATGTCCTGAGTGTGGTCAGAGCACCAAGGAGGTGAGACCAGACGCCAGGAATGAGGGGGCCTTCCCTGTGTAATTCACTGGAATTGAGCATGTTGACAAACTAACAAAAAAAAAGGGCTTGAAGTAAAACCACCTGTTTTAAAGACACAGTGGGCATGGAGAATGGAGTCTTCTGTCTGCAGTAGTAATTTCCAGCTGCCAGTTAAAACATAATTTTCATTTTGATAAAAATGTTTTTTCTGAGCTTAAAAGTCTCTTGCTCTTGTCAAGCTCCATATGTGAAAAGGCCTAAGAAGGTTTGGCTAAAGATCTGTCTGACTCAGGAACTTGGCACAATAGGTAATTGTTATTCATAAAATAGCTCTATCTTATTAAAACCTCCTTGGCTAGTATGAACCTTGCAGCATTAAGCCTGGGAAAAGAAGATTAGACCAGTGGCAATCTGCAGACCTATCATTATTCATTATCAGGCAATCATTTATTGTACATGAAAAGGTGGGAGGATGAGAAAAACATATTTCATGAGATATTTTTCATTATGTTGTTTATTTATTCCCTTGATTACATTATGGGAATGATTCTGGAGAGGGTAAGTGCTTTGACTGTACTGTGGTTTGCTGGTACCTGCCAGCCCAGTGATAGGGTGCAAAAGCCATCAGAGCAAAGGAGAATGTGACTACCTGAAAAGGTCGATTTGGCAGCAGCAAGAGGATGGTATTGTGCAATGTCTTGTCTGTCAGGGACAGGGTTATGAATAGTCATCGCGGCTACAAATAGCGAAGCTGTCAACAAGCAACTGCCAAGAACAGCAAGTGTTTTCTTCCTATGTGTACCTGATACATCAAATCTTGTGTATTGCAGGAATCATTACACAGTTCAGACTTCTGGAAACTGAAAATAAATGTTAGTCTAGTCCATATAATTGGCCAGTTTAACACTGTGCTGGGTATCAATCAAAACAGGAACCTGTGTACTCTTATCAGTTTTGGAAATACATAACCACAGTCCAATCATTGCTGTATGTATTGTAGCAGCACAAACGCACTGGGCAAACTTCTGCTCACTCTTACATCAACCTAGGGTCAAGAAACCCTGCTGAAGTCCCTCTTTTCTGTTTTTACACATCAGAATGTAGTAAAATTAATAAGAAAGCTTTACAACCTCCATGAACACTTAAGAAGTCACAAATTCCTCTTTGTCTTTCTTCACATTCCAGACACAAGTATGTCCATTCCAGATTGAGGCCACTATAACAGTTTTTTTTCAAATTTTAAAAGCGAGGAAATGACTACCAGTGTGATAATATTAAATGAATTATTTAACTGAAGAGAAAGTTTTGTTATGTATTCTCCATTTCCATAGGAAGAGCTTAAGGAGAAATAGCACCAATTCTCCCTTACTTTATTCATTAAACTCTTGTCAGAATCTCAAGGAATTTTTAACCCAAATCCTGCCATAAAAATAATTTGTAATGTTAGAATTAAATTGTAATTGCCAACATTCTAATGAAGCTTTTCCTCAGAACACGTCTGTGTATGAGTTGTTCCCACACAATATTATGAAAAAAAAAGGGCTCTGGAATATAATGACAATGGCCATGAGGTATTGGGCAGAATGGTATATCAGGGTACACTATGAAAAGGAGAAAGATGCAAAACCAAATATTTACTATCTACCTACTTGCGGAACAGTGCTTGAGTGATTGAATTTGTGATATAATCGATTGCTTTAACTTTTCCTAATGCATAACAATGACCAAGACAGATACTGAATGGGATATTGTTATACTTCTACTCAAGCATTCATAACATTAATCCACCTAACTTAAAATTTGTACTTGTTGTCACCACCTGTTGCCATTTTTGCCCTTTGAACTTCGAGCTGTTACTACATAATTCTGATTAGGAGCTGATATAAACTAAATTTCCAAATATTGAGAATAAATTGATTCTTATAAAAAAGTTCTGGTTTACAACTTCTATGAAGTTAAAGTGGAATTAAACACTAATATATCACACTGATAAAATTTTGTAAGTACCAATGCAACCTTTAAAAATTGTGCTCTTCTGATAGTTCAGTCTTACAGGGATTGTGGAAGTAAACAAATTTTTCTTTTTAATAAGCATTTCTGATAAATAAACCCTGTCAAATACCAGGAGGTAACAGAGCATTAAATGTTCATATACAACAGGTAGTTGACTGATAAGATCAAATTAAGAAATGAAAAATAAAATATTGAAAGTATGTTTTCCATTTCTCTCTACCATTAGATTGCTTGCATTTAAAATGGTGAGATTAAAATCCCTGTAAAACAATAATTTTTTTAAAAGAGGGAAAAAAGACTGTGTGTGCTGTGTAAAACAAGTGACTAAAAGATATAAACATTTGCCTTTAATTTTAAACCTATATTAATAAGATGTAAACAATTGGTGTGGACAATAAAATGAATTTAAAGAGGAATTTGGCAAGGGAAAAAATATTTCTGTATCCATTGTCACTGAAGTAAATGGAAGGAGGGTTGTTGCAAGAAAGCAAAATAAATCACTGAAGTGTGTTGGGCTTTTTTTTTTAAACTCTAAATTTCACAGAACATGCAAATACATTAATCTCCGTAAAGGCTAGTAATTATGAAATGGAGGAGGTCATGGTTTGATTCCCACACACTCCATATGAAAAATTTAGAATCACATACAGAAAGGCGTGAAGTGAAGTGAAGTGAAGTGAAAAATATGAATCTATAGCAGAAGAAATTCTTCAGTCCCTCAAAATATGGAGGGAAACTGGAATCATCCATTCTGTTTTAATCTCATTATAGATACTGCAATTAATTTTCTTCATACTTCAGGTGGCTACATCTGGTCTAACTTCAAATCGTGTAAAAAAGAAACAAAAACCTCCCTCCCCCCATAATTTAAAATCCTTTTATTGTCCTGAAAATTATGAAAATATATGTGTGTGTGTTTATACACTCACATAAATCACTGGTTTATCTTCAAGATAAAGAAAGGATTTACACTGATCTCTTTGATGAGAACAAAAGAGAAAAGGATAAGTCAAATAATAAAATCATGATTCTAGGATTAATAATTTCCACATCCATAAGAATCATTCAGTGAAATTTATCAAAGTATTTTAGATTAAATTAATATCACCTATGGTGAGACAGACACTGACAAAACATCTCCTCTTTTGAGGAGAAAACTGCAACAAAGCTGCTGAAACACTGATTTGAGGTCACAGAACAAGACAATGACAACAGTTTGATGCAGAATGGAATGGCTACTGGATAGAGACAAATTCACATAATGGCAAGGCTTATCTATTTGGAGAAGTTATGACAGCAAGCACAGGACTCATCAAGAGTGGAAACAATTTGAAAAAATGCACTCCTGTTCCCTTATTTTAAATAATAACAAATCTCAAATTCTATCTTAAAACCTATTTTCACATGATTAACAAGATCATGGTCAACATTTGACTCCAGTTGAAATTGTAGGATAATTACCAAAACAACCAGTTTTATAATGTGTGCTGTGTCCTTCTCCAAAGTACAGAGGACTTTCTTAAGACAAAAGTGGATTTCAGAAAAGAATGGAGACAGTCATCATTGAATTCCCCAGTTCTCCCCCCTCCAAAATGTTTTCATAAAGTTATTAGAAAATTAGCATCAATGCATTCAGAATTTTATCTGCCTTAACCACATGCAAATGCTTTGACTATCCTTGCTGTTGAACTCATAATAGTTTAACTATTCCCTTATACACCTTATGCTGTTTTTTTTAAATTAATATTTGCATTAAGAATCTTTTTTAAAAAATCCCTCCTAAATAACTCCTGAACTATCTAATGTCTCCTTCCTAATCTCACTTCATCTGACCAGCTTGCAGATTCAGCTATTAAATTAAACGTGAAGCAACACTGTTGGTGTGCAGGGCTTTATGCTAAGTTTGGGCCTTATTCGTTGATTTCTCTAGGCACTACTTCTCTTTCATGGAGTTTTCATCTGAAGCCTCAGAGAGCCTTGTCCTGACTCCCCTCTAAGCCACAATGTTTATGTTTAATCAGACAGGTACAATCAGCCTGTAGTTTATGCAGAACCTGAAGTCCATCTGAGGCACCCTCCAAATGGAGTTACACTCACCAGTTTCTGTTATGCCATGGAAGTCATTAAGAAGTGTTGATAACTACTCCAGCCACTGCCTTGTCTTTGCCCTTATCACAGTTATGACCTTCCAAATTTTGAAGCAATGTTTAAAAGGACTATGTGAGTAAGTAACGCAAATTTCAATAAATACAAAATGAGTGACAAACAAGAAAAAGAAAAAAATACACTAAATATTTTTTTACCAACTACTGGTTTTCACGACACTCTTCTTGAAAACATAGCTTCCCCTAGGAAGCTACCTTATCATAACACAGATTCAAGGCTTGGTTCTTATTATGTCCTGTCCTGGTTAAAACCTTTTTTCTTTGGTATACCTACCTTTGAGAATCTGCTTTCCAGGTTTTACCAGGAGCTGGGCATGTGCCTGTCTTGGAGCAGACGTGGGGCGGGGGAATCGCACTCACGCTGATGAAGGTGTGACATGGATAACTATACAGAATACTTTCACTGACTACTTTTGAGTTGGTATGACAACTTACATTTTTAACAAAGTCAGCAAAACAGAGAAACAGTATAATACTTAAAATTAGCTTCAGTCTTCTTTTTCCTTTTTTTTTTATTTGGCTTGGTTAACATTGTCAATAATGTTACTGTCAATAAAGTTTTTTTTTTCAAGGAACTTAGAAATAAATTAAACAATGACCTTGCCTTCTTTCCACTACTTTTTATTTCAAAATTTGGTTTTGGATAGACCAAATAAAATTTAAGATATTTAAAGTGCCCCTATATAACAGTGGAATTCTGAAATTAGTATTAAGGAATGAATAAATTTCTTCTTGTGAGGTCTGTACAACGTTCACAAAATATTTCATTTACCAGTGTGCAAAACAGGATCTTAGGAAAAATACATAATTTTAGAATGAATCTTTGTGGTAGAGATTGTGAATCAATAAGCATGAAATTCAGCATAATAACATTTAAGGTATGAAATGCATTCATATAAAAACAAGTATGCTTTGAGGAAAGTAAATAACCTATTTTGAATATTTCTGCAAAGTACATATCCAGCAGCTTAAAAAAAAAAATCAGTTAGCAGGTCTATAGTCTGGTTTTGTTTGCTTGGTGCTGAAAACCTGGATGTCTGTTTACATCTTTAAGGTCAAAAAAGACTCTGATCAATTGATTTAGATCTCAGTATCTTACTATTCCATTACACTGTATGACTTCCTAAAAACCATGCAGTCTTGATCAGTGAAAAACTTTTTATTAGTATACACATATATATATGTAATAATATACATGAAATTATGATCAGAAGTGACAAAATACTCAAATATTCCTGTTATTGACATATCATTGAGATTTTTGCGGATGACCCATTCCTGGAAACACTTAAACACTCAGTATATGCAGTCAATACAGCCCTTGTCCAAAGTTAGGGCAATCAATAACCAGACAAGTTCAAGCACATCAGATTCATAAAAGAAAATAGAAGAGAACAAATCACAAAACTTAATACAGGTCTATTATAACCTAAAAGTTCTAAATTCTGGGGCCAGGGAGCCAGGCACACTAAGATAATAAAAAAGTACAGTGGTCAGGATGACTGCTCTCTCAAACCAGCACCTCCTGCTGCCTCTGAGATAAAGTAGTTGGTGAAAAAACCATTGGTCTCCCCTATTAGAGTATTTCTTATAAGCTTATTAGTATAGACCTGAGCTCAGAGCAATTAGTTCTGCAGAGGGTAGGGGATAATCCATCCATATGACAAATTCATGTTGCTTCCAGGCCAGAGCTTTTATTCCTGCCTATCTCTGTGCAAATCTTTTGCAACCAAAGGACATTTTGAGTGCCTCTAAAACAGCAAGGAAAGAGCAAGGAAAGTCATGCACACAGACATATTTCACTCAGGAGTTTCTGGCGAAAGAAAAATCTGTGAGAAGGATATCCTCTGTTATTGTGAAGCCTTTAAAATAATGATGGATTTAATACCTTTTCCAGGGATTGATTAAAGTGACAGTGCTTGGTGTTATGATGTCATAATTTCTGACCTGTGGACACAATTGATGACTGGAGTCACTTCCCATAAATCTGTCTCTCATGTTATGGAACAGACAAATGACTGTATATGGCAAACCATAAATAATAGCAAAAAAAGTTGGCTCTTTCCATCAGACTGAAAGCCTGTAACTCAGCTGTTGATTTGGAGAGCAGAGAGAAAAAAAAATTATCTGCTCTGAAAGCCAGTTCTTAGTGCAGAAGTAAGGATGCAACCACTTTTGCAGGTTTGACTACAACTTATCACAAAGGGCACAGGAGGTATGGAAGGTAAAGGGTAAGGAGGTGCATGAGGATACAGCTCCTGTTTCCAGGACTCATTCCTACATGTGAAGAATATATATATGGAATTTCCCCATTTTGTGTTTGTATCATTCAAACCCAAAGACTACTAAGAATTCTGCTGAACTCTTCCTGAATGGAAACAAGATTTACCCTTAAGTACTTAGTAAAAATCAGAACCTGCAGCTGGTGTCAGCAGTGTTTTTCACAATATAATTCTCTAGAGAATTGCTAACAATAGGCAGATGAACACAAGAACCAGATGCTGGAAAGTGGAAGATAAGGAAAGTAAATGTCATTTGCCTTGTTTAATATACAGTCACTTAGGTTACCATCACACACAGAGTCTGGTTGTTTAATTAAGAAGTTTGTGCTGATGTCACAAATTCAAGTCAGGTAAATACATTGCCATTTAGCATACACATAAAACTTTTGATTAAACACACATAAATAGGAAATTAAAGCAATGCATGTACTGCTACTTCAATCCACACTGAAGAACTACTGCAGCTATTAAGATGTCTTTAGAGTTTTTAATTACTTAAAATGCTAATGAAAGAGAATATTGGCTGGGCTGCTTCTGATGCTGTATCCTAAATGCTGTGGCTCTCACATAGGTCTGAAATTATACAGTAGGGGCACTAGTTAATATCCTGCTTGTCACTAGCACTCAATGCATTGTGTGTGAGATTTTAGGTTTGGCTGAGGTGATACCAGCCCTTATTTCAAGCACACCAATTTCATTTTTTGATTAGAATTAAATTATTTTGTTTCAGGTAATACTTATCCCCTTTCACAAATATTGTCTTCTTTCCCACCTCTATATACACAACCTTCTTTAATTAGAGAAAGCTAAGAACGATAATTATAGTCAAACTCCCAGGCTCAAATCAATTTGTGCTTTAATACCTACTGGTATAACTTGGAAAACTCAATTTCTTTCTGTTTCACAGTTTCAGAATAAATAGCATCGTATAATCACCATATATGAATAGAAATTTGATATAAATAGGCACATGGCTTTGTAGAAGAAACATACACACATTTTCCTTTACTTAGCATGTTTCTTCCCTCAGGCCAGGAGCTTTAACTAAAAACTGTGATTAAAAGATGTTTCAAGAATCCTACAAGTAGAGAAACTTTATTTTCCTCCAGTTTCAGAAAGGGTCACTTTGGACACACCTGAATAGCTTATGCTTCCATGTCCCTTCCCATTGCTTACAATAATATTTAGTGTTTTAAAATTTGAAAATATATAAGGATATTTCAAAGACTCATACTAAATCTGACAGCTAATAACGTTTTTTCAGGTTGATAGTTCATGCCATGTATAGTCCATTATTCTTTCTTTATACATTTCCCAGAGCCAGGAGGTCTGGGGACATTACAGCTAAAACCCAACACTTTCTACCTATAGAGCTATTAATACAATGCTTCCTTATATTAATTTTATGAAAAAAATGTTTTCAAGTAGAAGTTACATATGGCTTAAGTCCTTAAGCTATGAAGAAAGCAATATTACTAAAGGTAAACTCAGGAAAAAGACTTTGTATGAAAGATGAAGTTATGACTTGCATGTGGAAGATGTCCCTGCCTATGCCAGGTGGGATGAAACAATATGGTATTTAAGGTGCCTTCCAGTCCAAAATATTCTGTGATTCTATGTGGAAACAACTGTACCAGGAACTAAGAGACTGGATTTACAGTGGTTAGGTAAGGAAGGAGAAATATTTTCCATCTGAAGCACAAATTGCACATGAATTTAAAAAAAAAAAAGAAATGTATTCGATACAGCTGCATTATGGCTCATCAAAACTTTAAATATAAATACATTTGGTATAATAAGACAAATAAATTTTCATTTCCACAGGGCTAAAAGTCTTCGTCTGTTATCGCTTCCAGTTTTCTCCTGCTGACTCGTGATAATCTCAAACCAAAATAACTAGCACCATTTACTCTTCACATTTTCTTCTTATACTTCCAACAATTGGAAGAAAAAACTGAGGTAGTAAACAGTAAGAAACTCCTTTAAGAAAGACCTTTGAGTTACACACATCAAAATAAAACACTATTCCAGACAAAATCAACAAACATCATGCAGTAGGCTACTCTGAACCTCTGAAATACATACACTGGTATTCAAAAACCATTAACAGTTTCAGTGATTTATATAAATACAAATGCAGTCTAATTTTACTGGTGGAAGGGGAGAAATCAGAGTAAAGACTGTTGTAGACCAGATTTCTTAGGAATTCCATCACACAAATAAAATGCAAAAGAGGAATTAAGACCTTTAAATTATCATAGCAAAATCTCTGAAATTATGAAAATACCTTCACAATTCACAGGATGGAGCTAATAAATATTGTGAGGACATTAGTATTATCTAATGTAATTTGTAGGACTTTTACTGCAATTACCTTCTACTTCTACACAACACTAAATAGTAAGTAAGGATGAACATCAAACACGATATTCCACAACACACGATATACAAGGCAATGTGTTTGAGTGTGAATGCAGGAAGAAAGGTAACACAACATAGATGTATCCAACCTGTGGTACCCAGAACTGCTTCCCCATGACAAGAAAAGACTCAGTTTTGTATCTTCCTCCCATTCTCCCCTGTCATGGTTTGAGGAGACGAAATAAAATAGCTGAGACAGACAGGAAACTCTACTGAATCCCTTGTCACCAGTATGTTAGAGTGCTTGGAGTTTCTGGTATTTGAGTCTGGGACTAGACATGCCCACAAATTAATTTGTCCTCCAGATCAGATTCTAATCACCTACCTACCTACCTATCTGATAAGTTCATGAAACATCTGAACACTTCCTCCCCCTTTCATAATATTTCTGACCTTATTTCTGACTCTGCAACTTTTCACCCTCCCATGTGCATCTGTATTCTAACTTTGCTGCTCCACGCAATCCTGATTCATCAACATATCCTTTAAGAGGGTGTTCACTTGTGTTCTGTAGTAGTTTCTCTAGGGCAATGTGGAAATTAGACTGGTCTTCATCTCCCTAAAATATGCAGATATATCAATTTAATGCCACTAAAGAGTTTGTTTGACCAAAACAACCCCCCAAAGTATTTTCTTCACTTTAAAGGTAAGGAAAGAAAATTGTTCACTCCTACTAGAAAGTATTTTCAGGCAAATAGACCACAAGACATCAGGATTCCTCTGCAGGAGGCAGCTGGAGGGTGTGTGGCTGGAGGCAGTGGAGGTAAGAGATCGGTAGTAGTAGACCTTTTTCTATACCAAGATACAGAGGCACACTGTAAACCTCCTAATTTGTAAGCATTAGCAGAATGCCTAACACAACATGAACATGGGTCTGTCTTGTCCCAATGTGTCTTTGTCTTTAATTTCCCCTCATCCTTCTGCATAAAGGAGATTATACCTCTTTCTGAATTTAGACAACCAAATAAATGTTTTCACTATATTTATTCATAACCATCACTAGCAATAAGTAGCTCTTATATTAGTCTTTTTTTCTCCTTTTCTTCTGCAACAATAGTTGTATGGAAGTAAACTGCAAATAAAATGAAATCTAAACAAAGTCTGGCAATTTCTCGCTTCTCAATGCAGAAAATGCATTCATATCACTATATAATTTGTTAACTATGTCCATTGATTCTCTTCTCTTCCATCGATTTTATGTCTGCCTAACTTGAAAAGAGTTACTGTCTATTAGAAACAGTTAAGAATGAGATCGGCTGCAGTTGACTGGAAATTTAGTAAATTAGAACTGAATTAATAAGAAACATGGACCTTTAAGGAACTCTTTTCTAAGGTAATATTATTTTTTTACTCTATATTTTGTTTGACATTCCATACCAATTCCTGAACTTTACAATTTGAGATGTATTTTCACTTCAAAGAATACTGATATCCTGTTTACTGTGTATAACAGCACTTTTGAGAGAAGCCATGAATTAGCCTCAGACATACTAAAGATGCCCATCCAAATAAAATACTGCCTAAAACCAGGAAGTTATGTGCCATAAACACCTTTTTTGATAAATATTGAGTACTAAATAAGGGTGAAATGTAACTAGTGGAGCAAGGTATTGATTTAGGGAAAATAGAATATGCTACAGAATTCTGAGATAATCTCTGCTTGCTTGCTTATTTATTTATTGAAAAATAGAGTAACAGTGGTCCATGTACATTTATGTCAAGATTTTTGAGAAGATGAAGATTTCAATTGTCATATCACATAAAAATTCAGTTCACAAAACTGGATAGACAGGCTAATTTGATAGACACACTTCATCTAGGTAAATTAAAAAAAAGATTGTGAGACAATTAATCAACTATACCCATATTTATGAGACATATATTGTTAAAAAAATAGATTATTGTCATCCCCTAATCATTACTAATATCTTTGTCTTTGATGATCCACAGGAAAATTTGTGTTGAGAACTGTTTAGCCAGTCACACAGAATAATACAAGGAGAAAAATATGTGCAAAGGAATAATAAGAAATCCAGATACTCAGCTGTGCATATGGGTTATGTCCTCGTTCCAAAATGTTTCAAATGAATTAATGGTGATGGCATTTGTTATCAGTGGTCACTATGTACTATATATACATGTTAAAAAATCTAATGTATTATCTGCTTTTCTTTGGGATTTTTGAGAGGGAGTTGTTTGAATTTTTCATTGTAGATTTGATTTGAGGAAAGTGTTGGTTGTGGGGTTTTTTTTTTCATTTATTAAAGTGTTTCATGGTTCTGACTTGCAGAATGAACAATTTGTGACATGAGAAAGGAAATGTTTGAAAAATTCAATTTCCCCCCATATGAAGTTTTTGCTTTCTAACCTACCCCAAGCCAGTTAGAGAGAGGTCATGTAGAATAAACAACAGGAATGATGTTTTTCTTTCTGTAAATTGTGGGCATTCCCAGACTTGCTGAGTCTGTAAAAGATAGAGGAAAATGACAGCAGTCAAGGATTACTTCAGATCACATGTATTAATATTATTTTTCCACTTGGAACACCTGAGCCTCTTTCACACACCTAAACAGTTTACTAATGAAAAAATTCCACAAACTATTTTGCATGTAAATTTATTTACTGTAACTGGAAACATGAATTAGAAATTTTTTCTGTTCTTGTTTCTTGGTTTTAGTCAATAAAAAGGCATGCTTATTATAACACACCACATTTTTGCATGTGATTTACTGCAGGCGATTTTCTGTAGACTTTATGTAGAATAATTAACATTTGAAAAGCTGGAATTGTATTTTATATTACAAATTCAAATATTTAAGCAGCTCATAGAAGATTACTACTCATCAAGAAACAGTACAGATTAGTCAAAATTACATTGCAGTGTCTCTTTACAAATATATATATCAGTATACTAATTTTGCATAAACCTTCACAATGTTGTTTGAAGTTACTCTGTCTCAGAAGTTGAAAGCATATTTTGTAGTTGTATAATTCTAAATAGTAAGAAGATGTCTTGATTACTCTGTTTTACACAACTAATATTTTATTTTTATAGGATGCCAGATAATATTTTACTTTATTTATTCTTATATATGAAAATGGTCCTTTTTCTTTTTCACAAGCTTTGATGTCACAAAATTGCTTCACAGATAAATTAAGATTCCTCTAATGTGAAGAGGAAAACAAAATGTACGTAGGAATTCGAAATTTTCACATTTAGGATAAGTGATGGCTTGCAAACGTACTTTTAGTACTTCCTAATAATAAATTAGAAATAAGCAGTGGAACACTTCATTGCTAGGAAATCACATTCTAGTCACAATTTTATCATGCTTGAGAATTCTGCTTATCATTTGGTAGAAACTTGAGACAAGTAGGAAGCTTAAAATACCTATCAAAGTTTGAGTTACCTGACATCTTTGTAGATAGTTTGAATGGATGGATAAAATAAATGAACCTAATCTCTGGAGGGTCTGTATATTGTAGGAAGATGAGTAAAGGAATGGCAATGGACAGATATTATTTTTTATTAGAACCACTTGTTAGCATAGAAAAGATCACTGCTCCCAACATTTGCTTATTGCTTTCCATTTCAAAAGGTTGTAGACCCTGGATGAGCTGCTCATACAGGCAGTCAAAATGAGGTTGGCAAGCTTGTAATATTTATGTTTACAGCCTGCTATTCAACTTCACCTCTTAGTGTATAGAACCTCTTTTTAGCAGATGTCCATACAATCCTTAATAATTTTCACAGGTGTTTATTACAGATAGACACCGAACACAGTAATCACTAAAACTTAGTATGAGATGACCTACCTTGTATGGTTATCTTATCCAGTCTTGTCTCTGGAAGACCAAAACAGTAATCAGATAGTATTTGCTGACTAGTGTTATGATACAGTGTTAAAAGAGAGGAAAAATTAAAGTGAATAATTTGGAAAACATCTATTGCAATCATCCCTCGTACAGGTAGAATAATAAAAATTTGCAATGGCTCAGCTATGAAACATGGAGGTAAACACTGACAGGAACACAGAAATGAGGCAAAAAAAAAATTGTTCTAGTGACTCTCTAGTGTAATACTACTATTGATATTGAACAAGATTTTCTCCGGTTGTTGATATATTTTTCTACTCAGAGAATTAAAAGCATGCCAAAATAAGATTCTCCCTGTCCATGCTTGAGAAGCACTCAGGTCACCAATTTGTGGCCAGATGTGACTGTAAGGATTTATATAAGGAAAATTTACTGCAGAAGCTCATAAAATGAACTAGAGGGCCATGTAAATTAAATAAGAGGAATAGACTTCTGAAGAAGTGCATTATGTGAGAATTTCTAGTGCCTGGGTCAGATTCAATGTCTTGTTTTGATTTTGGTTTTACACACTTTTTCATAGTGGTGCTGTATGGCAAATTAACCAGTGCCTGTAAATTCACAGGGACAGAGTTTTGAACTCTTACAAAGAGGTTGAGTAGGAAAAGGATTGTTAAAGCCCTCTCTATGCTTTGAACATTTACCTCCTAGTGTTCTTGAAAATTATTTCTTCTGTGTGGAGAGGACTAGAAAGAAGGAAGTAAATCAACAGAGGTAAGGTGTTCCTTAAAAAAATAAAATAAGAAAACAATACAACTAGAAACATAAGTTATATAAATCAGAACATTTATAGGTGATTTGGGGAAGTACAGAATCTCTGATCCTTAAAACTAATTTCTTCTATTTCGTTCCAAGGTAACTGGTTGCCTTACCAACAACCAGTAAATACAAGGCTAGAGCTATTTTACAAATAGAAATTTGGGAGTTTTACAGCCCTGTCATCTTCTAAAAGGAGATTGCTGGTAGTTTCTGGTCAGACTGTTTCAAAGAAATACTATTTTCTGTTATAAATTTGTTATTTTAAATGCTATTTCAATATCCTCTACATCCTCCTCTGTCGTTATAAGTTTGTTTGCAGCTATTTTTTTCGTAAGACTGAGCCTAAAATTTTCAATTTTTCCAACGGACTGACAGAAGATAACCACTACTGACCCCAATTATAGTCAAGATTGTACAGACTTATTCAGATATGCTGAATTATTTGATCTGTAATAACAATACATATATTTATAAAATTCTTCTTTTCTGCCTCTCTGAAGCTACACACTGACCAAGATAAAGGAGATGGAAATTTAAAATACATATTAACGGGAGATGGGGCTGGCAGTCTGTTCATTATAGATGAAAATACAGGAGATATTCATGCTGCAAAGAAATTGGACAGAGAAGAAAAGTCCCTGTACGTGCTACGTGCCAAGGCTATAGACAGAAAAACTGGAAGACAAGTGGAGCCAGAGTCTGAATTTATCATAAAAATCCACGATATCAATGACAATGAACCAAAATTCACCAAGGACATGTACACCGCCAGTATTCCGGAGATGTCTGGAGTTGGTAGGTAAAAACTCCTTATGTAAAATACAAAAATGTTTGAGCTGGTTTGGAACTTACAAGTAATTTATTATTTGAGGCACTTGCCACTAGCTGTTCTGAATATCCATAGAACAATTTCTGTTGCCAGCAATGTACCACAAATAATTGGTTTCTGCTTTTATTTATTTGTTTCATCTTTATGCACTTTTTAATCCTTTTTCCACGCTATAAGCTGCTCTTTACTCCTTCAAGCCCAACAGAACCACCAAGAAATGCAGCATGTATGGCTGTCTCATCAGTTACTACACTGTTTTGTCACAGCTCATGCTATCACTTGCATAAAGAGTATCATCTTTGTATTTTAAGGTCTAATTTACCAAAACATTTTGTACCTTTAGACAGAAACAACTTTAAGCGTGTGAGTATGTAAATCAATTAATACATCAAAATGATGAAAAATATGTTTTTAAAATTCTTTTTTTCTTGTTTTTGTTATCAGTATTGATAGTTCTTTTTGGCAGCTTGTTTGGCTGTTGCTTGTTTGTTTGCGAGTTTTAATATGGACGTATTTATATTATATATTATAATATATTTATAATATTATCATATTATTATATTTGCCTTTATGGGTAAAAACTTACACCTGTTTATAACTGCTGCAATGAGAAGTAAAAATGTGGAGTTACAGTAAATGGGAGAAAAACAGCATAACAGGAAAGTAATTATTTGAGTTTTGTTCAAATATATAAAGTGACAGATAATATTCACCACCACATATTCATCAGAAGTTATCATGATTATCTAAGTACTCCACTTTTTTACAGCAGAGACAGTTTCTCTAATAAGATAAGTAAATATAAAATCCCTAGGCTATGAGAAACAACTAACAGAAAAATTCTCAAGATTTATTTACTTCTCATGGTTTACTGTAATGGTTTGCAAAATCAGATGTGGATGATGGCATTGTTAAGAGAGACAATAAAATACACACTGAATCTTGTGATTAATATGCATCTTCACAAAATAATTCCCAGAAGCTAATATCTCTGAGAGCAGTAGAAGTATAACAGAATTAGAATTTATTTTATAAGCATGAGAGTATAAATACTATTTTTTATTTATAAAATAAAAAATTTATAATATACCTATAATTTTTTTATTATAAAATAATATTTTGTAAGCATGAGAAAAGAACAAATACACTACCATTTGTAATGTGAGGAGCACAAACATGCTTCTTTCAAAGATATATGGAAAATAGTGTAAACCTTTTGATTCAGAATTTACTTTGCTGATAATCACTGAAAGAAAAATGTTGGCAGGTCACCTGTCATATTTAATTTGAAATATATTTGTAAGGAAGGAACTCTATGGGAATAGATAGGAAAAAAACAATGTTCATTATCACTTAGCCCAACTTTCTTAGAGTCAATGGAGAGGCATGAGTAAAAGAGAAGTGAATATGATCCAGTGTTTTGGCACTGCCTGAGAAATACTAAGTCTATGAAATGTTTGTATTTGACATGGAGGATGACAGCATAAGTACCATAATGTACTTTAAGCTGGGGGAGTGTCCATAAAAGGCACAAGTAAAGGTGAGTTTTATTTTAAAGAAGAGTTTGTGTATATTTGTGTATTTTGTGTATTTTTCCTTCAGAAAAAGGATATAAACAATAAAAAATGTCCTTTGGCTTCTAATATAAAGACAAAAGAAAGGATCTGAGTTACTCTTTTCTCTGTTTAGTTGACATTTAATTGGCATTTAGGATTATAAAAACCACCGGAATGGGAACTTTTAGCATTTGAATTTGAATGAACAAAAGTAGTTTTGTATTTTTTTTCAAGTGGAATAGAACAAGTACCCAAATCCAGACCATCCAGTCCATCTAGAAACAGATATTCTATGTTTCTTAAGTCAGTCATAAGAATGCTAATTCAAGAGTCAGGATGTACATACAGATGTAAATAAGATTATGCATATATATGTATATATATTTCTTCTTGGAGTCCTTTTGTACAATTCCTTCAGATAAAGAATTGGATGCCCTAACTGGAAAAAAAACAACCTAAACAGAAACCGGAAAGTTAAAGTTGTTAGAGCAGTAGGCCCAAATCTTTTAGTTGATTCTGTTCTGTAGAGCGTAAAAAGTGCAATTTGAGGTTGGAGTGTTGTTGTGTAAAACAAGTCACAGAACCACAGAATTATAGACTATCCTGATCTAGGAGAGAATCTGAAGCATAATTGAAGTCCAACTTCTGGACTTGAACAGGACACCCCAAGAACACCTTGTGCCTGAGAACATTGTCCAAATATTTCTTGAGCTCCGTCAGGGTTGGTGCTGTGACCACTTCCCTGGGGATCCTGTTCCAGTGCCCAACCACCCTCTGGGTGAAGAATCTTTCTCTAATATCCAACCTAAAACTCTCATGACACAACTTCAGGCCATGCCCTTGGGTCCTATCACTGGACACCAGTGAGAGAGAGATCAGTGTCACCAGAGAGGAGATCAGTGTCTGCCTATCCTCTGTCCCTCATGAGGAAGTTGTAACTGCAATGGCATCTCCCCTCAGTTTCCTCTTGTCCAGGCTGAACAGAGCAAGTGGCTTCAGCCATTCCTCATGCAGCTTTCCCTCAAGGCCCTTCATCTTTGTTGCTCTCATTTGGATGTTCTCTAACAGACACCAATTTCTTTCTTTCTTTCTTTCTTTTTCTTTCTTCTTTTCTTCCTTCCTTCCTTCCTTCCTTCCTTCCTTCCTTCCCCTCCCTTGCCCAGCTGGCCATGCTGTGACTGATGCACCTCAGGACAGGGTTGGCCCTCCTGGCTACCATGTCCTGAAGTAAAAGCAAAAAGAAAAATTGTTGATTGAGCAATACATATTATGGCTATTACTGCTGTGAAAGTAATGCATCTCAAAAAAAGTGAGAGCAAATAAAGTGAAGAGAAAAAGAAAGAGAAAGAAAGAAAGAAAAAAAGAAAGAAAGAGAGAAAGAAAGAAAGAAAGAAAGAAAGAAAGAAAAAGAAAGAAAGAAAGAAAGAAAGAAAGAAAAAGAAAGAAAGAAAGAAAGAAAGAAAGAAAGAAAGAGAAAGAAAGAAAGAAGGAAAGAAAGAGAAAGAAAGAAAGAAATCACATAGCATTTCAGAAAACCAGAAGATTCCAGAATAAAAAATTAGATGCCTTTTAATTCTATATTTTCTTTTATAACAAAAAAGAATAATATCATAAAATCAAGAATCTGTGGAAGAGAGTGATCATCTTTATTAAGACTAACTGAAATGAAAATGTCAAAGTATTCCTGCATTGCCTACATAAACATTTGAGATTATAAGGGATATTTTTTAGATTGTATATAGAGATTCTTGCGTACCTAATCAAAGAAGTTTTCTGACTGGAAATCACTATAACCATACAATCACTGTATGGTTACACTATACACACCATAAGATATAAATACACTCATGATATGCAGGTCAAAATTCTGCAGGAAAATCCCAGTTTCTTTCCATTTTTTATCTCTTCCCAATTTTGAGTCTCAAACCACAATTTTTTTCTTAAATATTATATTTATTATGTTTGCCGAGTCCAACAAATATGACAGCAGATATTTATGAAAGCCCAGTAAAATGTCACTAAGATTGAGAAATTGAAGAGGAATCATCACCAGCAATGTTTCCAGCTGTGTGCATATCTGATATTCAAATTGCAAACATACTATGTACTTCTCGGTGTGTTACTGACTGTTTCTTGAAATAACTATATCTAGAGCACACAAGGGAAAATAGTAAGTCAACACCTCTGACAGAATGTGTGATTTTCAGTACCAATAAGCAAACCTCCATCATGTTTAACTAGTTTGATAGTAAGAAAAGTGAAAGCATAACATGGATTTTCAGCACAGCCTATTCAAGCCTGGGGGAAATATGAATGCTTATTTGTGCACTTGTTTGTGCAGCCATCAAGTTATATATAAATTAGCCCTGCTATGCCTAAATAGGATCCAATCCAACAGTGTTATGGGTAAACCTAAAATGCTGTGTAGCGAAGTTGCTACTGGGAGTAATCAAAACCACTGAAGTGAGCTGACTGCAGAGTCATTTCAGGTAAATTTTATGGAAATGATCATGTTAAACCGATATTGACTTAAAAAGTTGAATGAGAAAGTTAGTTTAAAACATTCTAAAACTCAATAACATGGAATTTCTCATCAAAATCATCTGCTGTACTGAAGTGCTAAAGTATAATAACTGCTGTAGCTATATTTTGAACAATACTAGAGTGGACTGGAAGAATCCTGTTAATCATGTCAGATTTAGTAAATTGATTAAATAAAATATAATTTCAAAAAATGAGAAAAAGAGGCTAGGAAGACCCATAATAGAAACATAATAAAAGAAGAAAACATAATAGAAGAAAACATAATAAAAGAAGCAAATTTACAAAAGAGGTTCAACATTTTAAACTGATGGAATGACAAAGTTCTAAGGTACAGTCCTGGTCTCAATGAAGAATTGGTGGATTTCAAGCATGACCTAGTCTGAACTACCTATCCAAACCCTCAAAAACTTCAGAGAAGTTAAATACTTTTTATGCACCACAAATATTTTTTTTTACTTCCTCTTCATGTAGAATGAAAAGTACAGCCTTAATCACACTTAAAATCTACTCATTTCATCTTCAAGGCTTACATGAATATAAGGTCAGTCCAAGTATTTTTCCAAGTGAAACATTCATAAAAATACCCTAAATAAAATCCAATCAAAACTAACACCGCACCTCACTGAGTAAACCACTTTTCTCAGCCTATAATTGAAGTTATCAAGAACTTTTTGAAAAGGAAAGTTAGCAATGAGATGTCCTGTGTTATTAATCCCTTTTGGCACCCAGGTCAATAGTATTGCATCCCTCTGTACCTGCTTTGCTAATTTTAGTGAGTAAGGCTTACCGGTTTTATCTCATCAACTTCTTCAGTAAGCAGCTGATGAGTATTTTACAACAAATTTTTAATCTTTGCATTGATTCTATTAAGAAAAGGGTCAATGCCTTATTTAGTTTACGAATCATTTCTTCAAACTGCTACTTTCTATATTCATAGATCTAAGCAAAGACACCTAACATATTTGAAGATTTCTACATGGCAGGATTTTTATCTAAATATAGAGAAGCATATTTTAAATGCTTAAATTTAGAACATATAATTTTTCCATTATATCACTTCTATTGAAACTAATCAGAATGAAAGAGTTTTTTTTTAGCTGATCGATGGGGTTTGTTAGAAGAATGTTCTGTATGAAATATAAATATGACCATTTTCAACTGAGGTGTAGAGTATTACAGCAAAACTAAACATGCCTTGTATTGAACAGTTATTTGAAATAAAAGATATAAATAAAATATATATGTAAAAGACATACACATGAATTAAAAGCAAGATGAGATTGCAGTAAAACACCCTGGGTAATATGCATTAACATTACCATTCTTATTACTGTGATGTTGTCTTTGAGTGCAGTAGTATATCCTGAAACGCCAATTATGCAATGATTCTCTTAGAACTTCTATTATCATTGTTCAATATTTCTATGGTATCTCTTGGGAATCTGTAATCATCATGATTGTTACTTCATTTAAGTAGGACTGTGCTCCGTTCTGATATTATTTTCAGTTACACCATGTTTTCAGCATCACATAATCTCAAGCACATTTCTCAAGATCAATTTGTTATTTTGTGTAGGAAGTTCTTATAATAACAAGTATCCCTTATGGTAAAAAAAGAAAAAAAAATTAAAAAAAAAAAAAAAGAGGAAAGGAAGAAAGCAGATGAACCAAATGCAGTAACCATCACATTTTCTATTTTTGAATTTGCTTATGTCAGTAACCATTAATCTACAGATGTGTATAAACAACTAAAGGGAGGCAGCTCTCGTCTTTCATGTTTCAGCAGGAAATATTTATATTTTCTCCTTTGCATATTTTCCCTGGTTTCAGATGTTTATAAAAAGAAGCTATGAATGACTGTTTTGACTTTGACACAAGCTTAAAAAAACTGGTTTGCTAACTTGTAAAACTTCAGAATTCTAATTGTTAATGTACACTCTATTTTAAAATGAATTATTGAGTTAGCTTTAAGAGAAAGATACATTTCAAATAAATATTTCATCCACAAGTTCATATTTTACAAGATAGAATTAGAATTCCTTTTAGTCAAACTAAGCATGATGGCAGAAATTCTGTAACTAGAATACTTTCAATATTTCTTTTTGCATTAGTCACTGTAACTAAAAAATTTCAAAATCTTTGTAAATGTCAGAATCCTTTTTAAATGCAGAATTTTAATCCTAATTTAAGTTCTTTCTTTTTTTTTGTGAAAGTCTTTGTTATGAAGAAAAAAATATATATAAAATAAGAGTTTGATGTCTAGGAACATTTTCTTAAGCCATCAAGGTAAAAAGTCAAAACTCTCCTTTTATTAAGTGGTCAAAATCATAAATCTTTCCAGGATATTATCAAAGAATTTTGGAGTATTTGGGGTTTTTTTTCTTTCACTTTTGGGCATGAAGTCTGTTAAAGACATGTATAGTATTTTTATAAGGAAAGTATATATAAATATTTATAAGTATTTTGCATTTGGCATGAGGCAGAACTGTAAAAGAGTAGGATGAATCAATGCTTTAAACTTCATATTTCTAATGTTCAAAAGAAAACCACTAGAACACTAAAAGTATCTTATTTAAATCATTATTTTTTTTAACCTAAAATTATTCTATGAGTTGTCTACACACTTATCTATATATATTATGGACAGCATTTTCCTAGCAAAAAGGATGTCTGCAAGGAACTTACTACAGTTCTGGTGCTGTAAGGTTATTTTGAGTTTGTACAGCTCTGCTGATTTCAAGCTGGATGTTACAGAAGTGTTAGGATCTTCCTGTTAGTTGTTCATTCCACAATCAATATGCATAATTTCTGTAAAATTCAAATATCCATTTAAAACTACTATTATCCTTTGTTACAGACTGAAGATAAAATAAACGCCTAAAATACAATATAATTAATCGTATCTAAAACTAATATGTATGTATTGTGTATATCATGGAATTATAGAACAGTTTGGGTTGAAGGGACCTTAAAGATACCTAGGTCCCTGTCATGGTCAGGGACACCTTCCACTAGACCAGGTTGCTCAGATCTGCATCCAACCGAGCCTTGAATGCTCCCAAGAATGGAGTAACTTCTCTGGGTGTCTTGTTTCAATTCCTCACATCCTCAAGGTAAAGAATTTTTTCCTAATATGTAACCTAAACCTACCCTTTTTCAGTTTTAAATAAGACCCCCGTGTCCTGTCACTACAAGCCCTTTTGAATAGTCTCTCTCCCTTTTTCTTATTGGGTTTCTCCAGATACCGAAAGGCTGCAATCAGCCAGCCCCAAAGCCTTCTCTTCTCCAGGCTGAACAATTCCAGTTCTCTCAGCCTTTGCCCACAGGAAATGTGCTCCATCCCTCTGATCTTCTTCATGGCCTGCTCTGGACTTGCTCCAACAGATCAATGTCATTCCCATTCTGGGGATCCCAGAGCTGTATGCAGTATTCCAGGTGGTCTCTCACCCTGCTGGCCAAGATGCTTTGGATGCAGACCAGAACTCATTTGTCTTTCCGGGCTCTCTGTGAGTGCACGTTGCTGGGTCATGTCCAGTCTCTCATCCACCAGCAACCTCAAGTCCCTCTCAGCAGGGCTGTTCTCAATCTGTTCATGCCTCAGCCTGTGCTGATATGGGCCGTTGTCCTGATCCAGGTGCAGTCCCTTGCACTTACTCTTGTTAATCCTGAAATTCCCATGGGCCAAGTTCTCAATCTTGTTCAGATCCCTCTGGATGGCATCCTGTCCTTCAGATGTGTCAATCACATTACTCACTTGGGGCCATCTACAATTTTGCTGAGGCTACACTTGAGCCCTTGATCTCTGTCATTGATTATGATATTAAATTACACTGGTCCCAGTACAAACTCCAGAGGGACACCGCTTATCACTGGTGTCCATTGGAACATTGAGGCATTGTCAACTGCACACTGGATGTGACTGTCCAACCAATTCATTATGCACCTAACAGTCCACTTATCAAATCCTTTTCTGTCCAATTTAGAGAAAAGAATGTTGTGGGGGACTATGTCAAAGGCTTTACAGAAGCCTGGATAGAAAATGGCTGTAACATCTTTGTGAAGATTTCAAATAATTCACTAATTTAAAGTTTACAGAACATTTTAATATTGCAGATAAGATCTCAAGCTACAGAAAAAGGAGTGTCACTCTTTTTCTCATTTTGGTCTCTCTCTTCCCTCCCAGGTGTGATCTCTTATGTTTTTCCCACTGTCCTCTGAACCCAGAAGAAGAAATTTTGAGTTAAATCATCATAAAGATGGATTGTTCAAGATCAATATTCCCTTTCTACTACTCCTGTTCCCCGTTTCAGATCACATGAAATTAGATGCTAGAGCTAGTGTTAGGGAAGTGGCAGGAATATGCAAAATATAGCAGGTAAAATCAGGTGAGACTCTTTCATCCAGCAGTGTCTAACCTCAGCTAAATAATCACTTGGCATATCCATTTTTCTTCAGTGACAAAATCCTTCTAGCCTAAACAGGTTTCCCCACTTTCTTTCTCAATATTTTTCTTTTGAGATGGGGAGAGGTTTGATTTCTTATTAAGACACCATAAATCTGAGGCAACACATTGGGAAAACCAGAACCATTGAGTCACCTGCTAGGAGTAACAGCTGACTCTTGGTGCTGCAAGAAATTGGGTTTTGTAGAAGGTATTAACAATTTTTCTATTTCTGTCCTGTGAGAACTGAGCCACTGTCAACTCACTGTCAGTCTGTGACCTCCTGTGAGCTCCCTTAGACCTCCACCTGCTGACCTTTCACAGTGTTCTGGTCTAAAATATTTTTCATAGGAAGAAAGAAGGTGCTTGAAGTTCAAATGCAGCAATTAGTAAGCAGGATAGGTGACTTTTATAGCACCATACAGGACTTTAGGATTCGTCAACTAATTGGTCTAAACTTTGGAGATGCAGTTTTAAGCTGACTACAAACTCATTTAGACTCTATTTCCTACTTCATAGAAGACTAGAACAGCTCTGCTCCATCAATATGTCATAATAAGTTCAGCTACTGCAGCAATGGACATTGAAATGATAGCCTTGGAATGACAGCCATCTTGCCAAATGGAATGTTCAGACCTGGGTTGTGTTAGACATGCCTCCCCTTTCTATCGCTTTGAAATGACTCATTGCAAAACTGTTTGCCTGGCTACATTATTGCAACAAATTTATTATTTCCCATTATCTGTATACAATGAAAGCAAAACAAAATGAAAAACAGGCAAAAAACCCCAAAACACTAAACACCCCCCTCCCCTAAAACAGAGACCTGCGTGCACATCCTAAATTACAGTTTGACACTAGCATTAAAAGTTCCTGTCTCATACTTACACTAATTTTTTTTTGATGCATTAATTTTCCTTACTTTTGTTTCATTAGATCTTCAGCTACAACACCTCAGTCTTTGAACATAAGCATAATGCTCCTGGATTCTTTACATTAGCACTTTTGCTTACACTGCAGGGCAATACAATGGGGTATGGTCTGGCTGATTAGAGAGGCTGTCCCTCTGACTGGACGTTAAATCCTTTCATCTTTCATGGCTCCACGTCTGAAAACCAAAATTACCACATTACATTCTGAAACAGCATGTTGCTTCAGCCAATGTGTAAACCTCTTGATAAGAATGTACACCCTTCCATACATCCTTTGATATAAACATGTTACTATTCACAGCCACGTGCAACCTGTTTTCAGAGCCACAGTAAATAGAATTCCTATGCACAATGCCACTTTATAGGCACCTAATTTATTCCCTTATGAGCCTTTGAAGCTACCAACCACCAAATAATTTTCCATCTTTTACGGCGTGCTACAGAATGGGACTTGCAGTGGGACCCTTCTCACGTTTATGGAACCATACTGAAGCCTGCAGCAACTGAACTGCTGGTAGGAAGGACTGGAATAGCTGGCACTAATCAACAGTACCAATATCAGGAACCCCTGTGTCTTTTTCAGAAGGAACATGTCAAACAGAGGCATATGTGTGTTATAGCTTCCATT
The DNA here is from genome assembly GCA_013397155.1 of Irena cyanogastra. NCBI lineage: Eukaryota > Metazoa > Chordata > Aves > Passeriformes > Irenidae > Irena > Irena cyanogastra. Next base: position 127,329 of record VWZV01016213.1, read on the forward strand.
AGAACTAAAATATGCCAGACATTAAATTAAACAGCTTAGTATTGGAGAGATTGTCTAAGGACAGATTATGCATTGAAAGTGTTAACATTAGTGTCACTGTTTATGTCAAGCTAAGGCACAGACTTCTTTTCTGAAGCCATGTGATTAAGCTCCTTGTGTACTTTTAGGTGTCTGAAAAAACCCTTTTTCTTCATTTAAATGATTTTTGAAAATGGGATTTCTCAAGTATTGTTCTGTAGTTGGCTGGGAAGGCTGGTTGCACAGATCTAAGTCAGGAATTGCAATTAACTAGATAAAAGGTAAATCTGTTTGAGATTTTTTTATATGCAGTCATAAAAGACATTTTTCAAATTACATTGAGAAGTAGCATTTTTTAAAAATTATTATTATTTGTTAAATTAAAACACATCTGGGATGTTTACTTAATCGAATCTATTGAATGCAGATTATTTTCAGTTTTTTATTAAAAAAGAGAGCTTTCTGAATGCCTGAGCATACACCTTTGTTGCTAATATTATGCAGCTGAGTGTAAAGTTGAGGATTTTTTTTCTAATCACACTAGCACCTGCATGCATCTATTTTGACGCTAAAACACAGAGACAGGGTTGTTTCCATTGATTTGGTTTGTTTGTTTTTCCATACCAGATTTCTGCATAACTTCTAAGAATCTCTAAAATATATATAAACAAAATACAACAAATCATATTTGGGTTCAAGATAGAACACCTTTTTTTTTCCAAAATAATATAAATTAACTAATCATCTCACAGAGAGAACACATGTAAATATGCTTTGACATAATTTTCAGACTTCAAAAGAGATAGCAGCCCCATCAAACAGATCAATCTCTCACAAAACAAAAGTCTAGATTCCAAAACTTTAATTTATCCTATATACCTCTTTTTGTGAGATACCTCACTCCACCCTAATCCTCAGTTTTAGTACAGTTACTGGGAAGTTAAAGCTTTATCTCATGTAAGTCTGAATGATTAGTACTACTTCAATTAAAAATGATTTATCTGCAGAATTCCAGCAGCCTAAGAGTAGAAAACACAGGAAGAGTACATAACCCACCCTCATGAAGTCTACTATTCACCTGAATAGATACAATACAATATCTGTCCATAATGGATACAGAATTATTAATAAGAGAATTTCTTATTTGAAATGTGCCTATATATACACATATATGTACATACACACATTAGATACATATGCTTTTATATATTGCATAAACATGATGGGGTTTTTTTTCAATTAAATCATTAAAATAGATATGATAATTGATTGCATGTTTATAGTAACACTGTAGATGAATTATAGGAATGGCAGTTACATGTGTGCTTTTCTTAGTCCAATGAATACTTCAGATTGAATTCTGTTGTAAAACAGCATTTTTTCTTCTTACCAATCATATAGTACTTTTGCAAATTTTCTGTACGATACACAGCCTTCAGGGAGTCAGGAAAATGAAGGTAAGAAAAGTCTTATCCCGGACTCTCTTGTCTTCTGCTTATTTGAAAAGTGCTTGATATTATTCCCACTGTTACTCATCTTTTAGCAAGCATGAGAACAAATAGGTTACAGAATTTCTCATATATTTTTCTCAATATCTTGAAAAATGTACATCTGTAAGTTTCTTCAATGACAGCAGTCCTGATGCTCACATTTACTTAATTTTGTACTATCTTACCAGATGCCTCAGAACACTTTCCAGAATAGGTTTTTCCTACAACCTCATAGATGTGTGACACTGTAAAATTAAGATCAAGCACGATTAAGATCTGTACAAGCATCAGCTTTATTCCCTATGAAAGTCGTTCCTATCCTCATATTCAAGACACATTGCTCACATCTAATTGGAGATTAAAAAAAAACAACCCCCTGCAACAAACCAGAACAACACAATCTAACTTAATGTCCCCTGAAGTATGTATGTGTGAATATCTTGCATTTAACTGCCAATAAACCCCAAATTCTCATCAAAGCTTCCTGCCAGAAAGACAGCTCAATAACAGTTACTTCATTCTGCTCCAAGACAAATGATAAAAAACCTCTGATAAATTAGGCTATGTACACAGCAAAAAAATTGAAAGATTTATTTCCTCATAAAGTCAAAATATGTGATAGTTGTGAAAAGAAATTACCACACACTTAAAGGGTAGCCACCTCTTTAGTTCATAGAGGTGGTTTAGGACAGAGGAAGGTTAAAAAATAATATTATATTTCATGGTCCAGATGACAGATACTTACTGACTTCATGACTACAATTTTAAAAGACACCTTGACTATCAGGAAGGTGTGTCTACCTGAGGAAAACAAACAAACTGTTTAAATGCATATGCCAAAATAGTTTTCACTGAGTCCTAATCACCAGTGTCTAAGCATTTTCAAGTTGGCTCAGGCATTTTTAAGAGTATTTCCCAAGCAAGTAATTTGTAGTCAACACCTTTAAATTTTTTCAACTAGAAATATGCCCATCTGTGAGATACTTCCAAATGAGATTGTCCCCATGATCATTTACTGTGAGCAGAGTCTTGCACTAAATAGCCAGTGAACTTCGAATTGATTTGCAGACGTAGTGAAAATTCAACAGTCTTTGGCAGAACACTTTTGTTTTTGAATCATTTGACACATTATATTTAAGGCATTTGAACACTTCTGAGGATAAATGGAATATCTAGAAACAATAATAGCAGAATCTTTTGATTGACCCTACTTAATATCCTAGACATATACCTACACCAATACAGCCACATATATTTATATATATGCAGTTACATCTATATTTACTTCATATATGTGTGAACACTCTAGAAGTGTTCTGCTTTTGTGTGAAAATGGTACCCTAATTAATGTAACTTTAAAAAGCCAATCCTGGAATTTATTAATTTTCTTTGGTTTAGACTCCATTTCTCCTCAAAATTATAGGTCTTTATTGTTATTTTAACAGGCAACATCCAGAGTATCTAAACAGGATCGAAGCAAGAGATTTTCATGAATCACATATTATAAACTAATGTAAATTTGGGGCTGCCACAATACTTCATTGACTACATTTTTATTGAAATTGCTGCTTTCCACAGCTGTATTAATGTTTAAAGACACAAACTTTATCACTACCCAAAAAGGAGTTCCAATGACAAAAATGACAAAAATGATCCCAAGTAACATACAGATGAGGCCAGCCTGTCATCGTAAAAATTAGGTTCTTGCTCATGGTCATAATAGAGATTCACATGTGGCTTTAAAATGCACCTGTTTGCAGAGCTGGCAAAAGTACAAACTATGGAAAGGTTCCACTAATTTGTATTATAGACTAATTTTGAAGATGCAAATGAGAGTAAGATTCTGGTTCTCATTCATAGATAGAAATTCAAAAACTCATAAAGGGATACATAAGCTGAGCTCAAAAAAAGAGCAAATGAAAAATAAGTGCAGAAAGCTAGCTCGTTGCTTCTCAAAAAAAAAAGAAGTCATAACTTTGTATTGCATTGCAAAATACACAACAGTACAGGCATGTACATCAGAACTGCAACTTTGAAAACTATCTTTTAAGCTTGCTTTTTTTCTTTTAAGAGAGAACTTTAGAAATTTTTTGGACAACCACTACTTTTGAGAAAAGGGCAAAGCAGAAAGCATCTTAAAGCTGTATTACATGAATGAAGGAAGCTAAGAGTAGTGAAGAAATAACAATTCTATGGTTAATTCATTATTCCATAAATTGAAAAAGCTACAAATAAAACTAAAGCCTTCTTTGAAACTGTTGGCTAGGAGTAGGCATTTTTAACCAAGAGATAAGCATGCTGCAGCCTTTATGAACTACTGCTTCTCCTGATAGGATCAACAGGGTAAACTCTTCCTATGTTTAATCTCAAAAGCAGCTGAATGTTGCTTCTCTCTTTTGGAGTATTCTAGAAATTAAGATGGGGCATAGGGCGAAAATTGCCGCTCTCATCTTTAAAAAAAACAAGTCGTGGAGCTGTTGTGATTGACCCGTCATGAAAGGTAGGTGTCAGTTCATACAGGTGGCCTATTTCCACATCTCCTGTGGGCAGATTAGAAGTAACC
>VWZV01016214.1:0-158650 GCA_013397155.1 Irena cyanogastra
ATATTAATAAATTGAAACATAATAAATGTAATTAAATTTATGAAGTGGGCTTTCCATACCTGTCAACCAGAAGTCCAGTAGGAAGCTTGATCATCATTTCAATTCATAGTTTCTGAATGAAAAGTAGTTCAAACTTCTACTAAAATTGGCAAGTGCCTATTTAACACTTCTTGTTAATTAGAAATTTTTGGACAAGTCCCAAATCATTCCATCTTCATTTTTCATCCATCAAGAATTGTTCTTGACCCCTTCTCTAATCTCTATCCAAACCAGGCAGTATGAACACATAGAAGAGAGTTGTCTTCACTAAGAAATACATACTAAGATAAATTCAAAGTCATATGATGTATGCTATGATTTTTCTTAAAGAATAAGTAAATTCTCTAGTAAACTAGAGAATAGCAATGTTTATACATTTTCTCCTAGCATTACCTATTAATTAATCATTTTCATGTCAGAAGTGTCAGATTTTCTGGGCACACAAATAGGGAAAAGCCTTATCAGATGGATGGCATATGTACCTGAGATTTCAGAATAATTAGAAGAGAGAATTAATATCTTAAATGTCCATTAGTTCTTGCATCTGCCAGGGAGAAGAGTTCATTTATGGGTGTAATTGTATATCAGGGCTTGAAAAAGAACAATTACTTATTTAGAGCATTTTGCTCATTTATAAATATTAAAAACCACTGGACACTTGCTATGTTGTGACTGTGTATTAGAAAGTATAGACCTGTAAGACAGTAACCTTTTTAGTGTTGCTTAGTCCCCTTGTCTGGTCTACATTTATCAGTAAACATGAATACAAAGTTTTTACTATGCATTTTCAAAACAGTGTTGTGATGTTCTGATTATATAAGTTTTCTAGGAGGTAATTGCATGTTAATATGAGATGTAGAAGAGTTTCAACAGTGAATTGCTAGAAAATGTGTATAATCTTCATCTTTACTGTCTCAAAGAGTAGGGGTGAAACTGCAGAGATGGTGACTTCTCACCCTAGCCAGTAGACTTTCCAAGTCTGTGACCCCCACAACTTTAATAGCTGGATGATTTGGACATGATCCAAAAATTTTTCTGTCTTAGTGGCATACCAGAAGAGACTATGTGTTGGTGACTTGTATTTCCATAAGTACTGCTTTGTCAGATGCAATTTATCTGGAGATACTGCGAATAAATCTCCTCTTGCATTGCAAGAATGCAACCCAGTTTTTTACCCTCTTTTAAGCACAAGTCATTACTATATTATTTGTATTATGCTTTAGACGCCAGTGGGTTTTTAGAGAAATCTACTTTTCTAAGCGCTTGGCAGGCATACAGTGCATGCATAGATAATATGGGGAGTGGAGCACAGGGAAATGTGTTGATTTGCTCAGTGTCATGCTGCTCATTCATGCTGGTCAGAAGTACTCATGTTCTTCACAGTTTAGTACTGTGGAGTCCAATTTTCAGGCTGAAAATTGCAGTTCTGCTGACAAGATGAAATTTCAGTCTGAAAAAGAAAAAAAGGTAAAACTACAAACACAAATTGTGCACATTTTTAAAAGCTGAGGAACCATATTCCCTTCAAGGAGAAGGTAATTTGGGGCTGAGAATTCATTGTTTTTCAAGACACCTGGATGACAGTGGCCTGCTAGTCGAAAAGTTACTTCTCAGTTCTTGTTTCTTACTCTCCATAGAAACTGAGATACTTCGGTTTTGTCATAGTAATAATTTTAGAAAAGTCTTTCTTTTGAAATGCAGCTTAGGATATGGCTGTGTTCCGAGATTTTAATCTCTGTCTTTTTGCATGTTTCTTGTTTTGACATGTTTTGTAAACCAGTAGCATCAGTTGGAAGTGGTCCTTATTGCATCTTGAAGAAAAGTCATTGACTTGAAGCAGATTGGTAAAGTTGGCTTGACATTTGTCAAAAACATATTTAGGCCCATGTCTTGAGTTAAAGTGGTAAGAAATCTGGGTGTAGCAAGTATGTAAGTTAAGTAAAAATAAATAAATAAACCCAACCAATCCAAACTACGCAGCTTGGAGAGATTTTCTAGGTCTTTGGCATGTTTGAAATACTGTGTTCTTATCACATAATTTTACAAGAGCCTGATTGTAGTCTCCCACAGATGATAAAATCTCAATGACTCAGTTCCTGGAATGTAGGTATTATTAACAGTGAGTATCCCAAATTAATTTATATTTCTTCCCTTTTCTTTATGATTACAGTTTCTGGTTTGTTTTTATCTTTGATACCAACTGTGCAGGTTAGGGACATGGGTCTGAATCCTCAACTCCATTATTATTTTTTTATTCTGATTCACTGATCTCTTTTTTTCCCATAATTTTTTCTTTTATGGTACATATTGGCCATCTTCTTCTCTTCTCTCTCTATTACTGTGTCTTTTTGTGTATGGAGGAATGAAGCTCTGATTTTTTGTCTTCTTCCTGATTATCTTCCTGGGTCTAGCTTTTAGCAAATTCTTCAGGAAATAATTTATCTTAAATTCCCATTCTCTTTACATTCCAGGTAAAAAAAAAAAAATAAAAAAAAAATGCAGGATCCAGGATCCTAGTGCTCTCATCAATACAAGATGGAAAAAAAGCTAATATCAAACATCAATGATTATTAGAATTACTGTACTTTAATGTGTCATTGAAATAGTCATATTTTCTTGTCTGCCACTTAATCATGGTAGTCTTTAATAACCAATTTAGGCTGATGTTCACATTGGCTATCTCAGCAATCTGAGGAACTTTGGATTTGCTTAGGTGAAATATGCTTTCAGTGCTACGAGTGGACTGTATCATTGCCTTGGATTTGTTTTTATAAGTATTGGTTGTGACAGGTATGTCAAAATTTAAATATTAAATTTAAAATATTAAAACCAGTGAAGCAAACAGGGCACAAAAAAACCCCCCCTGGCCTCTGTAAAAGGATATTTTGTTTCTTAGAGCAGGAAGCTTTTCATCTGATACAAACAGGAATAGTTTTGTATAATATTCAGTAGTCTATTAATTCTGAAAGTGAAGACTTTTCTTGAGTATTTTTCTGTTTTGAAAGACAATTCATGAAATGTTCACTATAGTAAACAATCAGAGCTTGGCAGTTACAACTGAGGTATAGTATCTAATTTTGAAATTTTGGCTAAATCATTTGTGTATTTAGGTAATGTTTTTTATAACATATCCTTCTTGACAAATTATGCTTGATCAGAGTACCTTGTCAATAAGGGTTTTGTATTTGATTTGGTTGCTGTAAACATTCATGAAAAAATGTTGGTGATCATTCTTTATTACAAGAAGAAAAGAAATACTGCATTTTTTTTTAAGTTTTTTTTTTCTCCAGTAAGGGAATCCTGAAGAAGCAGGTCTGATAGAAAGGCACTATGTGGCATAATTTACCCTCTTAAATGATCAGACTAAAGAAAACTTGTAATTGACTTTTGAATTTATATTCAACTCTGTAATCAGCAGTGCTGTGCCTAATAGGTAAGTTTGCCATGCATCTAAACACTTGCATTTTTTTGAAGGATAAACAATGGTTAGGTGGTGGAAGTAATAGTCTGTGTCAGAATCTGGTTATATTTTTAGGGTGGCATTTTGAAGTTGATGTCTGGAGACAGACTTGTTTAAATCAAGTAAGTGTTAGTAGAGCCATTACTGCTTCTTGATTGCATTTATCTGGAGGTTGCTAGTAGCAGGTGCTAAGTTTATAATTTTCCCTATGGTCTTCTTAGTCCTAGACAAACTGTGTCAATTTTGTACCCAGCTGGTTTTACATGTTTTCTTTTAACAGCTTTCACTTGCACTATTACTTTATAAAATCACCTAACTTGAAAGGAGGCTAAGGTTCTCCCAGTGAGTTTAATATTTCCCTTGATTCAGTTGGAAGTACATTCGTTTTTTCCTCTTTGATTAAGTGTTCATTATTGATTCATAGGATAGATCATGTTATGATGATCAACAAAACATTCAAGCCTAGCTTTTTTCAATAAATCAATGGTTTTGCTTTTTTTTGAAGCAAAATTAATGTTTCTGGAAAGTGGCTTACAGCGTTTACATGACAAATCACAGAGGTGGTGCAAAAGTGCTCATGGTGTTGGCTGTGGGGCAAGGAATTAAATGGGGCTTTCCATCCATGAATGCTGGTGGCTATTCTCACATTCCCCATCATCATAGCCTGTTGCTTGGAAAGGATGGTGTGGAAAATGGGCAGAATTCTTAGCTGAGCCATCAGTCTCTTTTTATGTATTGATAACACACTTATGCTTTCGAACATTCATCAGCTTGCAGCATTGCTGCCTAGTAACACAATTCAGAGCAGAGCTTTTTCTACAAGATGAGCTTTTTGGGAATTACATGAGGGAATTCACCGTGTAAAGCAGATCTGTGTCTTCAAAATGCACTTAAATCTGTAATAAATAAACAGGATAAATAAATCTTAAACAATTGCATGTAGTGATTCGGCAGAGTACCAAGGATGAAAATAGCTCATTTAAGCATCTATCCCACTAATTCTGAAAGTTTTTGGTTGACTGCTTTCAAAAGTTTGTGTTTCCCAAACACTGTTTTAAACAACTTATGGACACCTTCTGAAAGGGTACTATTCAATTTACACTCTTTACTTCCCATGGAAACTATTGACTTTTATAATTTAATACTGCTGTGTTTTGATTTTTTTCATGTAGATGAAGTTCAATGCTCTATCTCACAGAACATTTGAAAGACTGTTTTCAGTGAAGGTGTTCACTGTCAGCCATTTGTACACACAGCAGGTTCTAGCATTACTGGTCTCAAAACTGTTTTACCTTCATAAAATTACTACAGAGAAGCAGATGCATACTGTCAGTCTAGAGTGCTAGGTACTTTAAAATTATACTTTAATATTATAAATATACATTTATATAGATGTATATATATATATACAAAGAGTAAGGACATACCCATCTCAACTCTTCTTACCATCTCCCTTCAATGAGCATTTTATTGAAATTAATTTTAATACTTAATTTATAGCTTATACTCCTAAAGCAACACATTCAAAATTTGATGAGTGATTTGCTGTGGAAGTGAACGATGATCTAGGTTTATCCCTGCTGCCACAGGAAGGGATGTCTTTCACTGGATCAGGTTGTTCAAAGCCCTGTCCAGGCAGGCCTTGAACACTTCCAGGGACAGGGTATCCACAACCTCTCTGGGCACCCTGTTCCAGTACCTCACCACTCTTACAGGAAAGTATTTCTTCCTATTAGCTAATCTAAATCTCTCCTCTCCCCTCACTCCTTTTCCTAACACTATGTTCCCATGTAAAATGTCAGTTTCCCTCTTTTTTTAAGCTCTCTTCAAGTCCTGAAAAGGCTGCTATGAGTTCTTTATTCTCTCCTCCAGGCTGAAAAGCCCCAGCTCTCTCAGCCCATCTTCATAGGAGGGATGCACCATCCCTCTGATTATCTTCATGCCCTCCCCTGGACTTCCTCCAATAAATCCATGTCCTTTCTGTGCTGAGGACCCAGAACTGGATGCAGTGCTCCAGGTGGGGTCTCACCAGGGTGGAGAATCCCCTCTCTTGACCTGCTGACCATGCTGGTTTTGATGCAGCCCAGGATGTTTGGCCTTCTGGGCTGCAAGGATACACACAAGCTGGTCCATGTCCAGTTTTTCATCTGCCAGAACCCACACAGGGCTGCCCCACATCTGCCCTTCTCCACAGGGCTGCTGCCAGTGACTTTCAGTCTGTACCTGTGTCTGGGAGTGCTGTGACCCGGGTGCAGCACATTGCACATGGACTTGCTGAACTTCATGAGGCTCTAATAGAGCCACTTCTCCGGTTTTCTCAGGTCCCTCTGCATGGCATCCTGTCCTTCAATTGTATTAATGCACTGCTGAACTGCAAGTCATCTGCAACCTTTCTGAGGATGCTACTTCCAAGACAGAACCTTGAAGGATGCCACTTATCGCTGGTCTTTTTATCTATCTTGCACATTTTTTTCTACTTTTGAATCTTTAACTTATCCCCAACCCCAATTATATTACCAATTATAATTTATTATTTACCTTCAGATTTATCAGTGTGAGCTTTTCTCCAATTATTACCTCCTTTGTTAGAATTTCTTTGTATTTTAATATAATTCTTTGCACAAGTTTGGAAAATAAGAAGTGGTCTCAGTTTTTGTCATTCTTTATTTAGACAGGAATTAACTTCAGTAGAATAGCAAGTGGATAGAATGAGCTGTTTTCATCCAGCTGAAAGTTTAATCTAGCGGAACACTACTGATTGTATTAACTTGACAGGGTTAGTAATTATATTTAGAGTAGGCATATTGTTTCTTTCTGCCATGCTGCATAAAATAAAGGTTTGCTGATTGTTGTGGCAAAAATTGGGCCCTTTTTGTATTGTAATAGTCTAAAAATAAAAATGAAGTTCCTAGTGGAATCTGATACTCTCTGGGCAACCATTATGGTTTGTAGCAACTGATGTCACATACATTTCTGAAATTATGCCTGTGTGTTGAACATCCTGAGTTTTCAGGCTTTTTTCTGTTATAATCAAAACCAACTGCGTCATTATTCTGTTCCTTCTCCCTTTTCCAACCAATATTTGGTTTCTGTTGCATGATTTATGAGTACCTGTTGTAGTCTTTTGTGTTGATAGTGTTTACCCATCTGGGCTGTCTTAATTTTAGTCCAGCATAATGTGTCTTTTGGCTGGTGTGCTCCGTGCTGTCGGTCTCTCTTTCCTGAAATCAAAATGTGCAAGGAATTTAACACCTGTGAAGTGATTCCAGAAGGAGGTAACATTAGTGAATCCATTACTTGCTGCTGTTGCTGCTATAAAGTAATGGTTAAGATCAAGAAAATGCCCAAATGCAATGACTTAACAGTCAGTAGAAGTAATTTAAAGGAAACAGAATTCACTTTTTGTGTAACATAACTAAAAAAAAACAAAGCTCCTTTCTTTGCATGAAGCTAAACACATTTTCTCTGTACATTTTTGTATTTTACAATTTGAAGGGTGTTTTTCTGCTCTGTGAAAGTTCTATTTTACTAGAAAATAGATGAAATTTTATATAAAGATGCACATTACATTGCAAAAGAAGCTTTTCACAGACTCATGAATTCAGTGAGCCAAACTGCATTTTGAAGCAAAGACATTTAAACATGTATGTATTTACATATCCCTTAATTCACAGACTTATCACAGGCGCAAAATTGATAAAATAAATCAGCCCTTCTTCTGTTTAGTTCCCATTGCACATCACAGGTAATTCCTGATCATCTGGTGCTGGATAGATATCATTTGGAATTGTTGGATGGCAGTTTTGTCTGTATGGGGTTTGTGTGGCCACGTTTTGGTAGTGAGGGGAGTAGGGGAGCTGCAGGGGTGGCTTCTGCTAGAAGCTGCCAGAAGCTTCTGCTGTGTTTGGTTAAGCCAGTGCCAGACTGACCAAGATGAACTTGCTGCTGGCCAGGGCCAAGCCCATCAGTGTCCTGTGAGAAACCTATGCTGGAGCAGGCTTCTGGCAGGACCTGTGACCCTGTGGAGAGGTCTCTAGAGCAGATTTGGTGGCAGAACTTGGGACCCCCATGGGGGATGCACACTGTTCCTGGAGGACTGCACCCAGTGGAAGGGACCCCCACTGGAGCAGTTCATGGAGAACTGCAGTTCATGCAAAGGACTCAGGTTGGAGAAGTTAATGGAGGACTGTTTCCATGAGAGGGAGCTGTGCTGGAGCAGGAAGGAGTCCTCTGAATGAGTAGAAAACCAGCAGCAGAGATAACATATGATGAACTGACCCTGGCCCCCATGCCCTGTCTCCCATGCTATTGAGGGAGAGGAGGAACTAGAATTTCAGATTGAAATTCAGCCTGTGGAGGAATGGGAGGAAAGCGTTTTAAGATGTGATTTGATTTGTCATTATCTTCCTCTGATTCGATTGGTAATAAATTAAACTAATTTCCCCAATTCCATTCTGTTTTGCCCATGACAGTAATTGATGACTGATCTCCCCTAGCCTTCCTTGACCCATGAGCCTGTTGTATTTTCTCTCCCCTGTGCAATTGAGGAGGGGAGTGATAGAGTGGCTCTGGCGAGTGCCTGGTACCCAGCCAGGGTCAAACCACTCTGCTTTCTTACCTAGACCATAGGGTTTTTCTTCTCCACATTTGCAATCTGTGATAAAGGAAAATGTACATATAAGTAATACGAATTAGCTTACAATAAAAAGCTGAAATAAAGAAACTTATATAAGCTCTTCCTTTATTTCTCAGCTGTCTTTCAGTTTAAATAGGTAGAGATGACTGACATTGCATGCCAACACCTAATGAAGAGCGGACAACTCTTTCTGGGAGAAACTTAGCATGGAAAGTTTTTTTCTCCAAAGTACCCCCAGCTGACATCTCTTCAATGGCTGAACAAGTAGTCTTGAATCTCTTTACTTGGTGTTCTTGGACTATTTTTTTTTTTTTTTAGATAATCCACCTCTTTTTGTAAGCATTTTGATCTTTCTTTTTTAACGGAAATCTTTTTAAAAGAAGCTTTACACATGCCACACATTTATTTTCCATATATATGGGATGGAAATAGGAAATATCTATAGAACCTATTTTCAGAGCACTCTCTGTGTATTTTCATTTTGCCAGAGAAACAGTAAGTCTGTGCTAGTGACTTCCTTTTTTTCATTGTAGTGTGGAAAAGATATAAGAATTGTCAAATCCTAAATTGCTTTCTTTGAGCAGTTGATTAGAGTACATGCTGCTTGGTGTGTGGTATATTTACTCACTGTATAGAAGGTTAGACACCTGGGGGGAGCATTGCATGTTGTTGGGGCTAACACGATTAAAGGGTTTGTTGTACACTTGAAGAAGCAGATAGGTTGTGTGATGAATCTGGTGACTAAACAGGCTTAAAAATATTCATGCTGTAGTAATCTGAATCTAATTCATGATGTGACAATGACTGTTGATCTGTTTCTTTTCAAGAGGTTTATACAAATTTCTAATTATGCAATTTATATGGAATTATTACATTTAAGATTACTTAATTTATGTCAGTGTGGATTACCAGAAGATAAACATCTGGGATTATTTCTTTTTCAAAGTTAACAGGATGCAAAAGCAAAATGTTTGAACATTTCTGACATGAAGTATCTTACAAAAACATAGTTCAATATTGTGCATTAATTATCTTTAACATTAAGATATGCAAACACTCTTTTGTGCTTTTATCAAGTGCTTTCAGTATATGAAGAAATATAAGCCTAATCATATCATATTTATAATTTATTCTCAAGAAATTAAGCAAATAAGTAGTCCAAAAAACAACTGGTGAAGTTAAGAAATGCTAGAAATGTGCAGTAGAAACATGTTGGTAAATGCAGTGACTGGAACAGATTTTGAGAGTTGAATTATATTAGCATAAAGTATGGTAGGAACAGGGCATGCCTGCCAGTCAACTGTTCAAGGAAATACTATGAATCTTCTTACACTGTATCGAGAAATTAAATTGAGTCCCCTCTTCTGCACCCAGTGGTGTTTCTTAAGGACTTAGTACATGTCTTTAAATTTCTTGATTGCTTTGTCTTTTTTCCTTCAGGCCATGGAGCTTTTGAGCAGTAGTTCTCCCTCGTGTGGTTGGTACATTTGTGGACTGCACATCCTTTATTTTATATAGAACAAACCTTCATTACTGGAGGCCCTAAACATTATTTGTGCTTCAAAGCATCCTATCATTTTGTTTTTTATGACTGGTTGTTTCCAAATGGAGGCTGGTTGAAAAGCATACTCTTTATTCTTATTGAACTGTATTAATAGCTCCTTGACAGTGTTCCTTTCTGACTTCTACAGACAAGGTCAGTTAGTGTTTCATATGTCCCATCTCTCTGTTCTGAAATTTTAAATTTGCTTTAAGGCAGAACACAGTGTCATTTATCCTGTGAAAAGTAACTGCAATATTTGCTGCTTGTAGTTTTCTTTTTAGTGAATGCATACACAATCTTATCTTTCAAGCACCTAAGTTGGTACTGAAGCATCACAATTTGGATATGATGTAGGGTGAGGTTTTTGTTTTCTAATTGCCTGTTTGTGGGCTCAATGTATGAATGAATGACTAGAAATCTGTGAGATGAGGCTTTGCTGTCACCTGAACCCTGTCACACATGGGTAGCCCAAAGCCCTGCCTTGTTCTGGTAAAGCATCAGTGAAGCAGATACTGCCTTCACCCTAACTGAGACCTTTGTAATCAATGTTTGTATTATATATGCAAAGTGCCTTACTACAAACATCAATTTTGATTTAATTTCTGTCTGTACTGTTTGGATTATAGCACATCTTAATAGTGACATTACTCTCAACAGGTTTTGGAGAAAAGATGATTAACTTTCTATGTTGACATAGCCAGTCAAGTTTCTGAATCCTATTCATTACAGAGAACATGTTACTTTGAGAACATGACAGTAATATCTATCATTATGTTGTGCTATCGCTTTTGTATTGCTCATAGCTTTAATTTTTGTACAAAATCTAAAAGATACAACATCTGTCCATGATTGCTGACTGGTCTCCCCATTGCTGCAGGCACAACATAGGTATCTATGAATGGTAACTGTGTGAGATTTTTATTTGCTTCTTCTCTATCAATTTCCTTCCAGCTTTTGGTGCTTGATTGAATTAGTGTGTCATAGTGATTGGTATTTATTGTGAGTTCACAGGTCTAGAAAATGTATTATTGTAGATTGTTTTGTTCTTTCTCTGCTGAATCTGTCTGGTTCCTGCTCAGAATGTAGGAGAAATATTTTTTTCTCCACATTGCATTTATGTGTTCCATGGATTAAGGGTTATTTGATCCATATTTCTTCTCTGATGACATTTTTTTACCGTTCATGGACATAGTCACAACTGTAGTAGGTAAAAGTTAAAAAGGGGTATGTGATTTTGTTAGTATGTAAAATGAGTTGTAGCTATTATGCCTAAAGATTTTATGCTATAGAAATATGACAAATTAGAAAAAGAAAATTTGCTGTTCTTCAAATAAATAGTTCCTACAAGTTATAAGCTTAAACCATTTCCATGTTTTAATATTATTTAAAAGCTTGCTGATAACATCTAATATCTTTACCGAATTCTGAAAACTGCATTATCTTCTCAAAATACTTACTTAATATTAGAAAGTAACTTTGAAAGCTCAGTCTCAATTAGTTCTCATCACTTGACTCTGAGTTTTGACTGGCCTTGAGTACCTTCTGTAAACCAATGACACAGGGTACAAGAAGCACAATAGCGAGAAAGAAGTTTTTCACAAGAAAAACTGTTTTCTCTTTTATAAACAGTTCAGAGAAAATCTTATTTTATGCAGTTGTAGAGCCTTAGATTTCTGAATTATTTTGATGACCTAGCATGTCTTAGTCCTTAGGTTGAGTTGGCTGCCTGATGTTTGGTAGGAGGATATAAGGCAAGGGAGTGAAGACTGCAGTTCTCTTCTGGGAAAAGAATAAGGAGCATAAATAAAACTGATATTTGCAGAATAGGATTTAAAACTCAAAGTAAACCTCTGCTCTATTTATTTTGAAGGATCTAAGGATGGAATTGTCTTCTTGCCACATTCAGTTCAAAACAAAGCACTGAAGACATTAGATTTGTTTTTCTTGTGTTTTGGATTCAGCTGACATTTTATGTTTCTTACAACAAAACATTTTTTTGCTTTAATGATTAATCGAAATTAATCATTAAAGTGCTGAAGGTAGTACTTCCTTATGAGTAAATAAAGTAATCGACTATGGTCAAAATTAAAGTGTCATATTTTCTTTTATAATGAGAACTGAACATGTCATGTATCTGCAAGAAAAGGAATGGTGCTTTCTGCCCTACACAGCACATAAGGACTGTTGATCGTGAAGTATCAGAAATTAATTTCAAGTAAAGCCTACATCTTGCAAAGCAAAAGCAAACTTAGAAGTGATGAGACTTAGTGGGCAGTATTTCTGGAATAAGAGTGATTTTTCTTCCAGCTTTTACTGAGGTATTTACAAGCTTATGGATGCAAATGCTGGACATCAAGGGTTCACTGAAGAGAATAAAACTGTAGATTAATGTATTGGAAGTAGGTATAGAATTTGGCTGAAATTTTGCCCAATAGATATATTAATAGGAAACAAGGGTACTTCATTGCAGTTACAAGTCATCTAGTGACACTTTGAGTAATCAACTCTAATATTTAGCTAATCAGTTCTGGATCTAAAACAATACCCTGGCATCTAAATGAACAAACATGAAAGTGTGCAAACATGAAAGTGAGCTTACAGAAAATCAGTGGTCAAAGATGCTGTTGATAAATGCAAGCAATAAAGCTTTTACTTGGGAATTTTTTAAAGTAACTAATTAGGCTCATCAGGCTGAATCTGGACTGTGCCTTGTTAACTGCAGAAAGCTCTTTCTGTTTAGATGATGGCTATGGGGAGCTCCACACTTCCGTGTTTTCACATCTCCTTAACTTTTTAGCTGAAATAATATAGAGAGAAGAAGCAGATAGTAAGGACAGGAATGCTATTTTGACAAGTATAGAAATGTGAAGCTAAAGTACATACAATACCTATTTCTTTCCTGGTTTTCTTAATTTTTAAATGGATGACCACCAGTAAACATAGGTAAAGCCTTCTAGGTGGTGCATGGGAAGTAAATTCAGCGGCAAATGCAGCTATGTAAAGATGGGGATGCAGCTGCCTTCCTAGTCTTGTCCATGCTATTAGGAAGTGGTTTTTCCTCTCCATGGAGAAGAGGATTAAGAATGCAATTAAAATTCTCAAAATTAAAACTAGACACAGACTTCTTTTTTACAAGAAGCAAAAGCTTGCATTGGGTGCACAACCTCTTCCTCATTGCTCTGAAGTAAAAGCTTTGACCAAATATATAATGCCATATATTTTTATTCTATGCTAGATTTCTAATAAAAACTATGGTAAGGCTGCCATTATATTACTGCAGTTTGATTAAGGCAATATGATTTTCTCACTACTTTAAGTTTGTCACAAGGATTTTATGAATATCTCTGAGTTACAGAGGAATAAAATATCTGGAGTAAAGAATCTATAAATTTTTCCAAATATGGAATGTAACTAGTGTGTTTGACAAAGAATGTGATATAATGGAACTCTAGTCCAAACAAGATGTCTTTTTATTGTAAAATTGATTACAAACTCATAGGATAATTTCTCGTTGACATATATTCATTATATTGTGTTATTTGCTCTTCTGGACCTGTGATGACAAAATTGCCTTTGGCATCTAATAAGTTTTAGAAGTTAAACTGAAGTTTTGAAGTTATTCCTGATTTTGCTCATGATATCAAAAGTACTTCTGTAGGTGTGTTTGACAGAGAGGGGAGAAAATACTTAGCATTTTGCTTTCTATTGTCTTTTTTTTCCCTCTCCTTACAAATAATTAGTGGTCAGCAGGACCCAGCAAGGAGTCGCCTTTTCCTCCAGATGGTTGTGACATTTGAGTAAACCTTGGGGAATTAAAGGCAGTCTAGTGAGCACTCACTGTAAACTCCTGATGCAACATGACAGTCCTAATCTGGGTCCTGGGCTGATTAGATGGTAAGAGTGCAAAGTGGGGGGAAAATCCAAGTGCAGAATAACCATTTATACTGATGAAGGACACTAAGAAAAGCCCCATATACTAAGTTTGGACTAAAGATTCTGTACATGTACAAACTTTTCAAGTTAAGTTTTCAAGTATAATAGCTTACTAGCTGTCTATAAAATAGCTTCATTTGGTGTAAAGCTTTTCTGTGCGTCACTGAATGAGCACAGCTTGATGCAAAAGTTTTTTTTCTGTACATTGAAGAGAGTTTGCAAACAATCCGAGTGGTTAAACGATGGTAGAAAATACAGAAATTGATCTGAATGAGACTCTGCAATCTGATTATGCATCATCACCATCTGCTGTAGTAGGATAATAGAAAGGTAGACAAAGATATATTCTACCTTTATTTGGAAAAATGGGAAAACTTCATTATATTACATTTGTAATATATATACATATAAGGAGAACTTGTTTGCATAAAAGGAAATTTAATCAGAAATTATGCTATTTATTAATATAATTCTAAATATCTAAGATATATTTAATTTTTTATTATCATTTTATTAAAACAAGGAAACAGTTGCAAAAAATATTGGACTTTTTTCCCATCCTGAAGTTTTAAAAGCAGAATATTGAACTTTCAAAAATGGTATGGCAACAGGGATAAGTATTCAGCATTGTACATCTTAATTTTTTTTTGACTGAATGAATGTTAAATTATACTGGTCAGCACCTCCTGGTACAAGAACAATGCTTCAAGCCTGGCTTGAATATTTTCCTACTTATCTGTAGATTTTTACTGCACAGCAGTTGAGTAATTTGTTCCTTTTCCAAGTCTATCAGTCCAGTATTTTATTTTCAAGGGTGAATATGTTATATCTTTAGTTTTATGATCTCTACCTTCACAGTGTGGGGGTTTTTTTCCCCCCCAAGGTGTTTTACTGCTGTAGTTAGAGGTATCACAAAAATATCTGCTGAAAATAGGACATGTGCTTGATGATATATTCTTGGAAATGTAATTCTATTGACATTCTAGGAAATAAACTAGGGTGCTTAGTGCTAAATATGTAACTCCTGGCAGTACCAAACATACTGTGAATTTTCAGTTATTTGTTTAGTATTACAAGGTTGTGTGTTTCTGCAAAGCTCAAAAAAACCCGTAATTATGGTTGCTTATTTGCTGAAAAGAAAATCAGTTGCACAGAAGCTGCGAGAGTTCAAAGGAAGTCCAGTTGGATTAATTTATTTAATGAAATCTACTAAATTATTTCTGTACATACTGAATTTCCTTTACAAACACTTTAATTAAAACATCAGGATTCTTTTTAGAAAGAAAGAGACAAGCTTTAAGGCTTATGCAAATGGATCATAAATGCTAATGGCAGAAAATTGTACCATTTCATTTCTGGTCGCCCTACATAACACGAATCATGTGGATGCAGTGTTCAAAAGAAAATGCTTTTTTAGCAGTAGCTGTAAGAAATAACAAAAAATATTGCACCAGATTCTTATTTTTTCTACCTATCTTGTAAATTGAAGTCTAAAACCACTGAGTAGCTGTCTGGCATCCAAGTTGTGTCTCTTCAGAACCACCACCAAGTCACTCAGATGTGTGGGCTGGACTTCTTAGATTTTGAGAAAATCCTCTGTAAGCATGAGATAAGAATGTGAAAAAGACCAAGCTTGACCTACCTTAAACTATCTCAGCAAGGATCTAAATTATAGCTTCAAGGGGTTGAACTGGTTACGAGTTGTGAGTGACTAGCAATCTCCCAGCACCTTGTTATCTTTGCTGTTTGTCAGAACTGTGCCTAGACCAGAGCGACAAATGTATTGCAAATACCACAGTACAAAGTTTAGTGCTTTAAGCAAAGGTTCTTAATCCTTTTACTATATTCTGCAAAAATTGGAGTTAAAGCGATCCAAAAATTAGTCAATCTGCCCAGCCCTCTGCTCACCCCATTTCCAGGTTTGCTTTTATTTTATTTCTTGTCCTATTTAATGTGGCCTGTATTTATAGCTGCTGGTTGTGGGAATACAATGGTGTTGCTGCAGGCTTCCCTTTAATGGATCCTTGCCAAAGATAGCCATTGTTCCCATTGCTTGAGGTTGCTCAGCTGTGCAAGGTTGCTTGGAAACCCTCTAAAACCTTCAGATCATTTTCCTTTACCTCCCAAGTCATACCAGTTGAGTGCTTAGGGATTCAGAAGAGGATCATAGTCAATGTGGTTGCTTTTTGTGACCTTTTTGATGCTAAACCAGTGACCTCTTAAATGCAGCATTGTAGCATGCACGACTGTCTGGCTAAAAAACAAACACCACACTAGCCAGGAGATAATGCCATCCACAAAAGCAGTTACCTGATGATTTAAAAAATCCTGGACTAAGGAAAAGGCCTAACTAGTTGTAAGGTTCTGCTTTAGGTTAAACCATTGAGAAACACGTTACCTTTAAATTATGCTGTGCTGGTTCATCTCACATGCCATGTGATCAATTCTAAACAAACCTGATGCTCAATATGCCTAGGTTTTCCCTAGCATGCACTTCCTTTTATCATGCTATTTCCTTTGCTCAAATTGCAGAAATCAATTGTATTTCATAAGCATTTCAGAGTGAATCAGTCATTATTAGCTTGAGAAAGCTGGTGAACAGGATAAATCAAATCCCATGCTTATTGATATTGTTTAGTTTGGTCCAAAAATAAGTGACCTAAACAATCTTGTTTCTTTCTCTGTTATGTTAGACCAATTACTCTTTGGAGCAGCTAGTATGCTAAATCTTGTCAATTGGTTTATAAACCATGTTATTTATGTATATGAGAAGTGCTGAGATTGATGCCTTCTTGGTTGTAGATATTTCCTTAATACAAAGAATACAAATAGTCTGCTGTAATATTAGGTGAAACATTGGCTGGTATTGTATTTTCTTGCTTGGAAATTGAATATTGCAATCATTGTTCTTCAAGCAGCATGAGCTAAAGGTCTGTGGGGAAAAAAAGGGTTGGTACATAATAATTTAATCTGCTTTCTATTCTGATAGTTTTCAATTCTCTCTCTGCTACTACTTTGAGATAATAATTTAAGTATTACATTATACATTGTCCTGTGTATTGGGCTGTCTCTGCTGATTTGGCTCCATGAGATTTTATGAGTAATGCCATGCTGGCACAGACCCCAGGATATTTGGGTTTCCTTGGAATGTATTTGCCCTGTGCCTTTCTCTTTTTCCTGACACCCAGCCTTCTCCATTCCTCTGAATACTAAACTTCTACGGATGTAAATGAAAAATGTCTATTTTTTATACATCCCTTAAACTTTTATGAACCCTGTATGATGCTGTACATTGAGTTCTGAAGTTATAAAGAAATGAGTGGATAATACTTGAAGGATTGGCACTAAAGGATAAATTAAATGTACATGTCTTTTCATCTGCACCCAAATTTTTTAATTAGTTCACAGAACCAAAGCAATTGTGTCTTTTCCCAAAAGGTTTTAGGCCAATTGTAAACTTAAGATTGCAAGTTGGACTGAAATAATAAGAGTTCTCTAGGATATGAAGGAGAGCAGAGAGGCTCTGAGACTTCCTAGTCTGGTTATAAGCAGTGTGTAAAATGAGAGAGATAAGTAGATTTAGGATATGCTTATTTCTTTCCATCTTACTTGATAGAATAAGGGTTGTGTCTTTGGGTTGTTAACCCTCAAATTTACATAGTCATATGGAAAGTCTAATCATATTTAAGCCAATAACTGTATAATAGAAACAGAAGCATTTAAAAATGTTAGGCTCATTTTAAAAAAGATACAACACAGCTACCTGTCCCTCTGTCAGCATGCTGGAAACTGTGGAAATTCCTCATTGATGCAATTCAACAAGAAATGTGGGGATCCCTAAGCAGAGCAGGTTCAGTCTTGCTACAGAAAGATATTCATGGCTGTTGTACCAAATACTGCTAATTTCTTAACTCAAAAGCCTCTCTTATAGGAGCATATTTTGTGTCTGTAGGAATCCCGAAGTGATTTTATTATCTAGTGCCTGTGGTATTGCCTGGAGCATAGCTCCAGGTTACTGGAATAACCAGCAATTTCTGTAAACGTGTATGGATAAAATGCCATTCTCTGGGTTTTTGGGGTCATCATCTTTTTTTTTCCCCTTCTGTAATTCTGCTAACTTTTAAGTGCAGATTTTAGTGGTTTCAGTCTATAACTGTAGTAGCAGCATAGTATTTTGTTCTGCTATAGATAGAACCACACTTAGAAAATCTTTACTCAAGTCTTTTAACTGGTCTTTCAGGCACTGTGAAACTGATAGCTTAATCAGTATAGTATAGCAGGCTGTCAGTGTAGCAGATTGTGCTCAACCAGANGTAGTGTTTTCAGTCTATAGCAGCAGTAGTAGCAGCATAGTATTTTGTTCTGCTATAGATAGAACCACACTTAGAAAATCTTTACTCAAGTCTTTTAACTGGTCTTTCAGGCACTGTGAAACTGATAGCTTAATCAGTATAGTATAGCAGGCTGTCAGTGTAGCAGATTGTGCTCAACCAGAAAGAGTAACATAAAATTTGAGACCTCTTTGCTCTTGAGTGGTGCCTGTTAGATTCTCAAAAGATTACAATCTTTCCTCTGCTTATTCTGTATATTTATGAGATGTAGACATATTTACTTCTGTATCCAAATTAACGTCTTAATATTTTTTTCTCACTTTAGTTAGACAAAAGTTTCAGTGCTGGAAAACACAGTTTCAGGTGAGCAAACTTGGCAGGATTCTCTCAGTACTGCTGCAAGAACCCACAGGTGCTAAATGGAGTCTAATACAGAGAATATTCAACAGTAGTTCTAGCCCATGAACCATCATGGAGCAGCTGAACTAAATGGGCAGAAATCCACTCCACACTGGGAATTAGGGGCTTACTCTTGAGGGGAAAGAAGAGATCTGTGCGTGAAATGCAGACCTGGCAGGGTTATTGGGAATGGGAAGCCGAGCTACAGGCACCACGTGGAAGGCCCAGTTACTGCTTCTACGGCTGCTTTGGAGGCTGTGCAGAGAAGAACTGCAGTGACTGTAGTATAGTATAGCACAAAGACTAGTGGAATCCAGTCAGTCCAATAGGAATAGTTCAACAGAGGTACAGAGGCTGGACCTTGGAAATAGAAAATTTAGTGGAGAATGGGCAAGAAATTTTAAAAGATGGTCAAGGAGCAGTCACACTAGTAAAGGGAGATAATGCTGTAATGTAAAACTACACAAAAGAGGTGAAACTAAGAAAGGAAAAATAATTGATGCAGAGGATTATGTGATTCAACAAGGAAACTGTTGAATAGTTCTTGATCTCAAAGCATAGCTAAATATGCCTTTGGATTTGAGAGGGTTCAGAGATATTTTTGGAAAATCAGAAATAGGAAACATCTCTAGCATAAAATAGTAAAGGAGATGGAGATTGTTTTGAAAAACAGTTTAAGATTAGTTTTTTGATTTTCTTTTAAGAATATTCAGTAGATTTTTCTTGTGTTAAAGCTACTTCTGTTAAAATGAATTTTTTTACAAACATCTGTTCTCTTAATACCATTTTGTGTAAGAGTCTTTGGAAAGCTCAGTGTATGAATACAGTTTAAATTTTTCTTCCAGTAACTTTTTCTATTTTAATGTTCATTTTGCTTGTTAAATTTTCTTAGGCTTTGTTGAGGGTTTTTTTTCCCAAAAAGTAGTTTGTGAGAAGAGTTGAGCTATAAGCCTGATTCTTCACAAAACCGCCTTACTTTCAGAGTAAATACAGTACATTTGTACATTATAAATACAGTATATTTGTACTTGGACTTTAATATAAACCCAGCTAAAGTGATATTCCACATCAAAATGGCATAATTCTCCTCCAGAGTCACTGAAAGTATTATAGACTTAATACATACATAAAGTATTTCTGCTTAGAAAAATTCTCTCTTGAGTGAGCGAAGGAGGGGAGAAGATCCCAAATCTTTAATCAGTCGGACCCACTGTATATTTTGTCATTCTTGAACTAATTGTCAGGGTCTAATAAATAATCTTTATTATTTTTAATTACTAAAAGGATATCTGGGAGAACTTGGTAGTATAAGTAGCTCAGACATTTGATACTGAGGATTTCAGCTCAGAGTGTAGTGATGCCCCAGGTGAGAAGAGAACATTCCTTGTGCATCTGCAAGAGGGGTGAGATGGTGCACTGAGAATAAGGTGCACCTGATAGGAATGGTACAGGAGGAGAGATGACAAGGGCATTCATATATTAGAATGTAGGAGAACACAGTGAAAGAGTATAGAGAGTATGAGAATGACATACTGTCATTCACAAAGAATGACAGTATGGAAAAGAGAAAGGATATTAATGAACTAAGGATTAGAAATAGGAGGTAATGTAGGAAACCTCATGAGTGCTGAGGGAAGAAGTACCATTTTGTATTGGGAATTGAGTCACTTACTGTGATTTCTCAAAAGGAAACTGTAGTGAGTGCCCAGACTCGCACTTCGAACGCTGAATATTATTTCTCATTACTGCTTTGTATGCTAGACACATAAACACATGAGAATAAAAGCAGAACACTCTGTAAAAATGCAGAAAAAGCTCTCTTTTTGTCCTGATTTGTTGCAAATCAGGTGTATTTGTGGCAATCAAATCCTGTTTGCAAGATAAAACAGTATTTTAAGGTGCTCTTTTTTCAGTCACAATTTAGTCATTAACTTAAAAATATCTTGGCATTTGGTGATTGTTTTCAGCTATGCTCTCATACACCTCTTTTAGTTTAAAAACTTCTAGAATTCTCATGGTAACATGTAGTATATTACATGATTATATATATGTGTGTTTCTGAGTTTCCTTAAGAATTTCCTGTCATAAAGGTTCGTTAGCTCTCTGGTATTAGTTCTTTAATGACATATAGTCCCTGGAATTTACTTTTATTGTTGAATACAACCTCTGAGTAGTACTGTATATATTTATAGAAGCCAACTTTGTTTCTGATCATCTATGAAGGAGAGTCTTAACAAGGTGCACGGAGGCTTCAATGGCAATTTATTAACACATGGGAAATTCTCATGTGGTTTGAGCTTCATGGCATCCGCAGACAAGCTCAGAGTCCAGGAGGAGTATGTGTGTAATTCTCTTAGTTTGGAGAAGTACAAGTAGATACAAGAAAGTTTAAGTCCTGAGCTTCAGCAAGGATTAGAACAAGCATCAGGGTCAATAGCAGTCTAACATTTTAGTAAATATCCTTTTGCACTGAAGCGTCACAAGGTCTTATTTCATTTATTCCAACAGGATTACCTAAGCATGCCAAATTATTACATAGAATAACAACAACAATAAAGTAAAATTGATCAAGAATAAATACAGCAATACTGTGAATAAAACATTTAATAATTTTCTTATGTAGCAGAAAAAATCTGCTCAAAACAAATTCAAGATACTTTTGGCAATGAGTAATTTATTACTTAGTGATTTCACTTCCATTTACTGAAAAACTCCAAGTTAATTTTTTTTCCCTTTGGAAAGGAAAACCTGCAATATTTTATTCACTGAAAATAGGGGATTGCAGTTACTGTGTTTTTTCCTCCCCATACATACATATTCTTGAAAATACTTGATGTTGTCAAGGGAAGGAGAATTTACTTCTATTCCTTTCTATTGAATTTATTTGTGGACTTGACCTACACTAGTGGTTTGAATTCTAAATAGATTCATCTCACATCCTTGCAGGATAGAATGGGATTAGCAGGAACACTATGAGGGAAAAATGACATATGGAAGTATCAAACTATCAGAAAAAAAAGAAAACATATGGATTTCATTGCAGCAATAATATCTTGTAAATTATAGACTACTCATTATAAATTTGAAAGAAAAATGAGTCACTGCACCCAAAAGCATATAGATTCTGAATTGTTACAGGAGAAGAGGAGTTTAAAGGAAGGCGGTAATAACTGCACAGTTATGAATGAAGTTGCATTAATGCTCTGTTTTTAAAATACAACTGCAGTTAAAGATTCATTGTGTGCCAAATTAAAAGGTTCATTTTTAAATGGAGTAATAGGTGTCGAAGGCCAGATCAAAGAATTGTCATTAAGTATAACTGTATTCAGAGACCAGAATTTTATGAAGTGATTCCTGCGTTAAACTGTATTTTGTACTTAACTGAGATAAAGCAGTAGAAGCAGGCCAAGATAAGAGTTTTCAATTAGCCTCCTTGTCTTTTTGTCCAAACGAAGAGAAAAGTCAGTGTGTGCTTTTAGGGCTGAAAAGTGGTAGTTAAATGTGCACCACCCCTTTAAACTGCTACTGCTCTCTGAGCCTCCATTGTCTGAAACAGTGGGGAGCAAAATTCTCAGTAATCAAAAGATGTAAGGAGGAAAAAATCTCCATTAATATAGATTCCAAATAGCAGTGAATAAAACCAAGCCACAGATTTTGCTCTTGGATTTGGTCTCCATTAGCTGGAGCCTATTTGAATATTTTAATGTCATACTTCTGTTTTTATTGTAAGATTTGGTACAGTGAGGAAGCTTTCTGATGGAGAGTATTGTAAGTACTGAACATTTGTTGGGAAAAATGTTTTTAAATGCATATGAATATAAAAACTAGAAAAATGGTTATTATGAACAGTAAAATGAAGTGAAACTTTATGGATAGCTCTTGCTCAGATGTCATATACAATTTTGAAATGTCTTGCTTAAAAATAAAAGGAAATCTTTGGGATTAAGTTTTTTATTAAGTGAGAGAGAAATATTAGAGAACTATTAGCTGTACAGACTAAACAATGACAAGACTATAAAACAGAATCCAATATGTGTGATAATTTTTTTATAATGTAAAACACTTGCATAATGTATAGCATACTATGTAGGTTTAAAAATTGAGGGAATATTCATTCTATCAGTCTGTACAGAAAAAAAATGAGATAATAATTTGGGTCATATATTTATCATCATTGCTTTAGATTTTACACTGGCAAAGAAAGTAAATTTGAAAGAATTTGTATATGCTTTTCTTAATTTTGTTAGTTTTTCTCTTGAGTTTTAGTTGTGATGAATAAAATTGGGGCCACCTGTTTTCCACTGGGCCTTTTTTAGTTTCTATAACTTAGTTATACAACATGCAAGTATTCTTATCAGAGTTATTTGGAAAGCTGTTGTGAGTTAATAAATAGTAAATTAATGAAATAAAAACCCAGTATTCTTTCTAGGTGGCAAGGAAAGCTCTACAAAAATGGCTGTTTTATGGTGGAAAACAGTGATGTTTTGTGAATAAACTTGTTCAGTGGCATACAAAAGATAGAGGATGTTTTAAAAATTAGGTTAAACTATGTTGTTTTACTGACCTGATTCTTTTGCTTTTATGTTGCCAAGGGTATAATGTGAAGCTTCTCAGCCTCCATAACTTACCAAAGGCATATTCCATAGAATGTCATGGCCAGAATAAAAAGTGAGGGAGTCCCCAGGAGGGGAGCCAGTCACTGCTTGGGAATGGGCTGGCATCAGTCGCTGCGCATCAGTCCCTGGGTGCTGAGCAATTATAGTGTGCAGCAGTTATTTTGCTTCAGTTTTATTCCTCCTTCTTCTACTTTCCATTACATTTACTAATACTGCTATTATTATTGGTAGTGTAGTTTACTTTGTTTTGATTATTACGCTGTTCTTATCTCGACCTCTGAGTTTTCCTTTCCAGTTCTCCCTGAGAGGGAGGGCTGAGGGGGAGAGAGCGAGCGGCTCTGTGGTACTTACTTGCCAGCTGGGGTTCAACCTCAACACTTGTGTTTTGGGATGATATTGGGTAAAAAAAAGCTGCTCGTGAATGCTGTTGGACTGGGCAGTTAACACTCAAAGGATTCCTGGTATGTCATGGGGCAGTTTGTGTTTCCTGGCTGTGTGAGCTTCAAGTCAATGGAGGCAAACGCTTTCCTTGGCACTCTGTGGGATGGGTTGTGGGCTTCTCTTGCCCAACACAGTGAGGAAATAGCTTTCTCATCTCCCAGAGTGTCCATGCTAAAGGCAGTCTACTGTGAAATAACACAAGGAAAGGAAGACCTTGGTCTACTTCCAGTGAGCGACCTATGTAAGAATTCATATAGGATTATGTCTCTATTGAAAAGTTAGGGATATGTAAAGAAAAGCTGTTGAAAAGATTTTTTTGGTAGTCTGAAACACAGATCGTTCTCTTGAGGAAAAAGAAAGGAGAAAGAGTCATGTGCATTTAATGTTTATGTGAGGAATATTAAGTCAACTGCATGAATGTCATTTGCTACACTTTTTTTGCATGGTAGTTCTATACCCTGGGCATAATTTTCAAATGAAAGAAAGAAGCTCAAGGAGTCAGTAGTGTTACTCTCTCACAAACTCTCTTCCCTCATGGAGAGAGGGAAGTGAAAAAGAATCAAAGGTAGAAAAAAAGATAAATTGTGAGTTGAGAGAGAATATTTTTATGTTTTTTCCTAAATTTAGGAATAGAAATACTTTCCAAATGTTCTTATTACTATGGTTAAAAAGAAAAGAATCGATCATCTTATCACATGGGAAAAAAGAACTTTGAAGTGTATCCGTGGTATGCTATGAAAATTTGCAGAGATTTCACTGAAAATCTAATTTAGCCATCAAGAACACTCCAATCTTAAAATAAAGCCAGGTTTAGTTTAAGATAATGCTTTTCAAATTCAAACTTTACCTTATGGGTGTTTTTGTAGTTTTTGACCATGTGTTCTGTAGTGCTGTAGAGTCATATAATGGTTTGGGCTGAAAGGGATCTCTTAAGATCATCTAGTTCCAACGCCCCTGCCATGGCAAGGACATTTCCATCAGACCAAGTTGCTCAAAGGCCCATCCACCCTGGCCTTGAACACCTATAGGGTGGAGTATCCACAACTTCACTGGGCAACTTGTTGCACTGTCTCACAACCCTCATTAATAACAAATTTCTTCCTTATATCCAGTCTAAATCTACCCTTTTTCCATTTGGAGCCATTACATCTTGTCCTGTCACTACAGGCCTTGGTGAAAAGCTTCTTTCCATCTTCCTTGTAAGCCCCTTTTCGATTAATGTTTGCATCAGATAAAGTATGGGATGTTGTGGCAGTTGCAGCTCAGCTCACAGGAAGTGCTGAGTGCAGCAGCTTCAGCTAGTTCTGTATCTCACAAATCTGTTCATGGCTCCCTTTTCTGTCCATGAGTAATGGCAAGTGGGTTGTTGAAGGGAAGGATTTGGCCTCGGCACAGCATGTTGCAATTGACCGTTCTGTTCTGTTTTGTCCATCACTATTCAATTTGGTTTTCTTTCACGTATATTTTTGCATTTTCATAATGAAACTTTTCCTAAAAGTCAGTGATAATCTCTAGACTCCATACGAATTCTTATTTGGATGGTAAATTACGTTTTTAAAATGGCATCTTCAGCTAATGTTAAAACTGAAAGATCAGTTTTCATTGATGTTTATGATAACACCCTATTTTGCTGAAAATTTTGTTGAAAGGTGATTTTCTTTTGTTTCATTAAAGCATAGAGATGTGCATCTATGTATATCCAGTGATGAGAAATTCTTTATTTCTCAATTTTATAGTGAAATACTGTCACCACAGATTTTCTCCATCTGTTTTGCAAAGAGGTTTTCACAGAAGTGGCTGGGGTAAGAGTTACAAGGTGAGATCCAGGTGCCTGTGTCATACTGTATTTAGACAATAACACATCTTGCTCTTTTCTTGGGCAATATCTGTTTATTTGTACAGAAAGTTTTGCATTACAGGGGATGTTGTATCACCTGTGAAGTTAATGAGGAAAGTATCACTGATACTTATATGAGCTGGAGTTGAGTTTAAGCAAAAAAAAACGTAGGACTGCCTCCCTCTACTCTTGAAATCTTTCAAGGTTTTGTATTTTTATATTCAAGTAATTGTAGGTTGTTTTTCTTTTCATATAGGATAAAATAGCAACCACCTCTTCAGAGACTTCTAGGGCATTTTTAAAATTTTCTGTCTCCTAAAATTTGACTGCTGCTAAAACAGCTATGAGAACTGGTTGCATTAAGACATAAATTTACTTACTAGTTGTAAATTATATCAGTAAATGTCTATTAGCCTAAATGTTTTGGTCATATTAGAATTCAGTAGGATTAGTGCAATGAGAATTTGAATATTTAAGGAATTTTTCTGTCTGCAGGTTATAAACAAGAACCTCTGATCATTATGCCCTCTGTATTTATATCCTTTCATTTACCCTTAAAAGTATATACAAAACTTCCCTTTAGCCCATATGAGTGGTAGGTAACACCTGATATAAATGTTGTGCTTCATCTTTTTTGTTCTTAACACTCTGCTATATTTGAATATTATTCTCTTTGTTTCTGTATGTGGATGGCTCTGAACAGATCTGATAAGGTTAGTGGTCCTGATGTGTGATTACACTAAGACCCCTTGGTGTCACAGTCCTATTGAAATCCAAGAAAAATTTCCTTAACTAAGTGTTGTTGTACACTGCAACTGAATTTAATTGCTGGACTGGAAAGACAAGCTTCTATGAGGCCTAAGGACCAGAGCTGTTCTCTGCAACAAAGACATCTGAATCAGAGCTATTCTTCTAAGCTCCCTTTAAATCAATTGATAGAAAAAGGAGTCAAAGGTATACATGAATAATGGGTATAATTTCTCTGATGCTGATAAAATCTGAAATTGCTTTGATCATTTGCATCCCATAAATTTTTGTTGCTCTCTGACTATAAAAGAAGCATAGATTAGTCCCCTGTAGAAGTGCACATATTCAATGGAAGCTCAGTGAGCTACCTTTGCTGCTCCCTTGTTTTCATAACTAAATATTATCTTGAACTCAGCAGTCCTATTTCCCTGTATAAATATTTGTGGTTGGTTTTGGTGGAGGTTTTTTGGGGTGTTTCTTCTTTTTTTGGGGGGGGGTTGATTTATTTGTTTGGGGTTTTTTTTGTTGTTTTTTTTTTCTGATCTAAAGTGCAAGTCTTCAGTTTTTCTTAGTTTTAATATAAACTTGATTCTTTAAAAAACTTTTGCTTCCTGAAGAGAATGAAAGTGGTTTTAGAAAAGGAAGGTTTACAGATGAATCTTTATTGAGTGCAGAAATATAGAGTCCACCTAAGATGAGTAAAAAAGGGATGATATATAGTTGTTGATGTCATGGTTAAAATACCATCTAGTATAGCAAACACAAAGAGTTCACTGGAGCATTCAGGTATAAAGAGCTAGTCTGAATGGCTGTTGGAGGACTGAGTACTGCTGCCTGTGGGATATTTAATACATGCCTTGCATTTTCTCATTTCAGCAGTTCATATGAGCTATATCTAACCCCCAGGGTTTAAAGAGGGGAGGTTCATTCTAACTATCAAGTTTGAAGATTAACAGTCTTTTGAATTAGTGGACATCCTGAATGCCTTTGCCCTTTATATGAGGTGTTTTTATTGCTCCATAGTTAAAGTTCCACTTGGTTGCATAAGTGATTAATTTACTTAATCAGCTCTTAGTTCTCTGCTCTGTACATTGTGCCAACAAAATCCAGTTTTCTCTAACCCTGGTGTTGTTTGTGTTCCATTTCGAGGCCATTGTATGTTGATTTTTCTTATTGAAAAACTTCTTTATTTTCAAAACTTTTGGGTTTTTTGGGTTGTTGTTTTTTGGTTTTTTTTTTCCCTGAGGTGTTTGTACCTATTAACTAACAAACCCCTTTACCAGCAATTCTGGAAGGGGAGGAATGTTTAGGAAGGATGACTTTTTGTTACATCTTTGCATAGTTGTTGTCGACCTGCTCAGCAGTGACACATTCATCTCACCTTTTTGCTCTTAACACTGTAATGGGGCCAGGAGGTTCTTTCATGGGAGCTTGCTCCTTGGAAGAGGATTCAGCTGTTTCTGGTTTTGAAAACTGGTTTGGGGAGAAAACAAAGGGAGATGATGGCTTTCCTTGCATCCCAGCGTCTTTGTAAGTGAGCTTTCTGTCCTGGCAAAATTCAATGCTCCTGATTTACAGAGACCCAAAACTGAGTCAGCAAAAGAGAAAGTGGCCTTCTGAATATAAAATGACATTGTATGTTTATTAGTCATGACAATTCAGAAGCAAATAATCTTAAAAGTGTAAGAATCTGTGTTTTAAATGTTGTTACATGCAATATTAGGCAGTGATCAATGGCTGGTACTACCTACAAAATCCAAACTATGAACTGCCTAACCTTGTTCATTTAACATCAAGAAATCAGTGATGATTTTCAACCTGCTTTTCATTTCATTGATGACTGAGGATCGTGGTAACCCCCAGCTGCTAAAAAAGGTATTTTAAATCTCCAAATACAGATTATTTGGATCTAAGATTTTTAGTACTTTTCTGAGGAGCTCTGTAACTGTTGGATACATCATAAAACACTTGGAAGTTGTAGTAAGCAAGCTAGTTTTTAAAAGATAAATGGAATGTAACTTAAAATCAGGATTGTAAGTAGCATGTCTCCTCAGCATTAGGCAGTTTGCAAACAAATCCAGAGGATTGTGTTGAAAATTAGAGTGAGACGAGAAGAGTGGTCCCTTTGGCTTTATGGTGTGTAAGGTTGTCTTTCAGGATCATGGAAAAAACATGGAAGACTTGGGTTTTTTTAGTAAAGGCACTTAAGACTACTTATTAACTGATTTCATTCTGATGGAGAGTGAACAGGAGAAATAGAAAGAGCCTGATACCTGAAACTTCCCTGCTATTAATTTGTGGTTCTTTGTCCTATATTTATCTCAAAGTCAATTAAGTTAATTTATTTAATGGTATTTCAAGGAATGCTTAATTGTCTGAGGGTTGTCTGATCTTCATTTCTGTGTGGATCTGGCAACCTTACAAAACATTATAACAATGTGATGAAATGTTTGGCAGAAGAGATAAGGTCTACCCCAAAAATATAATTTGAGGCTATAAGCAATTTTTTTATCTGGAAACTCTTTCAACATAGGGAAAAAAACCCCAGATCATTAGATTGCATGAATTGACATAGCTCCAGCAAAATCTATGAGGTGAAGGCAAGTCTTCCTATAGGATTTGAGTTTGTTGCCTGACCTGAGGGGAAAAAACCCAATACATTTACACCAGTGAAAATTCAAGATTTGCAATGTTCATAGAGCAATATTAGTTAATTTTTTTAAGCATAAGTCCTTTCACCAAGCCTTTATGTTATCTGCAAACTCTATTGACAAAACATCCTCAAATTTAATAATGTGCAAGATGCCTCAGATCACCAAGAGGCCTCTTCAGTGTCACAGTAACATGAGATGCAATTTTTTTCCTGCTTTATGCTTTGTTTTTGCTCTTCTCAGATCATCTCCTCGGATCTTAAATACATTGTTTATGTATTCATAAATGCTGTGGAGCACTGGGAGACACCCATAAACTCCTTTATGAGTGTGCAAGGGAGATCTGGCAGAGAAATGAAAAAAAGAAGTATAGCAATTTTTTCTACAGTATTTCTCCATTACATAGGTCACTCTGACTTCTTTCAAAACCCATGATGTTGTTATTGCAGGAAAGAGGACAGAAGGAAAATAGAAATGCTCAACCACAAAACCTTGCAGGTGTATAATTTTAGATGGATTTTTTATCTTTTCTCCTGAAGGCATTCACATGTGCTGTCTAAATGGATACATCTCTCATTGATGAAAGTTCTTAAAACTTGTAGTAACTTCTCTTCTCTATGAAAATGATACTTTTTTGTTCAAGAAAGCAATCTCCTTTTGGTCTCTAAAAAGAATTCCTTTATGTACAATCATTCATGTGTCAACCAGTAGCATTTTACTCATGTTCTATCTATAGCATTTCAGTTAGCAGATTGGAAACTTGATTCAAATGCATGCTTCTAAATGGAATAATGGAATATTTCAATATGACTGTTATTTCCATCTCCAAATTCAGATATCTTATAGTTATTAATTTTTTAAGCACTGAATACTTGCTGCTGACAGAAGAATTTGATGGTACTGTGGAAAAAAAGCCATTGAGCTGCTTATATTTAGGCACCTATGAATATGCTGATAGACATGCATAAAAAAATCTTTCACTGCTATAAGCTAAACTTCCATATTAATAAAGATAAAACGTTAAGACTTTTGTGTACCTTTTAAATTTAAATCAGAAACAGACAGTATAATCATAGTTAAGAGAAGATGAAGCATTTCTAATGTATGGAAATGCATATTAACAAAAACCAGATTGTAATTATTAGATGTTTTTGCATATTTACAGGAGGTGATTTTTTTTTTTTTTTGGCATTTTATGCCAAGTGAGTTATTTCACTACTTGTATCTTATTTATCATGTCCCATTTCATATGACTTCATTCATTGCATGCACGTGCTCAGCACCAGTAGTATAGATGCAGGAATTTATGTTAACCAAGATCTTCATTCTGACCAGCTGTGAATGTACTACAAATGCATTTACATGATTGCTTAATGCCCCACCCCTGGTCAGTCAGTGTGAAAATGACTCAGATTGCCAAATGTATGGTTTTTTTCTGTGGATATTCCATTTCTCAGAGTATCAGCTTGTAGGGAGAACAACTGGAAAATCAAAAAATGACTGCTTTTTCCATTACACTTTTTGCTTTAAAAAGCAGGTAGGCAGAGCTTCTACACATGCTGTCCTGTCATCCGGCCTCTGAAAGTGCAGAGAAGGTAGAATCCCATGCTTCCACTGCCTGGTTTTGGTCTCCAGCATAATAATGTTTAAGTAAAAATTGCATGTAAGTTGCTGTTGACAATGATGAAATCTTTTGTACATTAGTACAACAGTGATCTCATAATTTGAATGGAGATCTTGGAAGTATCTTTTAATTTACATTTAAAAAAAATCAAAAAAATGCTGTGTCTAGTGAAGTCATTGGGCATATTTATCTTTGTTTTTGACCTCCAGCTTTCAAGTGGAGATTTGAAAAAACCCTTTCCACTTGGATTAAATAAATAGAGAAATAAAGCATTATTTGTAGAGTATTCTATATTCCTTTTCTCTGTAGACTGAGCATTTGAACTCAGCTACCATTGTTATGATAGCTGTGTCCCTCGTCTGATTTCTAAAGGTCAGTCTGTGTTATCTTTATCTCTGTAGAGATTTCCTAGGAAGGATCACAACATGGTTCAATGATCACAGTGGGGTTTTTCCTTCTACAATTTGTAATATTAAAAAATACCAGAAGATTACTGTATAGACTTTATCTATGTCCCTTAGTATGTACAAAGAATAGCACAATTGTAGTTGTGCATTGATGTGCAGTGATATGAAACATGAGCAGGATTTGAAAAGGTAGCACTGCCACAAGGAATCTATGAAAAAAACTATGCATATGCATCAGATATAGTATTCTGGTAATGTCCTGTGGCACTAGTTTTCGTCTCTGAATACAATGGTTAATTAACAAATAACTGTGAAAAACTCCGTTAATAATTTCATTTTGTTTGTTCATTGTACTGGGACCTCAAATCATTGAAATACAGTTTGTTAAATCCGTACTTGAGTGCTGATTACATTTGAGTACTGCATATTTCCATTGTACCTCCTCAGGAGTTTATATCTTTAAATGACAAAAGTTGGTAATGATTGTTTAGACATATAGCCAATACCAGAGAAGTAAGTACTGTGTTTTTTTTCTAACTCACCCATCTTGTGTAGGGGTTGCATGTATTGAAAGCTTAACTCTGGAGAAGTTATGTTGAAGTACACATGGACTGCAATGTCTTGATTTTGTGTTTGTTTTTAAAATTGGGTTCTCCTTTAATAATTTCTGATGTATGTTTAAATCCTGCAGAATATTTTTAATATGTAAGATTTAAGATTTTTAAAAAGTTCACAAGGAGATTATCGTTATATGCTACAGAAAATTTATTGATCTTTTTAAGGGCGTCTAAAAAAAGAGTACAGTTTGAACAAAAGATATATTTACACAGAAAATGTTCCTGAAAAATACATTACTGAGAAGAGAAGGGCTTCAGGGACTAGTGGACAGCAGCTTTTTTTGCTTCAAGCAAAGCAGCTGAGTTCTGATTTGGGTCAATGGTGACAGAAACTCCAACAGAGATCCCACCCTGAGCCTATTAAAATCGATGTTGCTGTGTCACATTTTAATTGGAGTAAGGATGAGGCCTCTGATGCAGCACTCCCGTGCCTGTGTGCTGTTAGGTTCTGACAGCTCATCATGACCTTCCTTTTTTCAACTCTGCAAGTACAAAACTAAGGTCACTACAGTATGTGTTAGCAAATCTAACATTTTTCAAGTCTGTTATTTTACTTCAGTGTCGTCCTCCTCTCTATCTTTAGACATTTTTGATTATTATAACCACCCTTCTGTATTTCTGTAATCCGAGTAGCTTTATAAGCTTCTGTGTCATTTCACAGATCTGTTTTGTGTGGGTATTCCAGGAGGTATTTTCTGACCTTTCCATTTTTGAGAGGAGTACAGTAGCAGCACTGTGGTTTGTGTGCACTTTGTCAGTGCCTAGGTAGTGGGCAGAGGTTGGAGCTGGGAACAGCTCTGATCAGAATAATGGGATGTGCAAGAGAGAAAGTTTAATACTCGCTGTGCGCTTTGTTGAGGGGAATAAGTCTGCTCTTAGAGGATAACCTGGCTAAATTGGAAATAGGACTTGCTGGTTATTCCTGCAGCAGAGCAGACCAGTAGGTGATTATGCTGCAGATCACTGGATACTTGGTTACTGTTCACATGCTGGATTACTGTAAACAGCTGTGTTTGTTCCGTGCCTATCTGATGCAGAGCACTGAGTGCTTAGAGAGAGCTTACTACTGCATCTCAACTGGATACCAAAAATTATATTTTATGGATTTGTCTTCTACTCTGCTGGGAGCTCTGTTAAGAGGATGTGTTTTGGGTTTCCTTTTCCGCTTTAGTTTTTTCCTTTCTTGTTATTGGCATGGTTTTTAAATTGCTGTGTGCCCTCTGTTCTCTCCTTTAGAGAAGATGCTATGCTGTCTTTTTTACTTCTTTATTGATTATTCCATAAAGCCTCTCCCATGAGTATACTGACTTAAATCCAGACAGTCGGGGGCTGAAAATAACGTGGTATTTTGTTCTAGTTTGTTGATATTAAAAGCTCACAACATACATTTTAGGTACTCAAGCTAAAAAAATAAAATCTATTACAAGTTCTGGCAGTAAGGCGTAAGTAGGGTAAAAGCTGGATCAAGTTAGGTACTCATGGGAGAATTAGGACCAGCTAGTATTACCTGAATAATGTGGTTTACACTTGATTTCAGAAACGAAAGGCTGTAAGTCTGTGTGGTCCTGAAGCACAGGGATGATGTTGTTCTAATGCATGGTTTTATGAATCGCGTTTCAGTGGATCAGGCTGTGAGCACAGGGTGCATTAGCACATCATTGCTGTTGATCCCATCTTCATGTGAGTTACTGCCACATATTTCTGCAGCCACATTTGGTCTGGTTCATTCTTCCAAGGGATATAATTTCCCATGGTGGTAGATCCAAAATAAAGGCATTTTTCTTCTAAATGGTGTGGTGCTGCTTGCTTCTTGTGTCTGTGGTTGAGTTCCTGATACAAAAAAGGTGGATACACTGAGCTGGACACACTGAGCTGGACCCAAGGACAATCCAAAAAGAAATGTGATCAGTTTTTCTATAGATCACCAGTCTGATGGGACCACCTGTTTGTTACACCTGAGGCAGGGGAGGTGGCTGTACATTTGTGGATGGACACTGTAGGGAATAGTCTACCATGAGATGGATTAGCATGGCATGAAAATTTGCTCTGTGTAGTTAGATAAAAGCTGCCAACAATTAACCCCACTGTAACAGGGTCTATCTTTATTAGTAGTCTATAGACATGCAGACATATTTGTGCATCCTCATGCCTGTTTCTTCAGTTTTGTGTCACTGATGTAAAACCTGAACTGATGTTGATTGTGGATATCTGTATGTATAGCTATATATACAGGTCACATATCTATATATTTCAAATCACCTAGGTAGGAATAAAGCTTCAACACTGATAGTTGAAAAAATTGCGTATCTGTGAAATCCATCTAGTGAAGGGAGCTCAAATAAGCATGACTTCTATTTTTATTTTTTTTTTATATTATGCTATATAAATAAGACTGAAATATATCTTAGGATCTTTTGTGCTATCTGGAAAGAGGTTAATATAATTCAGTATTATTTTGCATACTCCTATTTTTACTGTAGATATATGTGCATTTTTACAGTCTTTTGTGGCATAATAGTGAAACATAAATATTGAAAGATTGGTTTTCAACAGCTTGGTTTTTATACTGAGAATTCTTAATGTGTGCATGGTTCATTCTTTAGAATACTTAAAGAGCAAGGTAAAGAATAATGAGATGATCCTGAACCACTTCTAAAAGGCTGTGCTGTGTGTTGATTTGTGTTGCATATGAATAGGTACTTGGGAAAGCAGGATACATAATTTTCACCTCTTTTCACCTCTCTTTTTACAATGTCTTTCATTTATGTGCATATGTGCTGCCTTTTGTGGTATTTATTTAAAATTTTTGGGTTGGTTTCAGAGCACATGTTACACAGTATGCCGTGATATTTGAACTGAATCATTCCTAGAATCACAGAATATCCTGAGTTGGAAGGGACCCATAGGGATCGCAGAATCATGGAATGGCCTGGGTTAGAAAAGACAAAGATCATCTAGATCCAGCCACCCTGCCATGAACAGGGAGACCTTTCACTAGACCTTGTTGCTGAGAGCTCTATCCAGCCCAGCATTGAACAGTTCCAGAGATGGCTCATCCACAGCTTCCCTGGGCAAACAGTTTCAGAGCCTCACTGCTCTCACACTGAAGACTGTTTTCCCATCAGAGTCCAACTCCTGGCCCTACACTGGACACTCCAAGAATTGCACAATGTGTCTGAGAGTGTTGTTTAGACACATTTTGAGCTCTGTCAGGTTTAGTGCTGTGACCATTTCCCTGGGGAGGCTGTTCCAGTGCCCAACCACCCTCTGGGTGAAGAACCATTTCCCAGTATTCAACCTGAACCTCCCCTGACACAGCTTCAGTCCATTCCCTCAGGTCCTGTCAGTGGCCACCACAGAGAAGAGATCAGTGCCTGCCCCTCCTCCTCCCCTCACGAGGAAGTTGTAACTGCAGTGAGGTCTCCCCTCAGTCTCCTCTTCTCCAGGCTGGACAGACCAAGTGACCTCAGCCACTCCTCACACAGCTTCCCCTTCAGAGCCTTCACTGTCCTCATGGCCTCCTTTGGATGCTCTCTGATAGCTTTATAGCCTCCTTTTATTGTGGCAGCCACCTGCATGCAGCACTCAGGGTGAGCAGAGCACAGTGCAGAGCAGGACAATCACCTCCTTCAAGTGGCTGGTGATTCCTTGTGTAAGCACTCATCAGGATTGGTGCTAAGCTAGGGGAAACTGTAAGGTGGACCAATTATGGGCTGCTTCTGTCCCACTCTGAACAGAATTTAGCCACTG
Source organism: Irena cyanogastra (assembly GCA_013397155.1). NCBI lineage: Eukaryota > Metazoa > Chordata > Aves > Passeriformes > Irenidae > Irena > Irena cyanogastra. The sequence goes on from VWZV01016214.1 coordinate 35,032, forward strand.
AAATTTCTAACTAAATCCTACTTGAGATTTTTTTGTTTTTTGCTAGGCTAATATGATTTTATACCTGAAGATACTTAGTTGTCCAGACAGTCGTGCACACATTTTTGTTTTTTTATTTCTCCCTACACTTCCTTATAAGCCTGCCTAATACTTTCTGCTATCCATAGTTAGATTTTATTTTCTTAAGAATTGCATCAGTCATAGTTTGTATTAGATTTTCCAATATTCCTGTTCCATGCTGTATTGTAAGCAACAATGATGACACACAGATAAGAGCACTGGGAGGAGGCTTAACAATAGTTGTTTTTTGGTCCTAATTACTCATCTGGGTTCTGGAGCACACTCTCACAGACCAGCAGTTATTATCTTATGAGAAATCATTACTCTAACATGAAATAGAGGCATTTAAACTACATTTTGCAGCTCTTAAGAGCTGACTTTAGGCAGAAAGACATGTTGATATTGGAGAGTGGATTTCTCGATGTGTTAGAAGTGATTTCCCTAAGTCAGCCACATATACATGCATTAATTTTTAGCCAGATGCGTGCAGATTTCATCATTAGTGTGAAAGGACAATGTATCTTACAGTGGTGGAAAAAATTTACTTGGAGACAAATAGTGAACTTTGGCAAGAGGTAGAACTCATAAAGATCATTGCCTCAAAAAAGCCACATGGCTGGCAGGTGAATGGGATCAAGCAGTGTTATTTGCAGTTATAGGTGAAAGATCTTCTTTAGTGTTTGATTTTTGTCTGTCTCACCTGAGAATACTTGATAGTAATAGTTCAAACCTGTTGTGAATTGTATACAATTTAATCTTTAGAAGTGTTCACATTGCTAAAAACGATGCATTAACTCTGCACTTATTAACAGATACACCTGAATGTAATACACTTGATAAAATTTTATGTGTATTAAAATGCAGAGGACTAGTTTTTAAAAATTATGTTTATTAGTAGAAACTTTATACTATTCTTTTTACAGAAGAATATAAGCATGAAAGGGGAGAGGGGGGAAGGTGTCATTCATAGAAGTTTGGATACTAAATGCTCTTCTGTCAGCTTTTAGAGCGATTAAGTGCCATCCTCTAGCACCTCAAATATATGCAGTTTTGGAAGTGAAGAAGCACTATCTAATTGTCCAACTTTAGATGAGCTGATCATTAAACAAAATTTCTTGAGTAAAGTCAAATGCAGGATTTTTATATTAACTGATGAAAGTGCAAAGACAGAGTTGGTACAGAGCAATACATGGATGTAGCAGTAAATTTTGATCCCAGATGTTTGACCTCAGCTGTCAGCAGTAAAAATTTCAAGAGCAAACACAAGTATTACAGTGTAGCTTCGCTGACAGCCATTTTCGAGGCAGTTCAAGGAGCTGAATTTACCTTTTCCAGAAAAAGACTTTTCCAGGAACCTTCCTGGTCTAGTTGCTGCTACTCGTAGAGGTATTGTATTCAATACCACAGAGAGCAGTATTACAGAATTTATCTGGTATCTGCAGAGAGTGAGCAGCAAGAAGCTTTTCACAGCATGCACTCCCCTTGATGTGATATCATGGAGCTCTCCTTCATCCCCATTCCTGTTCAGATTGAAGTCAAGGAGTTAGATATTTGTTGTATGAGAGTTGATTGTTGTCTGTGACTAGATTCTAGAACCAAGTAAAAGTAGGTTGTAATAATTACTTTCTGTAACATGATCAGTATCCAGTGATGAAGCAGAAAGACCAAGGTTTCCTTTAATATTTCACAGCTCTCCTTTTTAATAGCTGTATATACATTTATTGGAAGCTCAGGTAACTTCAAGAGCTCAAGAGCAGAATACTAGATTACTTGATGTTTTCCTTTTAATAATTTAAATAAAGATACGCTATATAGATAGATAGATATAGATATAGATGATAGATATAGATATAGATATGAAGTCTGGAAATCTGGTGGCAGTTACCTGGAAGAGGTGCTGATCTGGGTTTGGGAAAGAGGGGGTCTGGCCTTGGTTAGTGGGTGGTGAACAATTGCATTGTGCATCAATTGTTTTTCCTTTTTTACTATCATTAATGTTATCATTTACCATTATTATTGTATCTTATTTTATTTTAAATTATTAAACTGTTCTTATCTCAACATACAAGTTTACTTTTATTCTCCTCCCCGTTCTGCTGGACGAGGGAGAGAGGGAGGGTTGAGTGAGCAGCTGCATGGTGCTTAACTTCCAGCTGGGCTTAAACCATGGCAATATTTAACCTAGTCAAATCTCCTATGGCGTGGAAGTAGAAACCTGAGAGAATTAATCTTTTCTAGCACTAAACTGAACTTTACATCTCTTTTGGAAAAAAACCCCATTATTATTAAACCATTAGAAATGAAAAGACTGCTTTTCAAACCATTTTAGTGAAGTCTGTTAATGGTTGCTTGAAAAGCTTCTGTTGGTGAGACACTGCAATGTACATAGCTGTAGTAAAACACTTCACCATTTCATTTTCAATGTCACAAGACTTGAACCTCAAATATGGGAATACACATACATATGCACACAAATACAGAAACAGACTGATCACACAGCAAGAATATTAGGATGCATGCCACGCATTCTTTGATAACTGCTGGCACAGGGCTGCAGCACAAGAATTTGAGTTTCTAAAACCACCTGGTTGGTTGAGTTGAAAACCTTTTGAAAAATACATCAAAAAGTTCCTATGGCACTGCAGGGGATACTTATGCACAGAATAAAGAACTGGTGTAGTGTTCTGTTCAGCAATTCTTAACCCACAAACATTTCTGAATTCTGAAAGTATTTTGACAATTCTTCATTAAAATACTAATTAGTACCTAGCATTTTGCTCTAACTGCTTTAAAGTAAAATCAAAGTCAAAAACTTAGTGTTTGACTTCTTCCTTTTTACTTCTGCATCTTTAAAAATAGCTTGTAAAAAGTTTTGGATAAATGCACTGGTTCCTTTCCTGAAAAGAGTGTGGGTGCCTCTGAAATGTAGTAATCTTCTGCATTCTTTTAATAGAATTCTGATTATATTCTGAGGGAAATGAAAATGCAAGTGTGTATATAAAATCCAAGGAAAAGGGAGGTTTTACCAATTCCATGTGAAATGGAGAATAAGATATAGTACATTCTATAAAGCTATCTGAAGATTGCATGGCACCAAATAACGTGGCTTCTATCATTGACTGCAGTAGACTGAATCAAACAATCAGTTTGAGATGGGTGTGAGGAAGACCTATGAGTTTTTCCTGTGGCATACACAGTGGCTCACATTATTCACATAAAAATCATAAAAAGTTATTACTCTGCTTCATTGGTAGTTGCAGAAAGTGTAATGATATTGGGGATTTACTTTGGGTTTTGCTTCTTTTCTCTTGTGCTATGTCACACCTAATTTTGTGGAGGTTCTTCAGGCTCAAAATTTAAAATCTCAATATAAATATAAAACATATTTTTTAATTCTGGCTCCTTTGTTGAAGCTTATTTTGCAAATATAAGTAGCATGATAATCATATAACAAAGGCAGATATTTTCTATATTATATTGTGAAATCATCTCTATATTCCAAGCTGTCATTTAGAACAGTGTTTGAGTCTTCTCTTAAAGTAAAACAGTATAATTTATTGACTCATCCAAGAACCATCACAGTATTCTTGACACTTGAAATGACTTGTGTGAACAATAAGAACACTGTGTGGTGTGGACATGTAGGCAGACAGGAAAACAGGGAAGAGCAGAGAGCACCAAGTGAAATCCCACTTGTCTCATTGCTCCAAAATTTATAAACATGACAAATATTTTGGCAAAATTCAATTTTACTGGATGTTTTAGATAAGGAACATAAAATTTCAGAATTGGCTGGTATGTTGTTCTGAAGTACCTAAGTGATTCTCAGCATGTTTTCAAAAGGGACGTTAAAAAGAAAATTTTATTTTAAAAGCTTTTTATTTCTTGTAAAGACATCATGAAAAGCTGCTTTTTCACCAGTAGGTTTTTCAATTCTTTTTTATTGTTTACTGTTAAAAATGTACCTTGCTTCTTGTAGGTTATCTATGTCCATATTCTAAGTATAGGATCTTCTTTTAAGTTTTTTGCAGTGTCAGTGCTCAATTAACCTTCAGAATGTCTGCTGAGTATGCAATATGAGGATCTGAAGTACTGTCATTAAACAGCCTGCTTTCTCATTCCATTCAGTTTTCTTCTTTCCCCTTTTCCAACACAGTATTTAAAAATACTGGAACTAGAAATAATGTATTTTCAGAAGAGAATTTTATGAATTAATTTAAGAATTTTATGCTCCAGATCAAAGTAATATCACTGCCTGCATTACAGAGGTTATAGAAGTCACTTCTATTAATGATGTTGCCTTTGTCAACTGATCTGATGAGTCCATCAGACATCATGTTTTAACAAGAACTTTTTTCCTGAGAAGTCCATTGATGAGAGCATTCTTCATGTTTGTGTTCTTTTAATAGAATTTCTCTGGATGCTAGACTGAATTTAAAGTCCATAATCAGGTGAAATTGTGGTCATTATAAGCAGCAGAGAATCTGGGACCTAGAGCATTTTCTAATTAAGTACCCAACATCTTATGTTTATCTCGTTATTTAGAGCAAGTTTCCACTTGCATGGTTTAGCTGTCATTTAAAATGATGCCAAATGCAATTGAATTGTGGCCTGACATTTATGAGAGATGTTTTCAAACAGTTGTTTGAGTGGTTCTCAAATGAAGCTTTGGAGTGCAGAATCTATTGTAGATAGAAATAAAGCAATCAACCAAAGTCGGGTGAGCTAATAATTGTTAATAGGCACACAAATGTGAAGACCACAGGGCATTAATTAGTGCTCCTAGTAGCTGTCATATGGAAGTATCAGTTGAAAAGGTCACTTGAACATTCTTACTGTGAGGACAACAGCCTTTTTATAGTTTCTGGAATCCTTCTCTTCCTTATAAGAAAACTCAAGAGAATTAGTAGAGAACCTGTGGTCTTGTGTACTGATATTTTTTCACCTGAAGAAAAGATCTGGTTCTGTCAGGATGAATATAATTGACCTAAGGTTACTACTCCACTTTCCATCCTTTCTGCTGTGGTCTATGACAATGAATTAGATATCAATATTTATGAAGCCATCATCTGATATAAACTAACAATGTAACCTGCTATCAGCAAGATTTTTCACACAAGATTCTGTGACATTATTTCTGCTTCTTTTCTGGCATCTGGAAGACTTTAGTGTTTGTATTATATTTACATACTTTCTGTTGATTCATGAGGCACTCCATGCCTGTATTCTCAGTCCCACCTGACACAGACTCTTAGAGCTGACAGTTGAGCATGGTGCCTAAAAATGTGAAAGAAATTGTGACATCCTACAAGTTTAGGGGCTAAACTTGTAGCCTAGCTCAGGTTTACTTTACACTTGCCATCTTGTGTGCACTATCACACCAGTCTTCTTGCCAGAAAATTTTAGAAGAGATTGAAGTCAGCATCTCTTGAATACCTCTTGAAAAGGTAAGAGTTGTTCAAAAAATCAGTCTTAACAGAGGCCAGGTTTTCATGGAACGTATCAGTAGCAATTGTTCCCGTAATGTTACCTTATTTTCTAGTTTCAGTGTTATGTCAGATCAGCTGTATAATTGATCAGAGCTAGTGATAGTCTGTATTTGCATCAAAATGCAGATTTTCAGGGTAAAATGAGATAATCATGTTCAAAGGTGGTTCTTTGATATCTTCTGTATTATAATCTTACTGGCAACAGCATTACCATTAATACTCAAACTGCCAGGACTGACTTCACGATGGATCATCGACTGTGAATTTCTTTCAGCCACCACTTATATTTACTCTGTAGAAATCCTCAAATTATTTTAACATGCCGAAAAGTTGTAAAATTAAGTTAATCAAGTAAAACAAATTTTACAACATCTACAGGACTTACAAGCAATTCAAGTGTTCTTTCTAGAAAGACCATATAAGGAATCTTGACCTAAATGTGTCAGTCTGTGATTTTAAATTAAAATGAAATGAACCAATGCTTAAGAAAATAAAATTAAATACAACAATTTAAGGATAGTTTTCTCTGGAGGTATATTGTAGCTTTAGTATTTTTTCCAAAGAAATGAGAATGCATTCTCTCATAAATAGACTGTATTATTATTCTATCCTATTTCAACCCACATGGCCAGAGAGAAAGGGAGTGCATGATCAGAGTTTCATAAAAAGGTGTAGCTTAAATTTTCTCCACACTCTTTCTTTCTAATGCTTTTCAGGATTGAATCCATTAGGAGCCAAACAAAGCACATCTGTGTTGTTGTCCCTACTGACTGTCAGCATAGAGTACATTCAAATACTGCAGCCAGAAAGCGTTTTACAAAAACAGCTTTCAAGATGTGCTCTTGAAATGCATTTTGTCTACTCATTATGCAATGCTATTTTTTGTCAGTGGGGAGTTCCGTGAATAAAGCATCAAGGTCTAATATTGCAGTAGCTGATAGCAATAAAGTAAACTAGAACCAAATAACCCACTTTTCTTTACACAGCTTTGTTTACAACTGTGACCAGTAAAGGAAAAAAAAGCTTTTTTTTTTTATTTTTGAAAAAACTTGGACTATCTAGAGTGGCTTTGCAGCAGAAAATGCAATAATTATTTACAAACATAACAGGATTGATGACAATTTGCAGATTCAGCTGTCTTATGTTTGACCTATTCAAGACAACTATATTGCAGCAATATATGCAGATATATAATCCCAGAGTCCTGCTGCAAGATTGGTAAAAATGAGTTCTGTAATTCAGATCCCATGGGTTACAGCAACAAAATGGGTGCTTGGATATTGTGGGGACATTCACAAGAATGTAGGTGAAAGTTGGGAGTTTAAACAGTCTGTTAGACTGTCTTTTCTTTTGAATTGTATTCTATTCAGAAACGGTGCTTGCAATTTATAAAATTACCATTGAAGTATCAAGTTCATATTCAAAATATAGAGGGTAAAAACTTAGCACAGATACATTTGCTTGAAGTGGACCTTTAAAAACATTTAAATGCTGTCAGTTGTATTACAATGTTATTGGTGTAGAGTTGGTATGGTAAGAAAAATGTCCTGTTAAGTCTTTTTGCCTCAGATTTGTAAAACAATAATTAAGCAATAAGAATAGAACATGAAATAATACTGAGTTTACAGAATATCAAAACACTTTAAAAGAAAAAAACAACAGGTGCAGCACTGCACTTTGACTTTTCAGAGAAAGGCTTGCTTAAAGGTACTTACCTCTTCAATAACTAATTTAAGAAGGAAACATTTTGTTGAGATGAACTTCTTTTGTTCAGGAGTGTTCATTAGAGCTCTTGCAAAGGTGGGCTGCATCTGTTGCATTCAAAAGAATGAATCTGGCAGGACAGGCATATCCCCCTGGCTATTGAGTACTGCTGCCCTGGTTTTATACTCAATATATGTGCGTTTGCCAAGCCTAACAATAATATCTACTGGATGCTGCCTTACAACTGGGCCTTGAACTTCACTTTTTCAAACCTTTGTTGGCGGGACACTGGTTTCTGGATTGGCACTCTGTTAGCCTGATGAACTAATTGACCTAGCAGGACTCCCCGTGGAATCGCAGCTTCTGCTTAGATCATCAGGAGCACAATTTGTTGTTTCATTTCCTCTTTGAGTTCCATCAGGGAAATTGAATTGTGAAAAGACTACCCCTACTGGGAGCATTCAGCCCTCATGACTGAATAAGTAACTTTATTTTTTTGGTACTGTCTTAATTAACAACAAGAAAGAGACTTTGTTAGGAGGGAGTCTGCTGTGATTTGGATACAGCTGACTGACCCCCGTGGCAGGAGCCCTGGATCCCACACTGCTCTCGGGGCCGGGGGCCCTGCGCAGGTGCGAAGTTGGCACAAAGCTCCAGCCAGCTCCGCGCGCTGCACTCGAGTAACTCACCGAGAGTTACCAGCCCATCAGCCAGGCTGGAGTCTGCAGGTATTAAATGTGGGGCAAAAACCTTCCAGGGGAACAGATCTAGCTTGTCTAGACTTAATTAGTAACAATAATTAATGCTGCTTGCTCGGAGGAGTTTGTATTTATCTGTGAAAATATGTAAACCTTAAGTTTTCTGGGCTGTGCCGTCATAAGACAGTGTAATGATATTATTATTAGGGCTGCCTCTTTTTTTCTTAGATAGACACACACTTTTATACATCTCTTGTTTTTTCTGTCCCTGAACTATATTCCATCAAAATATGCTGAAATTAAGTATTGGACTTATTTTTCATCAGTCTTTTTGAGTTCACTTTTGTGTGCAGGTGGAAAAGAATGATTTTGTTGACTCAAAGGAAAAATTCCTGGAATTCTTATAAGCAAACAATTGAATAAATTCTTTTTTAAAGTTTAATGCTGACAAGTCTTTTCAGAATAACAAGTTGCAAAGCAAAAAGAGTAAAGAGAAATAGTACTGCAGAAAGCTGTGTTAGTGTGGAGGCAGTTTTTCAGCATAAACATTCTCTGTATTCAGGTGTGAAATTTAACATTCTGAAGTAATAGTAACAAAGTTCAAATAGCAATAGATATAGGTTTATTCTAGGAAGCTAAGGCAAGGAAAGGCCACATTAGAAAGGCCGTATCAATGATTTACAAATCTGTATTCATAGTAAAAAGAAATTCACAGGGAGGAATCAAATTTTGTTTTACTCAAGTTCATATTTCTAAGCTTACAGAAGGAAAGGTTTCCTCTTAAGTGAAGGAAAAGTATGATGTGATGCAGTTTTGATTTCTTGTTGATTTTTAGAGGTTACAGGATGGAGACTGGAATCCAAGATATTCCCTGCAGCTCAATGAGGAAAGGTTTTGCCATCATGAAAAATGGCAGAGCCATCAGTTAAAAGTTAGTGGTAAACACCTTAATTTTGTTTGTTCTGCTTCATGAGTTCGGTCTTTAGTAATATGATGTTGAAGTCAAAAGGGAAGTAATGCTTTCATTTTACTCAGAAAACACACAAAACACAGAAAATGGCTCTAGTTCCCCCTTTATTTTCCTCTTTATTCTGTTTTGTTTTGGTTTTTTAACAATCTTTCCATGTAATTTCTGAATGTTAGATGTGACCATGAACAGAAGATACTAAAAGGCATCCAGAGAGCACTTAACGTACGTGTCCATCACCACAAAGGTGATCTGCAGAGTGCCAGCTGCTGTGCTGGGAGAAGGAGTAGGACAGTGAGGGACAGGGAAGAGGGAAGTGCGGTGCTATTGGTCTGGGAGGGCAAAAGGGAAGGCAGGGGCAGGATGTCAGCAAGGCCAGCCTCATCCCTGTCTCTGGATTGGGTTTTTCGAAAGGATTGCGTTTTTTGATATTCCTGAAGAAAACAGAATACACCTTTCTTCAAAGGGAAAGAGTAAAGACAGGACTTAGCTTCTGGAGCACAGCATTGTTTTGCCATGGCTATTGGCCACAGCCTAAAAGAAAATGTGCTTATTTGCTATAGCTTAAGGAGAACAATTTTCAGAAATTTGTAGATAGCCATTCTGTGGATTTCTTGTTCATTCTCTTCCTCTCAGGTTCCTGGAATTCATCCATAAAATATTCAGATACTTCAAAGGAAGAGTATATCTGAAAAATTTCTTTGGTTTAACAGGCTGGAAAACTGCATGTAGAGCAGAAGACAAGATTAGAATTTAGTGATGGCTGTGGTCTATGGTGTTTGGTTTCTTTTGTTTTTTCCCTTTATTATTCCAAAGACATGTCTGCTGTTGAGTTTCAAAAGACCCACCAACAATGTGGTGGGCAGATTTCTGTTAGTGTTAACACCAACTCCTCTATATTTGAACCTTTTAACTAAACAGATTTTCATTCCAATTTGTGGTATTTACAAAGATCCATGAATGCAACATACAGGGAAACCTTCTTTTCAAAGGAGACTAACATCTGAAGAGCCTAATTGTTGGCCATGATCAAAAAGTTATTCCTATCTGAGTTACATTTAGTATATGGGGACCACTAATCATGTTTTTTGCTTGCAAAAGTGTTCCTATAATTTTCTTTCTACTTGAATGGAAATTACATGAAATATTACAATTCTTTGGCTTCCATGTGAGGAATTGGTGCTGTAGAAATTATGCAAATAGAATAATTACATTCTATTTGTATAGACTAATGATGTTCTATTCATATCTTATGGAAGGCAGTGGATATCTTGTATGAGAAAATTCAATTTTCTAAATATTAGTGGAGGTTTTCACTCTTATAAACTGGTACCTTGTTCTCATCCCCTTCAAATGTAGCTTCAAAGCTCAGCAAGTCTGTTGTTCGATAAAATCATTGGACGTCTTTTAAGATTTTAATTTTAGGAAAGTTGAGCAAAAATGTCCAAAAACTTATTAAACAAGTAAGCCATAGTCTGAGAATGCATTTATATCAGAGAATCCTTTTTTCATTTGGGGAAGGTTGGTAATGTAGATTTTTTTGTGGAGAAGGAGACTGTATCTGTGTGTTTATGTGTCTGTTTACATGTATATCTATATATATATATATATAATGCACCTATGTAGGCACACAGTTTTTAACATGTGAAGCAAGAATTTTTGCCCATATCAATTTATTTATCAGTTTCATTTTAAAAATCATTATCTCTAGGATTTGTGTGGATAAATTAAACAAATTATTCCACTTTTTTAGGCAAATAGATTAGCAATCCAATATATGTCTTTGGGATCTGCAGATCCTGAGACTCAGTCTGTGGGTGAACTGTGGCACATTTGAATGAGGAATGATGTGTTTGAAACATATTTAATTATCCTTGGTGCTGAATACTCAGGGGCATGACTGGTCTTGGTGAAAGTTAGGAAAGACATTGTGTTCCTCAGCATTACGTTGTCTGTGTTTCTGTCCCAAGTAGTTTTTTGTCTTCCTGATACATCTGGCTCCAAATGCTGGAAATCCTAAGTGAGAATGAGAAACTGGCCAGCAGTAGCACACTCTTTCTGATGGAAGTTTTGAACATGAATTCTACAGTTCCCTGATGGAGCCACAGAGACCTCTCCCTCTTTGATAATTTATGTGCTGCATTCAGCGTGGCTGGATTATAGAGCTGCAAAGTAAACATGTGGTAAACTACAAGGAAACTCTGCACATGTGATGAAATTTCCCAAACTGTCTCTTTTTGCTGCTTGGAAGAAATCTGCATGAAATTGTTTTAATTTATGCCAGTAATTTTCAGGCACCAGGATAAGACGTGCTTAAAAATTGCAAAAGAAAAGTAAAGGCAAATACTTGCTATTGTATAGGAACAGACATTAATGTAAATAATGCTATTAAAAAATCCAGTATGTTTGTGCACACAGAAATTTTTGTTGCCAAAGTATTTAATGTACAGTTTTCTTTATTTTCTTCTTTTAAATCAGATACTTTGATCAAAGCAGGCAGGTTGCCAAATAGTTTTTTTATCTTATAACAGAAATAATAATATAAAATATGAAGCAATTAAGTTTGAAGCACCTCATAATGAGATGAAAAACTATATTAAAAAGGTGCTGTGAAATGAATTAATTTTTGATGTTTCTGGGATACTTGCAGGGCATTCTGTGTTAGATATTTGTTCCTATAAAGCCAATGTAATTTATGGTAAAACTATTTTTTTTGTTTCAGATATTTAATTTTGGTTGGTTGTTTTTTTTTCCCTGTGTTGTAAAGGATTGGTATGCTGTTGGTTTGATAAAGGGAAGTCAAAGAGAAGAAGATCTTTTATGATGTGTATAAATACATATTAAGATTGCAACTTCTTTTTCATAAGTAATTTTTAATGCAATTTTATATTCCTCACCAACTCATCTGTAAAACAGGATTACATTTCTGCTAAAAATAAAGATATGATGTATTTAAAAAAAAAATAGAATTTTGTGAGTGGTAGTGTGTCTGAGAGGACTTTTAAAATGTGGTATAGCCATTTGTATGATGCTTCATTGAACCCTCCCTCCTGCCTTACTGGCCAATGTAAGTTAATAACATTATGAGTAGGTTATATGTAACAAAACAACCTTATCGTTAGGTTACAATACTCTTGAAATTTGTGATGAGCAGTCTTTTGAGACTGTTCAAAATAACTCTGCCACAAGCATATTGTCTCCATTTAGATGCAATCTTTCTGTAGTGCAAGAGGTTTTTTTCCTTGGGGCTCTGTCAGTGGCTCTGCTTGGAAGGCTTTGGTCACACAGAAGCCCCACATCAGACTGGGCAGTGTCCATAATCTTTGTGTACACATAATCTATGTGTATAGGGGCCTCTTGCACATTGTAAGTGTTCAGTCAAACCTCATGTATCAAGCCCAAAAGATATGTTATTGTTCTGCATTAGCACCTAACTGCTTAAAGTTTAGGCATTTTGAGTGTTTTTAAACAAGTAAAAATAAAGTATCTAAGTGAGAAGATGATGAAGCACTAATTTCGTAGAGTACTTATTCTTGAATATTTATTTCTTTATATTAAAGTTGTTTATTGATTTTTAACAGGGTTGAAGAAGAATAGGTTTAGAATTGGAGGAGAGTGATATGAGGGCAAAAGGAGCTTAAATCTGTGTTTTGCTAAATTAGCAGCAGCTTTTGGTTTAAATGGTATTATTGTAAGGTCGAATAGATTTTACTGCTGTCACTACTTAGAGTTTGTAGTGTGTAAGGCGTAGAGCTTAAGAGGAAAATATTCCTAAATTCATGCAAAATGACATAACCAGGCAAAACTGCTCAAATGTTTTTCCAATACTTCCAAATTGTAGGAAAGAAATTTGTAATTTGTGATGCAGTGTTTGTGTTCTTTTTTCAAGACTTTGTTGTGAGTTTCTTGCATGTTTTGACTTGAACCGAACACATTTCTTTGCTGTCTCTTTCTTCAGCATCCCTTTAACAACTCCTGTTTTCCTTCTGTTCAGTCTCACAACTATTCAGTACTGAGAAGATCTGTGTTGGTTGTCTGGAGGAATATATTGCATATCACGTGTCACGTCCCCTGTAGCAAGATGAAGTTCCCACAGATATTTAAACTGTTCATACCGAAATAGGCAATACTCACAGATTGTTTTGTCTTGTACTTTCCTTAGTTTTGGTAGGTGGTTCTGTACTTATACAATGCTGCTATCACTGTTTCATCAATTGATGTTTCAAGCTGATTGGGTAATATCTCAGATAAGCATTTTAACAAGATTTAATTTAAACTCCAAATTACATTTTCATACAACATGAAGTATCAGTTGCTATGTGAAATAATTCTGTGTTGGAGGTTAATTTGTTTTAAGAATGTGTTTGAGTAAAATATTCCGAGCATAATGCATTGAAGTATATTTAATTTTAGACATAGTAAACCATGCTACAGCCTTCTCTGCTGACAGGATTTTGTTCGCTCCTTTGCCTTGATTTGCATTTTTTTGGTTGTTGATAAAGCTCTTTTTGCTGCCTAATTCTTGTTATACCTATGTTAAACTGTATATAGACTTTGGACCAACACTGGAGAGTTACCTAGGCACAGGTTTGACAATGAGAACTGCATTTTGAACTTTTCCATGCCACCCTGAGGAGGAGGTCACCCTGGGTTTGAAAGGAGAATTTGGTACCTGGACCTTCAGGGGAGAAGCATGCATGTCAGATGAGCGGCAAAGCTGTCTACTAAATAGGAGTAACAGCAATAAAAGTAGGGTTGAATTCCTGATCATCTTTGAGACTTCTGGAATGAGCAACTTAAATTTTCTTTGCTTCCTCTTCACTTTCTTACATTTGTCTACCTGAGTTCCTTTCTTGCTGTGCCTTTGTGAAGTGCTGCTGGGCAATTCTGCCTTCCTTTCAGTTTTGGTCTCCAGATACTACTGGGCTCACATGAAAAAAAAATCCTAATATTATTTATAAATATGAATGTTGGTCTAAGCAGGAGTAAGCTAAGTTATTTGAAATACATGTATATGGATACCTGCATTAGGAATGCAGACCACCCAATGCAGTGATTTTCAAATGCCAGTGATTGTTAAGGAATGTTATTGAACTAAGGGGGGACGAGCTTTGAGGGAAGGCAGATGATCAGCAGAGTATTGATTTGGCCAAATGTGTTATTGTAAATCTGTTATGAAGTAGCTAAATGAGTATTTTTATCCATCTACCAACTTAACTAACAGCAAAGGACTGTAAACTTTTAACTCATATTTGTACTAATCCAATTCCAGGTGCACACTGCATATTTTTGTAGTAATAAATATTGAGTAGTATATATTTTAAAGAGCAGTGTGTGTCTTAGCATTCTTGGTAGGAAAAAGGAACTCATAAATTTTAGTCCTGGCACTGACGTTGATTCACGGCGTTGCTATGGGCAAGTCACTTAACTTCTGTCTGTGTTTCTTTAGCCATAAAATAGAAATAACAGTGCTTATTTTCTTGCTTCCCACAGGAGTTGAAAGAAATTTTAACATTTGTGTAACTCTTCAGAGAATGTTAATTTAATGCCCATTTAAGCTTTTGGCTGTGTCCAAAAAAAATACATCCAATGTTATTTTTAGGGAAATTATTTACAACACTTTTACAACTCGATTCTGTTTGATATTTTATCCAAGTAATAATCTTTTCATGATAATAAAAACATGGTGCTTCCTTGTAAATAGAAAGGTAATTAACTTGAGGAAAAAAATGGTCCTATTTCAATTATAAAAAATAATTTAAAACAGCAATTTTTTGACTGTTCCTTATTTATAGACATCTACTTCTGTAGATGACAGTACTGTGAAATTAGAAGAGTATGACCATACAGATCATTGTGTATACAAGAAAGTGGAATACTACTAATGCATTTTAGAAATTTCTTTTCACTTGTTCAGCTGTAAATGGATAAAAAAAGTATTCTTGTTATTCATACTGATTTTCAAAGGATTGCTTACTGCTTACTTCTTTCCTGAAACATACATAAATAGTGAAGATTAATTTAGCCTGCAGCTGGATATGGAGACAGGTTCAGGAAGAAGATTATAGGAAGTTCGTGTGGGTTTTGGCACATGGGAGTAGAGTGGCAGTTTAAGGTCCACATACATATGTAGAGGGTAAGGAAAGGGATCAGATTGTTGCATTAGTAGAGAACAATTTGCCCTCAAATTGGTATTGGCTCAAGAATGAGAGCTGCAGATGCTTCAGGGGACATGAAAGAGTAGGTGGAGCAAGGAAAGTTCGGTCTTGAGTGGAAAATCCACCAGATACACCAAATGAGATTACCACATATGTTGGCTCAAGAAGACCTTGGCTGTGTCAAAATTATTAGCTTTGTAATTCAAATGATACACACATACATACAAGTACAAAAAGTTCCATAGTGTTATCCACTGACAGGTTGATTTAGCATAAATAAACTTGGTGAGATGATCCATGGCAATTAAAAGTTAGTCATTTTTTTAGTTCTCCATGCTACTAAAACTTGAGAATGTGAGAACAGAAAACCATGGATCCAGTAGCTGAAAATTGGCATTCCACAGAATTGGCTAGAAGAATACTAACATCATAAGCTTATTAAATTTCAGGAAATAAAATTTTTGCCAGTCTAGAATTAGACACTGAACAGCAGTCACTGAAAGAGTGAAAATCACCTTTGTACAAGAAATACATGCATTTTAAGATTTATTAATCTGAGCATGTCAGGAAATACAGCTCTACAAGGTACTAATTTCATTGTGGGGATAAAAAAAGAAAGAAGAGATAGTCACCATGGCTTGATGAAAAGAGCTTGGTTGACTGGAAAGGCAAGCTACTCCATTAGGTTTTAAAAGAAAAAGAGGAGTGAGGGGAAAGGAAGAGTAATATGTAGTTATGATTTTTTTGTTAAGACCAGTTTTCAAAAACATAGGGATTAGAATATTTAAATGAGGTTTCAAAAGAGATGTTGCAAATTTTCTTTCTCATCTTTAGAAGTTCGTTAAATCATGTCCTGTTACACCAGCAGAAATCTAGTCAAAAAAGTATTGAAGATAGTTTGTTTCTGTGACAGAAAGTAAAAACAGCAACAGAATGAGAATGCAAGAGAGTGGATTTTTTTTCTGTTGGTGTTTAAAAAAAATATTTGAACAATTTTGTAGAAAAATTTGCATTAATAAATACTAATGAGTGTGGTGTTCTTGCAAGGTTGTATGTCGGAGCCTAAAATTAGCTGCTGTGATTAATCCAGTATAGGTGCTGTGAATCAGAGGATTGGCTCTATTGAATTCAGTAATAGAAGTCCTGTTGAGTGCATACATTTAAATTCTTACAGGATTAGGGCACTCAAAAAATATTTTGAAAATTTGAACATCTATCTGTAAGGTATCATTTGATGAAACACTTACAGAATGTCAAAATTAGCATGAATTTGAATGTTTTACTGTACCAAGGTCTGCATCATCTGCTGTAGGTTAAATTCATCAATTGTACAACAATTTTCTGTAGCTCTGAGAATTGCACATTGAAATCACTGCAAACAGGAAACATTTTAATCCACTGTCAGTCACCACTGAAAGTAGAAGGAGTGAAATGCTTTTGGTTTATCCTTGTATGGCATAACTGAAGTGAGAAACTGTAACGACCTTGTAAGTGAAATCTTGGTAAAGTTCCAGGTGCATGGGAGGAATGCATCATTTGGGGTAAAAGACACCTTAAAATCTGCAAAATTTGACAATTCATGCTGAAAGTTCTTGGTGCAAACTCGTATAATGTTGGCAAAGGTCAGTCTTTTTTAGGGTCAGCCCTAAAGAAGAGCAGGAATGAACTGAAGGGCCTTGCAAGTGCCATATGTTCACTTTTTCTGTCTACTTTCATGACTATAGGTACTTCTGAGAACTTACTTCCATTGAAGTTGACCCATGATAAGAGGAAATAGTTAAAAAACAAATCCCAAAATATTGAAATAATGAGGCTTAAGCATTACTTTGTTCTTTTTTTAATGAGATGATAGTAATTTGTAATTGGTAATAAGTAATTTCTAATTTAAGAATTTTAATTTATTTTCTGTTAATATGTAAGCTGACTTCTAAGGAAAAGATGGTTCAAATGTGTTGCTTTCATTATTTGCTTTAAATTTAATTCATCACAGTCATGAAACTGGATATAGAAAGAAAAATAAAGCACAGAATATTGTCAATATTGTAAGATGAAAAGAGAAATGAAACTCTAACAAGAATTTTTCTTACTTTCATGAAAAGATGGAAAACAATTGCTCATAGATCTATAAAGGAATTTGTTGTTCATGGTAACAGGACCACATACAAAAGATCCATGCAGCACATAATTTAAACTTAATTTTATGGATGCAGGAAACTGGCCTTTGAAAAGATCTCCATAGAGATTGTATTTGGCTTTCATAATATCTTATAGTCATCTTGATGTCTTGCTTATCTAGTGCCTTAAAGATGTCTAATTGGGATTTATTAAAATTCTCCTGGCATATTACCACCCGTAGCATTGTTTGGAATTGTATTTTTTATGACCGCTCATAACATTTAATTCAAAAAGTTGAACCAGTATTTTAATTTTCTTTATATTAATTTTGAATCTTTGAAATATTTAACTATGAAAATACAATCTGAAAGAGGATACAGATGTAAAAATTTTTTCTATTGTATTAATGCTGTCTTTCTTTTAGAGCATGGTTTAAAGCTTTATTTCAAGGCAGCACTCTTTTCAAATGTGTGCTCTCAAGTAATTTGGTAACTGAGATCAGGTTTGGGCTCCTCATTAGAAAAGAATCACACTGCAGTGGGGGCAGGAGGATCTGGGTCTGTTTAGCACACAGAAGAGCAGGTGGAGGCAGAACTTGTTGCTGTGTGCAACATCTCTGAAGACAGAGCCCTTCTCTGCTCAGAGCTGCACAGCAGTGGAACAGGAGGCAATAGAGAAGATGAATATATATATATATATATATATATAATTCTGATTACATAATAGAGCACAGAAATTTACCACAAAGGATGGCTGAACACTGAAGCAAGTGCCCAGATTGATTATGGGATCTCTTTCCTTAGAGGTGTTCCAAGACCTTACTGGATGTGGTGCTGAAGCACTTGATCCCTGGTGTGAGCAGAGAGTTGTAGTAGAGACCTCTGAATGTCCCTCCATGACCAAATAATTCTGTTTCTATAAGCTGAAATAATAGAAAACAGCACTGGAGAACGTGCTAAGTCATCTAACTCATTTCGTTGTTGGGTGAGGACTTCTCTTTGCTGAAACTATGTTCAAATAGCAAATTCCAGGGTGAAATGTATTTATATTATGTCAAAACTATATTCTGTGTATGTCTCACAAGACACTTAGGTCACTACTATTTCCAGAACTCCTCTCCTCCTGTGTATGATTTCCAAAAACCCATATGCTCACATCCTTGACTGTGCTATTCCTTCTAAAATGGATATTTTTCGGTATCTTCAGAATGTACAAATTCTTCAGATGTTATGACTTTGGTTGGTAATTCTTCTCCAGGATAAAACTGACAAGCTATAGAACAAAGAAATCATTATCTTTGTATTGCTTGCCCATTCTCCCCCACACCTAAGCATCTCACGTGTGTACATTAAATAGCATAATAAAGATTGCAGTCATAGTATTTTCTGTAGAGAAACAAATTCTGGTTTCTAATTAAACTCATTGAGAAGAGGATTCCTTAACTCTTCTTTCACATAAATTGGTTTTGCAAACAGTTTTTCGTTATTCCTAGCGTATTCAATTTGTGGGGAGTTGCAGAGGCTTTACTAAACCCCTTCCTTACAACTGTGTTTGTAAGTAAGCTGTTTTATGGATCACATCAATTATGTAACACCTGAAGTCAAGAATAAGTTTGAAACAAGTTGTAACAAATGGATTCATGGCTGAAGACTGACTTATCAAGGACTGTAAAATATTCATTTGAGTAAAATAATTTTTTAAGTACAATCCTGTCTGGATCAATCTGAAATTTATTTAGAATAAGAATTGTAAATTTACAAGTGCATTTTCGTGAGGTTTTGGAGCAAAATATCTTGGAGCTATTGTAAATGTATACATTTGCTATGACATGCTGAATACAAACAATACAGATGCATCTGCATTTATAGCAAAAATTTCTGCATGACTACATGATGTAGTTTCTTACAATTCTAATTCTGTGGTCAACAAGTGCAGCACTTCAGTCTTTATTCTTTCTCATTAACTTAGCCTGTATCCTGTCATGTGAAAAAAAAATACCATAATGATTCATAGTCTGTGAACTGTTTGTGGTATGGGCTATTGGGTATCATAATTGTATCGAACTTCAAAACTATTTTACAGTGCAGAATCATGATTCTTAAATATTGAGTTTCTGTATTGTTTTGTTTTGAGGTTTTGACAAGTCACTTCTTGTCTTGTGATACCACTTATTCATTTTATGACAATACAAGTGTTGCCTCCTCTGATCTTACAACAGTGCTGTTCCCTACAGTAAATCACAATAATTACCTCAGCAAGGAAGGACCTTTGGAATCTCATTGAATCATGACAGTTTGAGAAGTGCAATGCCTCAATTTGTGTCTTAGAAACTGATGGATCTTATAGAAACAGGAATATAATCTGGTTTAAAATCTGTCAAATTATGTTCTACTGGAATTGATACAGGGTGGCTATGAAATGATTTCTAGACTAGGAAACGAGAAAGGAATTTTGAAACCCAAAGTGCAAGTCTCTTTCATTCAATGGAGTAATTGATAGAGAAGCACAAAGAAATTCACAGCCTGGACATTTTTACCTAGTTTTTAATAAAATGGATATGATATTCCTTATTTCCAGTAAATACTCATGTGCCTATTACAAATCTAAATGGCCTAATGAGCACTACTCCAGTTAATTCAGGTATGTGCATAAGCAATAGAAGTTTTCTGAGTCAGAGAAAGCTCTGCTGTAGCTTCCAGGGACTGGCAATAAAGTGAATACTTGGCATAAAACTCTTTCCTGTTCCTTGAAGGCACAGCAATACTCAGTGCAATCCGCTTGGATTCTCAGCCTTCCAGTTTTTGGCATCTGGATTCAGGTGATGAACCCTCTGACTCCGGACATGAGGGATGAAGGCTTATGTTAAAAAACCTGACCAGAGCTGCTGCTCAACCAAAGCTTTCCAAGCGCTGCTGGTAATCATTTATGTACAGTTTCCAAGAGGAACACTGAGAGCCAGATGTAAGATAACCTCCTGGAGACTGACATTTGAGGGGGATGATAAGAGAGCTGTTTATCTTTTTTTGGCATATACATTAATAGTGATAAAGATGGGAACATATTGTACAAAACAACTTCAAATACAAAGTGAAATAAAATCATGTGTGACTTTTTATCCCCAGATAATTGAAGGACTGAGGTCTTTACAACTGCTTAGAAATCTGTTTCTAGAACTAATTCATGAAATGTTTCACTAAGGGTGTCTGTTGAGGTGGGAATTCTATATTAACCTATAGAAAAGAACTATAAATAGCAACCTTAAAGTGAATTTTTATTTATTTAAATCTCAAAGCATGTAAATGTCTGAGGGGAGAGACAGCTCTTTTCTCAGTTCACCGGTATGTGCGTCATATATCAGATTTTCTTTGAATTCTGTCAATCAAAATTTTCTTCAGTCTAAGAGGAGCATGAAACCTCTCTCAGTTGGTGTTTTAACTTGTGATGTTCAGGGATTTTTAAGAAATACTATTTTTTGTTTATCAAATCCAACTTTTCCAGTGTCTTCTGCTTACCTAGATATCCTATGAGGAATAATATAAATTTTAAATATACTAGGGACTTAGAGAAAAGTCTTATTTTTATGCTGAGAAACAGTCATGCCTTTAATATTTAAAATCTTTTTCTAGTCTCTATAAACCTCCGTTAAATAGACCATATATAATGAAACCATTTATATAATTCAAAGGCATGGGTTTTTTCTGTCAAAAAGTGTGGGTTTTATTTTCCTGTTAAGATCCCTTTTGTTAGCCAGCTATTTGGGACAAGTTAAGTGGCTTTCACACATAAGTGATCTTTGCAAGCAGGGTAGAAGAGAACTTGCCAGTGTCGTAATAGCTTTAATTATAGATACCACTAACCTGTGGCTTTACATTATGTGTTGTCTTTTTTCTCTTCCCTAGTGTTTTTACTGTAAATTCTCTGAAATAATGGATTCTTTTCATGGTAGTTTTGTGCAGTGTGTAACACAGCAGAAACATCTCTGATGCAGAGTTATGAAGTAGATAGAAATAGGAATATGGTATGGTTTTGGCATAGAAATAATATGGTATATGAATATGGTATGGTTGGGGCATATAAGTAATTTCTGTGTGTCTCCACACTGCACAATTTCAGTGTTCTAGGGTGACTTCTTAATTATTGTGAATTTGCTAATGCTGGTTTCTCCATGGTACTGATAGGCACTGTCCAAACAGGTACAATGTAGTATTGTGTGCCCAGACAGCTCACACAAGAGGAATAAAATCAAAACGAAAATGCTTCCAACATAGTAGAGCTTCTGTGAGGGTAAAGTCATTAATGTTTTAAACACATTTGAGGATTATCAGATAAGGGACATGATGTAAGTGTGAAGTAATAACATATGTGTGTGTATTCAAAATGTAAAATACATTAACACAGTTCTGTTTCCATTAACTGTCTTATGTGTGTTAAGTATTTTCCGTGGGGAAATTAATACTCATTTCCATTCTGCACTGGCATGAAATTTTCAGATTTTATTTAAGGCAGGATCTGATGACTATACTTCTGAATTAAAATTTTGATTTTTAAATAGTTAAATAAATCCATGTGGAATATTATTTTTGGAGAATAACTGTGAAGACTTAATAATGGCCAGGAAAAGATGTTAAAAATCTCACAGTTATTTTTAGGGACAGCTTTTTGTAGTAGGAAAAATTGTACTAAAAGATGTTGTGTAATTTAGTATGGAAATACATGGTTTGACTCAGTAGGAATTTGTTAAGAGAGTTTCTTGCTACCTCCTTTCATTCCTACTTTGATATATGAGGAGGCATTCCAGCAGCTTGGAGGGCCAGCTATGCTGAAGGGATTTCCATGGACAGTTTCACAAAGGAACAGTGCATGTGTTTTTCCCAAGTTTTCCTTCCTCCTCATTCATCCTTGGAAAAAGAAGGGAAATCTCAATGGCACGGTGAAATCCGAAGTTGTGGCTTGTTTTAGGGAGCAATGTGAATTTTACAATACTTTCTCTAATTTATTAGATCTTCAGCCTTTTGAAGAGAGTGCTGAGCACTTGCAAGCATCATCCAAAGAGCTATTCCTTCTGAAAGCCTGGGATCCATGGTCCTGTCATTTTCCATCTCTTGCCTGAGAAGTTCCCTGGGAGCTTAGAAACCACAACCCTGCTCAAAACCTCCTTTTTGTGTGTTTTGTGGTCCTCTCAGCAGCTGTTTCAATATATGTCTATGCCTCTCTCCCTTGGACAAATTTATTTATTAATTTGTCTCCCATGCTTTCCCTTTAGATTCCTCTAAACAAATACAGAATTTGTTTTCAGTCAGGCACTTCCAGGAGATGGAATCTAAGCTTCAAGGAGAAAATAGTGGAATGTGGTATACTAGCCTCTCCCTAGTAACCTTGGGGCTCTTGAAGAAAATGTCAGTGGAGGCCTAATGCTCTGCTGAAATGGTGTTTTGATGAATGCCTTTGATTGCATCCTCTTAGAAATAGTGCAGTTGAATTGTTCCTCAAAGTTTTATTGTGACAGTCAGTGGCAGTCATCTGCTGTCTTAATGCTTTGAATGACTTCCAAATTTTGCTAATAATACATCAGCATCTAGTAGGGGCTGTGGTTTGGACAGGCATCTTTTCTGGTTGATGATGCAAATAATATGTGTAAAGTCCCTCCTGATGACACATGTAAGCAGTTTACCTATGGTTGTGTGTCGACACATAATCATAAATTTTTCAGTGTTTTTTTCTCCGGTTCTTTAAGCTGGTCAATATTTGTCTAATTTCTTTGCCATTTTGGGGGGCCAGATTGAAGCACATCTTGATTTCAGTTCAACACCCAGAGCTCATATGATTCCAGTTTATATGCTCAGTGCTTTCAAGAGATGTATGGTGGCTCAGGGTAAGATGTTTCCCATTCAAGATAATTTCCCAGGCAGAAGAGATTTTAACTACTAGAACTAGTAGACTCAAAGACTGTAGATCAGCTTCCAAAGAGAATATCTGCTTCCAAATTTTGCAGTGTAGATGCAGGCTTTCATTAACAATACATGCCAAAAAGGCCCTTCCCTTCAGTCTTCTGCTTTTCCTTTCGAGGTTTTTATTCAGCCCTTTCTATAGCCTGTGTGAGGCAGGGCATCTCTCCTGTTTAAGACTTTATACAGGTTACTAAAACACAAAAAACTTTTGAAAATAGTATTTAATTCTGGGTGCTGCATCATCTTAATTGTTAGTGCTAGTGGATGACCTTGTATTGATTTGAAGTATGTGTTTTTAGTTTCTGTTTCTGAGCCAATTTTTATGAAACTATGGAAAACAGTTCAGTCAATATTAAGCAAATCTATATGCTGGCATAAGATATGATTCTATTTTTAACTAAATAAGGGTCTTGTATAAGTAATTAGGCTAACTGTCAGTGGCTTTACATGCAGTAGAGCTTTTAGTTGGTTTTGGTAGGTTTTTTTAAGTTGTCATTGAGTAAAATGGTACCTCATTTCTAGAAATCAAGCACAAAATTTTATGATGGAAAATTCTGATGTGACTCATATTCTCACCATTTTACACTTCACAGTGTCATTAATTAATTAATTAATTAAATTCCTGAGTGTGAAAATTTTTTTTTCAGAGCCACAGATTCATGTTATACCTTCTTTTTTACCCTCAAGTACTGCTTAAAAACCTCTGTGTTTTTTGATGTTTTAGTGTTCTTTAAAATAGATTGCAGTTATAGATTGAATTTCAGTATTTCCCAAACTTTTGAAGTAGAGAGGCCTATCATAATCATCTAGGATATAGTTCCTTGGAATTTTTGAATAATGTATCGTCTCCTATAAACTTAAGTTTAATAAGAGTAAAGCTGAGAGTTCAGTAGCTAAAGTGTCCTGTAGTTTGCTAGATTGCAAATGTTTAAAGAGTTTGATATTAATGTTTAGAAACTACTTTTATTTAATATTTCAAAAACTTTTCCTCATTACATATGTGCACATGGTGTCCTTGGAATCACTATTATACCTCAAAGCTAACTTAATTTTAAGGTTTTTTTTCTTAAGGTCTTTCAGTTCAAACTTATTTAATTGTATTTACTTAATTAAAATGTGTTTAATTTATTACAAATTGCTGCTGGTTGATGCTGGACTAAATTTGGAGTTTAAAATGTTTTATCAGTAATACACTTGGATTGAATTATGTGAGAGACAGGGTTGTAACTGAGCAGACAGAAAGGTGAGAACTTATAATGATTGCAGTTTGTCTCTAGGTCCCTGCATGTGAAAAGGTTATAATTAAGTTAACCTAAAGAAATGTTAGTGACTCTCTGTTCTCTTTGTTGGAGAGATGTTAGGTACAGAAATAAAAAGTATTGATTTTCAGCCTTTCATTTAGCTTTCCATTTGTTCAAGTTGTGTATTTTTTCTAAAGATTTCAAAAATAAAAATGATAAATAGATAAGTTTCATTCTGTTGTAGACTGGAACAGGAAAGCCTGATAAGCATCTTGTGATTCAGTAATGCAGTATATCAAATCTGCCACAGGCAAAAAATTGATGTGAAGTGATTTGAAATTCCCCTTGGTGTAGTTTCCTATTTCTTTTGCTGTTTCTGTAGAACTTGCACATGCCCTCATGGCATATATGACACATCTTTGCTCTCATTTCAAAACTCGTCATTGCTTTGCTTTTCAGATGCTGGACAGATGACCTATCAGAATCCAGAAGAAATTGCTTTTAGTGTTTTACTATTGGTATCCCATCAAAGCTTCTGACTGTCATAGAAATATGTTAAATGGATAAATTTGGAATTTGGAGTTTGGTTACTGTTATTTGTGCATTTTTTTCATTTGTATTTCTCTGATAACATCAGAAAGATCACTTCTTCAAAAATGCTGTTGTTTTTCTTCAGAAATCACGGTGGACATGAGTGTCAAAATTAGACTTGCTTTCTTATGAAGCACAATGCCCTTCACAGTTGTTGAAGGTGCTAACATGACTCTGGTTGGTGTTTTCTTTTTCCTTCTCCCTTATAAATAGTCAGTGTGCTTCAGGGTGGAGCTATGAAAGCAATTTGCAAGGAGCAAATGTTTGCACTCTGTTGCTAGCCTGATGGGGAGAGCTCTGCTCACAAGGCAGAGCTCAGTTTAAACCATCACGTGGCTTCTGATGTCGCATGTGAAATGTGAGGGCAATTAGTTTAACATTGTGCAGATACCAGGGATAATTATGCCTTGCAGTACTGCTGAAATCTCCAAAGAGCTTTCATACCAGGACCCTGAAAAGTTGATTGCTAACATGTAGTAAGTAACAAAAGAATTTATACATAGGAAAACAATAATTGAAAAAAACCCTCATAAATTTTCTTAATGATATTTACTCATCACCACTCTATGAAATAACTTCCTATTGCTTGTTGGAACAGGTAATTGGGCTGCATTTAATCCAAAAAGTGCTTGGCTACCCATAAAGTATACTTGCACGATTGTTATAATATCTGCAGCATGAAACATAATACTAGTGCAACTGACCACGAAGACATGATTGTTGAATAGCAGATTTTCAATCCTTGCTTAGTCAGTTGTGTGACACTGTACAATGCTGTAGACATCCAGATAAATAGTCTAAGCCTGCCTGTTGTTTAGTGCATGAGATGGAGATAGCATCCCTCAGGAATGGAGGTGCCTGCTGTAATAGTTGCTGTGATTTAAATCTAAACCCAGGAAGCAACACAGAGGAATAATCCATTAAAGAATGCCTGTTCTTTAAAGAACTGTGCATTCTCATTCAAGAATTGCTCATATTGGCAAATTCATACTGATGCTAAGTTATGCACAAATTAAAACATTCTTCAGATGTTCATTAGAAATGGTACTAGTACTGCAAAATCCGAATGGAAATGTGTAAGTTCACACAAGTTGCCCTATGTTGACAATCCTACTTTTCTGAGAACATTTTGTTTATTATCTTTTTTAAACATACACATCAGGACTAATGCTTTCCAGGAGCTGGTTAATTGTCAACCAGATTATGAGAGCTAGTACATACAGCTAAAGCAACTTCATAAAAAATAACTTACTTCTGGAAAGAATACTGTATGTTAAGGTAGTGGAATGGGTTCCCTAAATTAATTAAACTGGCAATAACTGAACTTCAGCTTCTGGCTTTCACTGATAAAACAACTGTATCCAAGCCACAGTGTCTTTATTAAATTCAGGTAAAACAAATGTTCCTCCTAAATCACAAGTTTCTCCATATTTATCTCCCTTACTGTTAAAATATCCATTTTACCGTAATATATAGGAAACATGTCATGTTGCACTTTGTAATAAAAAGGTCTGTTCTGTAAACAAGCTATTTGCTAATTACATCTTGACTTTGATGTTTACTGTAATTATCAAATTCTTAGCTTCACGCCTGCAAATAGGTTTAAGACCTAGTATACTTTATCACTGAAACTTCCATTAGAGAGTTAAATCCTGCTTAGTTAAAATATAAAAATATTATGCAACTAGTCAAGATGTTCTGCTCTTCTGTGACACTCTTACTCTTATTAACAGTGTGGCAAAATTAATAAAGAGTTGTGGCCTATTTTTATCAAGCTTAATTAAAATCCCTGAATTACTTATACTGAATAAATTGTAAGGAACTTACTGCAAATGCTGACAACCTTCTAGAGTGAAATAATTGTGTCACTCAATAGTGTCACATAGAAAAGCATATAAAAGCAGTAGTCTAGAAAGGAATTTTTATTTTCTTTTTATTATTTTATTTTCTTTTTCTCTAGTTAAAAGGTCCCCATTCCAAAAGCAGTAAACTTCTAATACTAATGATGTGTTTAAGAAATGTAAAGGGAGATGGTTTATGCCATGCGCTACTGGCTAAATCCTCAGAGTATGAGGGGAGGAATGCCAGTCAGAATATCCATCCTATTTTTACTGCCTTCATCAGTATGGGAGGGTAGATGAATTTTAAGTGGTTGTTTTAACTGGCTGATACTGCCGTTGGAGAATTACATCAGATTTATTGAAAGATTTGAAAAGTATCTGGGTTTTTCTGTCAGTTGCCTATACATTTTAAAAATATATCTTTTTCTATCTTGATCATGTGGGTTTAGTTTTTGAAAAATCAGATGGTGCATAGAGCCACAGTAGGGGGAGAAGTGTTTCAGAAATAGAGTATTATTCGGTAAGTGGACTTGTGTGCTAATGGATCTTCCTGCATTTCATATTCTGAAAGATTTTAATTTTTTTTCACAAGGACAAAACGTAGGCTAGAGGTTTTTTGCTGCTTCTGAAGGTCCACCCCAAACATTTTTCCAAACTGAAAAAATTCAGACTTATGTGTTTGACTTTTTTTGGTGGGAAAGTGGAGGTTCCCATGGCTGCCTTGCTGCAGTAGGCTTCCTGGGCTGGGGAAGCTGCAGCAGGGAAAGCTTCAGGGAGCATCCCCAGCGCTTCCCTGGGCTGAGGCTGTCAGGCTCCTGGCTGTGTGCCAGGGAATGTGTGCAGAGATGAAGGCTCCATGAACCTCCTATGTTATGTCTTTGTGCTGTTAGTGGAGAATGGGGTTCCCTCCCTTAGGGGTGCCTGCGTGGTAAAGCTGTGTCATTCTGGAAGTCATGGTCTAAGAATTTGTCCAAAAGCCAAATTTAAAACAGCTTCACAACTAAAGAAGCACAAAAAATCAACTTCATGCACACACTCCACCCCTCCCAGTCCCACCTTAATATTTTAGTGCAATTTCATTAGAAAGCAATGTGTCCGTAAGTGGACAAATGCTGCAATATAAGTAATATATAACAGGTTTTCTTCATTAAGAAGTTCTTTTGTTCAGCTTTAGGTGAAAGTTTATGTGGATATTCATGTGTATTTTCTAAGTCTTAGCAATTTCTCATCACATTTTTATATGCGCAGAATTCAGCTAAGGCGTTTGAGCTTGGATAAGCAGATTTGCATGTTTAAGTGCTAACTGTTGATCCAGCTAATAATTTAAATTAAAAAATTGACTCTACTAGTGGCTGAAGAGCAGATCTGAGTAGTAAATAGTATCAAAAGTCTCTGGGGTGCCATTCCAGTCACTTCTTGAGAAATAGACAGGTTGTGTTGCTTGTAATTAACATATAAGTATATAGAGCTTGTTGACGTTTAAAAGTTAATCAAATCTCTTAGAAAAAGAGGCAGTGAGATTTTGGGGTAGTTGACTCTAGCTTTGAGCAGTTTTAAGTTTTCTAATACAGGCTGTCTGTCATACTTCAGAGCAGGCTGTGGAGCCCAGGAGATGCCCGCAGATGCTCTACTAGATGCTCTAGTTTGGCTAGAGAATAGAGTGCTGGATTGTTTCCAGTACTCAGAAAAATCCTGGATAAACCAGCATTATTAGAGAATCGTATCCTGATATACAAATACTTGGAGAACCATTCTGGTATTTGGGAGACATCGGTTCAGTACATAGCTGACATGGACTGTGCTCTGACCTTGACTAGGCAGCATGCCAGGGTCAGTCTGTGTGGATTTCTGGCTTGCCTTCCCCAAAACTGAGGTGCTAAGGCCAAGCTGCCTTTCAAAACTTCTTGCATCGTCAAATGCGGAGACGGAGATACTCTGCTTCTAAAGGTGTCTTCATCTTTCTGTACACAATTAAGACTAGATTATCTGGCTTTTATCTGGCTGAAGATGGGTGAGATGACTCTCACTGCTATTCCCTTGGTACTGATCCTTTTTTCCCCCCAATCTTAAAATGAAATTATTTTACTGTATTTATGCGCTTTGCAGGATGAATGTTTATTTTACTATAAAAGTATTAAAATATGTATAGTATTTAAGCAAAATGGTAATGAAATTCTGTAACTACTTATGATAGACAAAAAAATCTTTCTTTAGTGACTGCATTTCTTCTAGATCTACAGTTTCCTGCCCATTTATCTAGATATAATTCTTGGTAGTTTTAGTATTATTCCCAGTGGCTATTCTGTTATTTGACTAAAAAACGTATCTGGCACATGGAATATTCCTGGATTTTGGGAAAACTGGCCTGGATTTAAATACATTAAGTTAAAGCTTGTTATGGTAGAAGAGAAAGTAAGTCTCCTTTGCTTTTCTTGTCATCTCCTAGAGCAGTAATTTGGATTTGTAACATGCTTCTGATTGATTGTTGATTACTTGAGGTGTTTGGCTACAATGCAGATGGCAGAACTGTCTTGTATATAAGGCAATTGATTACATGCTAATATATTTTTTTCCTCTAGCAGTCTGATCAGGCATTTTAACCCTCTGATAAATTAAAATTAAAAAATGAACTGCTGTTGATACTCCATGTTGATCCTCTAGTAACTAAGGAAATCTGTACAGTACTTCTAGAATCTGAAATCTTCAAACCCAGGTGTGATGTATGCTGAAGTGAGACTCACTAACCTCTTCACTGCTCTGTTAAGGTGTTTTTAGAGAATGACACGGGAATCTGTGGAACAGAGAGTGAAGAGTTCAGCAATTAGCTGTTTTGACATGTTTATTCCAGCAAGGTTAAGAGTACTGAATATCCATTTCAGGCTACATATGGTACCAGCGCTCATACCTTT
Organism: Irena cyanogastra; assembly: GCA_013397155.1. Lineage (NCBI taxonomy): Eukaryota > Metazoa > Chordata > Aves > Passeriformes > Irenidae > Irena > Irena cyanogastra. The sequence goes on from VWZV01016214.1 coordinate 64,753, forward strand.
CTTCCTTCAGAGAGTAAAAGTTCTCAGGTCTCATGATGGCCCTGTTCTTGTCCAGAGAGTTAATACCTTCCAGTAAACCAGTGGATCTGTCTGGAAAAAAGGAACAAGGAGTTGCGCATACAGCTCCTCCTTCAGATCTGAAGTGGATCACAGAAATGAAAGCTAATGTAAGGTATAAGACACGTGAGGCTAAAGTAAAGGTGTAATAAACAGTGCTAGCTTTAGCTTTCATTGAGGAGAGAGTGCTTTTCTGTGCAATAGAAATTTTCTCATGACACAGATTTTTATTGTTATTTAATGCTGGTTTTAAGTGTGTGGTGACTTTTAATTTGTGTCTAGTAATTTGTGCCTGTTGAGATCTTTTTACCTATAACCAGTTATTCCTTTCATTGAAATCAGCTCTTGCCTTTTGGAACACTGTGGTACCCTTTTAAAAATTACATATATATTTCATGACTGTAGGGCAGTAGAAGATAGAAGTGTTGGCTTATGTGTAAATTGATTTGTATTTTTAAAGTACTGAAAAGGGTTTGGTTTTGTTCTTTTTTTTTCTTTTGAGCCTTTACATTGTAGGTTAAAAAAGCTGAAAGCATATGGTAGCAATTTTTTAACCTCTCTACATGAGGTGCTTGTCAACGGAGGTCCATACGTCCAAAGCTAGTTAATAACAGCTGCAGGCCAAAGTTCTTTTAAGAGCTATTGCCGTGTTCCAAGATTCTCAAAGACTTTGAACAAGTGAAGTTGGCCACAAGGGAAAGCAGCAGGTCTGCATTCTGCTTGTTAAGTGAACCCTGTTTGAACGGAAAAAAATGTGGCAGAAAGTCAGAATTTTCATGCTATAAAACTTGACCATAAAATATCAGATAGGATTGGCTAGTAGGCTCCTGCAGTTTAGCCTAAACGAATCATTTGCTTCAATCTAAAATTTTATTTTGCTGATTGCTTCAGTGAAAATCTTTAGGGGTTTGTTGATGAAAATTTGGAAGACTAATTATACCATTTTTTTTAAGAATTCAGAGAATCCCAAAATATAGGAATACAGTTACATTTGCATTTACATTTTGTATATAAAAAATACAATGTAGAAAGGAAGAATGTATGTGAAGAAGGAAAAATTGCAGTTCTCTTGACCTTGTGGTGCTTTCTCAGTTTTATATTCCTGTCCATTTTTGCCATGTCCTTTTCCAAGCAGTAGTGAATCATAACTAAGTGAACTCCCTCTAGACAGCTTTTAGACAGTTTGGAAGTTTCTTGGTAGTTTGGAAGAAGTCCAGCCTTAAAATCTGAAATCACTTTCTCAAAAGATACGGTCTGTATGTTTTTTGCCTATTGATTGGAAATCTTCATGGTATATTAAAGCCTTTATGAAAAAAAGCTCTTCAGAAGCATTTAGAGGGAACAAGGGTGTCTGGCTGGTTATCTGCCAGTAATAAAGTATCAATAAACAATACTCATCATTGTTGTTCAAGTTGGATATAAGGCAGGATGCTTGACAGGAAATATGTTTTGTGCTCTACACCGGAATGGGGCTGGATGAAAAGCGGAGATTTGCAATGGATTTGTAGGACGCTGAGTGCCCCTAGGTGGTCACAGCTAAAAGTACAGCAAGAAAAGCCTCCCCTGTGCACCTGGCTCCTGCTGGGGCACAGCTCACCTCTGCTGGGCACTGGGAGAGCATCCTGCCCATGGTGGCACATTTTTGGGAGGCGCTGCAGTTAAAGAAGCACTTTTTTCCTTTTGCTCGTTCTCTGCTTTACAGGAGAACGTTTGTGTGGTATTAATTTTAATCAGCCAATTGCTGACATACTGAAGTGGCAGTCTATCATTACTCCCACTTATGGCTCCAATTTAGCCCTTGTCATTGCAGTTGTCAGTATCAATTGGGGATTAGAGTGGGTTATGACATGCAGAGTGGATGGTCAGTAGATCAGTACCACTTTTCATTCCTTCTTAACACAATCTTTTTATTATCAAGCTTATTGATGCAATTTTGTTACTGCTTTTCAGGTTTTTTATATACATGAAATGTTTTGGAGATAAATTGCTTCTGGAATTGTCTTTGGGTTCTTTGCATTCCATTTCACTGCAGGGTTTGAAATATGTGAGTAATTAAATGACACAGAAATGTTACTACTTGTCAAATACACATTTCTGAAGTTACACATTCAGATGTTTTGAAAATGCCTATTTATATAGCAGTGATCCTTAGAGAAGATGTGCACTGTGAGATATGTACAAAAAATGTGTAATTGATTTGTCATTGTGAGGAAAGCGAGCATTAATAATGGAATTGTAGAGCAAAATCCAAATAGCAAGGTTTTAAAACCAAATGATGGAATGCTGTGTATTAATACAATTTATTAGAGTTTTCACCAGATAAATGGTGTCTCAAATCTCCAAGAACAGTATGTGAGAAAAGAAACTTTGTGCTTTATCCTAAGAGTTTTCACTGACATAGGCATTCGTGCAGGGAAGGAGGGTTAAAAAATAAGGTAAATCTCTTACTCTCAGAATTCTGGTGGATTTGCTTCTATGGTAACCAGTTAGCCAGAGCTTATTACTCATGTAAAACAGGAACTGTTTGCATTTTTAAAACCTTCATTTGCAAAACAGCATGTCGAAATGATAAAGTTAAATTTCTTTCCCAAGACCACAAGTCTTCTTTGTAGGTGGAAACAACTAAGTGTACAGTTTAAAAGGCAAAGGAGAAGGCACTCCTAGGCAGCAGCATCCATCCACGCTAAAAGCAAATATTTGTTTTTGTAGCAGAGAATGGCTGTCCCCAGAGCAGCCAGCTTAGCAAAAGCAGGAATGGAAGGGCAGAGCTCATCTTTTATGGAAGTCAGATAAATTTCATGCTCTTTAACATCAACTGTGACTGCAGGCTTTTCACTGAAGTCTGGCTCCTTCCCCAGTGTGAACAAAATAGGAAAAGTGATTAAAGTTCACTCAGTGCTGGACGGCAGGAGGCAACTGCTCCGGTATCTTCAGCTGAGGGAGAGGGCGAGAGGGCTCTTTAATGAGACTTGTGAGGCTTCTTTTGAAGAAAAGAAGTAGGACTCATAGGCCTAGAGATGCCTGCACTAACATTCATTCATTTCCGGCGCTTCGTATGGCTTCTTTGACACATTGTAATATTGTCATCCCCTTCATTAAAATGTTCATTATGAAAGGGGAAAGAGAGAAAATGTAACTCTTAACTGGAGTCAAGGGTCAGCAAGTTCAGCTGCGAGCAAAAGACTCAGAGCTGCCTCGGATAATAGCAGCACTTCTGGGGCAGACAGGAAAGACTGACAGAAAATATAAATATGGACCTTACAAATTGTCCCGTCTTGTGATGGACGGGAGTCTTGAGCGTCCTGACAAGTCTTTAAAAGCTGAAGTAGCTAGCAGGTCTTCTCAGATCCTGCCTTTTGGCTTTTTCCCTCTGCCTCTGTCTCTTTTTCTTTTTCTCCCTGTTTTAAGTTGTGCAATCAGTATTCACACATTCTTATAACTAATAGGATTAGAGGCGTTGCAAAGGGATTTGAACAGGATAATTAGTTTACTGCTTAGCCCACAATATAACAGGCAAAACCCCTCTGAGAAAGGCGGACAAAATGGGTCAGAAAATGTGTGGGAAATGAGGTAAGGCCTCTCAAACAGAGCTTCAATCAGCTACACCATTATGAAAGGATCCTGGAGTATTCATTCACTGCTGCAGACCATTGACTTTTTTAGCTTGGCCACCAGAGGTGTCAAGGAAAGAGACTGAGCTGAGCAGTGGGAAGCGTTGCTGGATATGAAGGAGCTGGTTTCAAGTGCTTAAGTGCAATTTAAAGTTCTTTGCCACCATGCCACATAGAGCAACTCTAGAAAAGTGAGGCAGCTTCTAGCAGTTTACAAAGCTGAGACTGTAAAAACAAAGCTTTTTGTAAACCTTGGGGTGGATAACATCTCAGAAACAGCCAACTGAAATATTGAATCAAAAAACTTTTTTGTTTGAACATCTATCTAGAAATTATCTAAAACACAAATTTTCTAGCAGTGCATTTAAGTGTTCCATTCAAATATATTTTTTCTAGTTTAAGATGTGCTAGACAGAAAAAGCCTCCCCATCCAGCCCCCCACTGCCCCCACCCGGTGATACTGCTATAGTGCATGAGTTACTAAGGGAAGGTATTGGGTTTCCAAAGGAGTAGCAGGAAATGCCTCAAAGTTCCTGCCATTTTTTTTTTCCCCTGTGAAACTTGTATGAACCACCAGTGTGATCAAAGCTGCCAGAAGTTGTTAGAAGACGTGTCGACTTGGGCCTGCCTGTGTATGATAACTCAGAGGTCCCTCCTCTCCAGTGGAAGAAACAGCAGGAGCTTCTCTAATGAACTGTCCAGCAGCTCTATCTTGCAGTGTATATACAACCAGAGGTGAGAAGAGGTTAATCCATAGGGGAACTAGTTAGAAAAGCAGAGCAAAAAATACCAGGGAGCTGTATGACCAGAATTCAACTTGAAGATGGTTGCTGACACATTTGGTTTCTTTTAATGAAACTCTTCTTTCAATCTCATGCTTTTTGTGTCAGCATGTAAGTTTTTACATACTTCAGCTGTGGTGCAGGAGTATGCACAGCATATGCAATACAGAACAATACAGAATGTCATGTTGCTTGTAGCAAATTGTTCTCCTATTCATTTTAAATACCTGTATCTTATTTCTAATGGAGATTAGATTCCTAATCTTGAGATTAGTCTCAGTTTTATTTCAACGTGGGGATTTATTACTATAATCTTTATCTGTTCATAAATATAAGAAAGACAAAGACATTCACTATTAGACATGTACCTACCTGACAGTAAGATGAAATCTTTATACTGTAATCCTGGCTGTTGTAATTTTCGTTGTTAAGCATATTTACACAGAGGTTTATCCTAATTTTATTTTAAAAAAGACAAGTCAGTTTCTCTTTGTTGTTCAAATGCTTTTTCTGTGTTTCTTTGTACACAACTGCAAGCCAACATGTCATCTCTGCCTCAACTGTGAATCTCTATTTTGTGTTGCTTACTATTGTGTGTGTGGAAAAAGAAATCATGCATGTTAAAAATATTGTGGAAGACAGACACTGTGAGATGTTTTCTGGTTCTTCAGGACAGGCATTTTACCATACATACATTTGTTTTCGAAGGTGCAGGCTAATTTCCCACTGGTAGTGATATGTCCCTAATTTAAAAAGTAGAATCAAAACAAGAAAACCCAACAAGCAGAAAGTGGTAGAGGTATGCAGAAGTCTCTATAAGACTCTTCTTCCTGATCTGTATGAAAATATGTGTTAATCAGTACTATAAATAGTAACTATGGGTAATGAAATTTCAGCTAGGTTAAAGGAAACAAATGGAGAATAAAATACATGTCCTGAAGTTCATCAGAACATTTATTTTTAAGTTTAGACTTAACACCTGAATAAAATCAATATCACCAACACACAGATTTCATTTTGTTTGTTTTGAATGCTGGCTTTGTATCTGATAAGTCCTATTCCTTAAGGTACCAGTATTTTAAGTTCTAGTCATGGTAGGGTTATCTAATACCTTTTTTCAAGTTCTTGTTTCTGTATGATCTTTTATGTTTGTTTAAACTGTTTGATTAATACAGCTCACCAGAGCAGTTCTAGACGTATTTTCCATTCAGATATTTATGTAAAACATACCAGTGAGAAAACTTTGGCTTATATTCATTATTTATCGATATAGATGGGAAGATGGTTAACAGAGGGCAAAAGAGATATGGAAAAGAAACTGAAAAATAAAAATACTACAGATCCAGGGCTTAATTAGGTATTCTGTATCCCTACTGAATGCTGAATTTGATCTTTTCACTTTCACAGATTGCAGACCTTTCATTCTCACCCACGGTCTAGTTAAAATTGATACTAAGGGAAAATATTTAAATATTTTTGTCCCTGTTTGGAGCAAATGTTTGTAGACATATCCTCATGATACCTTGGCTCCTTTGATGGGTTTGGTGTATTTTTAGTTTACATATGTGAAGCACTCAGTAGCACTGCAGTTCAGCTCTCAGACTTAGTCAGTTGCAAGTCAGGGATGAGTTGTTATCTGTGTTTACTTTCCTGTAATATATATATACTCTTCCAGTGTATATGTTAACTGCTTTTGATTCCTCCTCAGAATGCTGTTCTTGATAGCACAGTTCCTGTGTTATTCTACAGGGATGCAGACCTGACACATAATGTGGAAGTATAGTATTATGTTGAATGGTCAGTCTCCCTGAAATACTGACCTTCCACCTCAAAGCTTTCGTCTACCTGGCCACTGGAAGAGATTTCTGTCTCTTAGGAAAATCCCTTGAACTCCTAAGGAGTGCTAGGGAGAAGCATGGGAAACTGCAGTTTCCAAATTATTTTTTTGCAAGGGTAACTGAGAACTTGGCAAGATTCACCCCCATTCCTCAAAGAAAACCAAAAAGCAACACCTAGCCCCTGAGTTTTGTTAAATATGAAAGATAATTATATTAAGGACTTGCACATGGTCCAGTTGTCTGAAATACTAGTCTTGGTGTCACAATAATTCATTATGGGGCATGGTGAAAATTTATAGATGGATTACAGAATACAATTTCCTTATTTTTCTTGCTCTGTTTCTCCATCTGAGTAGAATTTTGTCTTTTTCATACATGCTTAAATTAGGGAAGCCTATAATTTAAATGTGCTCACTGCTGGTTTTCTATAAGTAGTTTGTGATTGAAAGATATATTTTGTCATGTGCTTAACACTTAACTTGTGAGTAGTATCAATGAATTTAATGGGATTTAAGCACATACTTTAGATTGTACATGCTTCAGTGCTCTCCTGAATTGGGATGAGATTATTTGTATGTTTGTGGTTAATAAGAATTATGTTCAACTGAGTTAGTGTAATTTTCCATCCTGTGTCTCTGAGGGTGCTGTGCCATAGTCTATACAATTCATATTGTCTCAGGTCATCTTACAATGTGTAAAAGCTTTACGTTCAGCTGATAATTAGGATCTTTGAAAAGTAAGGCTTTTGTTTATTTTCAGAATTAGTGGGGATGAGAAGCATTCCTTAAGTAAACTTAATTCCTAACTTATGAAAATTAGGGTTGGTTGTTGATTAAAAGCAAACAAACAAACAACAGCAGAAAACCAGCAAGTAAAACAAAATGAAAACCAAAACAACAACAAAAAAACCACAACCAAAAAAAAAAACCTCAAAACAAAACAAAAAAAAATCCCCAAGAAACTGGGAATAATCATTAGAGAATTTGAAGTTTTGGGTTGGAGATTTTTGAGTTTTGGGCTTAAATACTCCCTGTTTTTGCAAGCAAGGAATGAGAAGTAGAGGATTGGCTCAGGTATGTCTGCAGGGCAGGGGGAAGATGTGCAATAAGTGATTTTGCTCCCATTGTTGGAACACATGTTCATTGAAACGAGTTTAACTTCTAAGAAGCACAGCAAAACCTGACCTCAAACTTTTCTGCCTCTTTCCAAGACACTTGGAAGAAAAAGTTTTTTCGAAGGCATAAATACTGTTAACCATCTCTCTCCTAAATCACCTTAAACACATGGAATAGATAATTCAAACAAAGTTGTGACTGGCCTGAATTCTGAATTTACTATAAATTTGGTTTTAAATTAGGGAAATCAAGTTGTGTGTTTCTTGTGCAGTGGTTAGGAATTGAAGCAGGAAATCATGCTGACAAATGAAGTGAATGGGAACAGGAGACAGAGTTACTGTGTGATTTAATATATTGTCCTAAATATGTTAGATGTATAACTCTATAGAAATTTTAGCTCTTTACTGCCATAAAGCTGTGACTTAAGTGATATATCTTCAATAATTCCACAGTATTTTGATTCAAAAAAGTTGAGTAGATTGGAAGGAGCTTAAAAAATGCATTTTAGTAGGCTTTTTGACAGATGTGATTTAAAAGCTTAGAGAAAGCAATGCACCTGTCACTTTTAATTGCAGAAAGCTTTCCATCTATTAACTTTATTTGGCCAGAGCCTTCTAATGAAAAAGTTCCAGTATCTAATTTAATTTAATTTTCATTGCGTTTGCCAGAAGAGCAATTAATTTTTAGAACTTTCAGCTATGAAGTTGTGCTTCAGAAAGCAGTCTCTCTATCTTTCATACCATTAAGTTTCATCATATGCCTGTCATACCTTAGGAACATCTTGATATCTTTGAAGAAATGTGGCAGTGAAATGTAGACATATTGTCTGTAGCACCAAGTAGGGTTTACAAATACAAATGTTTGTATGATTGGGTTATTCCTATCCATCATTAGATTGCATCTCTCTGGAGCTATAAGTACATCTGTGCTTGGCAGGCTTATGTTATCACTGATGCATATGGGGGCCATGTGTCAGTCTTCCAACAAAGATATATAGCCTTGTGCAGCAGCAGGATTGGATATGCTTGTGTTTCAGCCTCTAAATCAATTTCTGGGACCTTTGCTACAGATGTTTGATGCTGCAGGTCTGTAAAAAGAGTATACTGTAACATGAACTGAAACAGAAGAATGAGCATGAGAAGGAATTAGCCATATGGCAACAGATAGCAAGTGCAGTGGAGCCAATAAAGAAGCAAATTCTTACACCTTCTCAGCTATCTGTGTAAATATTGTTTAAATTCAATCACCTCAGAGCTCAGAGCCGGTCCCATGCTAAGAGGAGATCTGTTCATACTCAGTTAAATGAGTGAGTACAGATGCTCCTGCTCTTGTAAGATGCATGTCCTAGGATTTTTGAGCTGGTGGAAGTCTTCCTGAATTCCTTAGAAGTACAATCACACTGAGTGCTTCAGCAAAAAGCCTGACTGTACAGTGCTGAGATCTTGATCTGTTTAGTGGCTATTATTGATGCAGGCACAATGCCATGTGTTCTGGTGTTTAGCCTTATTTCTTAAATCCCTTTTTAACTTTTATGCTTCAAACAAAATGCAGTCAATCTAAGTATTTAAACATTTTATGGTGTATTTCTGAATTAGTCCTTAAGCAATAGGGAAGCTTATGAGTTGCTTGCTGGTTTGGGTTTTTGGGGTTTTTTAAAGTAAATTTTATGGTGTGTTTTCCCATTACCATAACTGTTCTCAGTGTGTATGTGGTCACCTGGACCTATCTGTTCTGAAATTATCCATTGACTCGCTGCAGGAGTGTGTAGTATCTTGTGAATGGAGACATCAGTGTCACCCTTGCTCATCCTTATTAGTTTGCAATTGCTTAATTCTCGTCCATCCCATCCAACTGCCTCGTGTGCCCTCATATAGCAAAACACAGCACCCATCCTCCTGAATGAAAAAACCCTCAAACAACAACAAAAAACCACCACACCCCCCATTCAATTGCTCTTTACCCTAATTATTAGGGCTTCTCAGTGGGACTTTCTGGATAGCTACTTGAGGCAAAGCTCCATCAGCCACCTAGGAGAGTATGGATACATGTTAAAGGGAAAGAATTTAGCAATTTGGAAAAGAAAAGCCTTGAAAACATACAGATGGAGGAAAAACGTCTGAAAAGAGGGAGGATGGGTTTTTAAAGTGCAATTAAGAACAGCTACTTTTTGATGCTGTCAGTGGAAAAGTGCAGTCCTGGAACAGAAAATCAGCCTTGTAGACTTCAAGCTTAAAAAAATGTCTGAATGGAAATTATTTCTAGTGCAAACAGCTGAATCTTTTTGCAAGTTTTAGGGGGAAAAGGGGATAAATATGGCAGAATTAGCAATAAAATTTAAGCTTTTCTATAAAAAATTTTCTATAAATTCAATTTTGCATGGATTATTTTTTTCCTAGAACATTTTAATGTAATTTACATACTGGTATTGTGGCAACAGAATACAGACAGGGCTATTAAGTAGAAATGGGGTTTTTCACATTCTTGAAATGTGGAATGGGAGCACTCAGATTCAGTTTTTTAGCCAGGATTGTTTGTTTTAAGATTAAGAAATTAGTTGTGATTAATTCATTCTGGAATGGCATATTTTCTTTTTATTGCTTACATACATTTTACCATTTTTACAAGGGTTTTCAATTCTAAATAGCCCCTGAATCCAGCTAGGATGCACTCTTCCTGTTTTACAGACCAGTTGTACTGCCTCTGCTGTATTCTCAGCTCCTTTCATTAGAGGAAAATACCTCTTGAAATTCTGATTCTTTGTATGGCACTGAAGGGGAAAAAGTTGTGGGCACAGAAATTTGGGGGAAGAGGCTGGAGCAGTCACAGAAAGAGATGTTTTTCTTTCAAGAAGAAAGAAAAACTTGGAGCCCTTGAACAGAAGAAACTTGAGGCTTGACACATCTGGGATGCACAGCTAGAGTATTAAAATAATTTAATCCTGGTCAATGGGAAGTTTTACTTCCAGAGTACCTGAATGTATGTATCAGTAATTGCCCTGAAGTTTCCTGACAATTTCTTTTTTCTTCTAAGAGCTTTTAATTGACTTGTATTAAGCACATATATAGCACACAAGAAATAGAATAAACAAAAAAATCCAGTTATTCCATTACTCAAGTAATTGAGCTTGTTATTAATGTTTTATAGTTCATTGTCAGTGAAATGGAGGATAATACGAACATACTTTTCTTGTCCTTTCGTTTATAGTTTTCTCACAGAAAAGCTTGAAGTCCTAGTTCTTTGGTCCAAAAGCCCAGTGATGCTGATCACTGTACTTTGCTACACAGAATAAGAAAAATACCAACAAACCAGCACCAGTAAAACAAAAAAAGTTTCTGTGGAAGACATTACAGTCTAAGAAATGACACATCGGTATGAGCAGATGGGTGAAGACCAGAAAAACAGTCATAAAAAATTGGTCATCTTGATAAGCAGCAGTGATTGTAGCTTAGCTGTTGTCAGGTTTTTTTAATCATCTGTGGTAATCCTCTTAATAATTTGCTTTGGTTTCTTTCACTGTTTTAGCATAGTTTTTTGCATTGACAGGCAACAGCCTTAAAGCTTGAAGTATCAGTGCTTCATATATATTAGGCACCTACACATAAAGTATAAAGCTAAGACTGTACAATAAATTTGTCTTATCAAGCAATCAGCCCATCTCGAGAGACAATTCCCAAATTGCATCATTCAACTCAAATGAAGGAAGAGTGAGCACAGTACTATTCAACATTAATGGTCTGCAAAATCTTTTCTAGTTTACTCTTCAAATTTTTCCCTGTCCCTTGACAGATTGTTCAAGGTTAGTTTTACTGCTTGGAGACACTCGAACTATTCAGGTCATTATCAGACTAAAAGTTTGGCGCTATACTTCATGAAAAATGTCTGTGTCCAGGGATGCAATTATTACTTGTCTGTATTGGAATTGCAGCTCTGCATAATGGGATTGGATCAGGAGTCCGCTCTGCTCTGTTTTGAAGAAACAGGAATTGCCACAGTTTGCTGGGTGATATTTCAGAAGAGAATATACAGGGTTGTAGGCTGTGTAGTGAAACTAGACGATGTACCAGACAACCTTTCAATCAGTTCCTGAAAGTGCTTACAGTTTCAATTCCAAAGCAGGTGAAACAATATTAAATATTAAAGACATGTTGACAGCTGCAAACTTTTCTAAAAAAGAAGTTTTGTTACAGGGAGAAAGTAGTGATAGATTTTTTAGATACTGTTGAAGAGGTCTTTTGGAAAATTAAATATGCCATCTCATCTATTCTTAATGTGAGCAGATCCCCAGTCAAGCCAAATGGATGTTTCAGCCATGCATATGCTGAGTGTCTAATGTACCAGAAGAAGTGAAAGTTACCCAGCAGAATCTTGTTTTATTCTTTTAAAGCTCTTAACTTTTAGTGCATTTTCAAGTCTGTCAAGTGTAATAGTTGATTAAAGATTAAACACCAAATCACCTATCAGAGACTAGTAAAATGAAAATAGCAGAATCTTCACCCTTTGCCTACATAGTAACACTCATTTGTGGCCTTGTATGAAAAAATGACATGTAAAGATTTAAGTTATTTTTTAATTTTCCTTCAATTCCAACTTAGTTATAGGAAAAGGAGAGGAAAATGTGTGAATGAAACCCGTATCTAACCTAAACCTCCCGTGGCACAGTTGGAGACCGTTTCCTCTTGTCCTGTGACTTGTTATGCAGAAGAGACTGATCCCCCCCTGTCCACAACCTCCTTTGAGACAGTCATAGAGAGCAAGAAGGTTTTCCCTGAGCCTCTTTTTCACTAGGCTAAACACCCTCAGCTCCCTCAGCTGCTCCTCATCAGAGTTGTGCTCCAGACCCTTCAGCACCTCCATTGCCCTTTGGACACTCTCCAGCCCCTCAATGTCTTTCCTGTGGTGCAGGGCCAGAACTGGGCACAGCAGCTGAGGTGCAGCCTCACCATGTGGATAAAAGGCATTTTCCATGCTGCAAGCTCCGGGCAGGGCTGTGGGTCAGCGATGCCCTCGCACATCACAGCTGTGCTGCTGTCGTGGGCCCCGTTAGGGAATCACAGGGCTATTAGGGATGCATGACAAGCAGCAGTCAGTAAAATGTCACTCAGTGCCTTCCTTCAGCTTGACCAATTTGAGACTGTATGGAGGATAAAGAATTGTCAGTTTTTTTCTTTGTGACGTGAGGGCTTCTTAAGAGCTTCAAGTTTCTCTATGAAAAGGATCATGCTGAAGCCAAATTTGAAGTACTATTGCAACTCTCTGAAACTGTGGGTGGTCCTTTCCTCTTAAGGAGCTACAACATGTAATTTCCTTTCCTGTTTTTTTGGGGGGTTTTTGTAGTCTAAACAAAAGAGAATTATGTATTAATTTAGTGGAACAGACTATTAAAGAATGCTTTCCTTTTCAAAAATAATTTCTAAGACTCCAATAAAATACTTGTGTGGTCCTAATACTCCTATTTTATTGCACAATTAGCATTTGCCCTTCTAGGCCACTCTAGAACAATAAAGAATAAATGGTGAATCTCCTTAAGCAATTATTTTCAGTAGAATCAGAGCATACTAATTGATTTAAGTACCCTTTTGGAGACATTGTAGAGTGGAATTGATTTTTCAGCCCATGAAAACTTGATTTTTCAGCCCATGAACTTTTCTGCCAAGACAGAGATTGGAGGTTTTGGCTTAGTCCAAACCCAAAATGTATTCCTGCTAAAAAGTAAACGGTCTAGTACTTGTACTCTGTGCTATTTAGATTCTGCAGAAATCATGAATTCCTAATACTAAAAATTATAAATGTGTATTATATTGCACGGCTATGAAGAGTCAGGCTGTTTCTCAAACAAAAGAAAAAAGATTAGCACTAATTATCAGAATTTAAATTTTGGGTGACTTATACTAAAGCTTAAAGGTTCTGATAAACTCTGGAGATTGCCAAGCTACCAGTACTGCTATTGTGTAGAGCATTACTTTTTCTCTTTTACTGTATATGTTCTGTACTTATACATAAATGATCTCTCTTCTTTAATAAATAAATAGGTAAAGTTGCTGCTGAAATAATACAGATAATAGTATGCCAAAAGCTATCATAAGAAGTACACTTCGATTCCATAACAGATTTATAAATGGATGACATTTAAAAAATCTCAGACATTTAGAATGAAAGAAGCATGAATGATATAATCAAAAGTGCCATCATTAAAAAATGAGAAATGAAAGTGGGCAGGGAAATTCAATCTGAATATTCTTTGGGAAAAAAAAGCATTCCTTACCATGGGAATTGCTGTGACTCTAATCATTCAGTCCGTGTTGCAGTGATGATTGCCCTGTGTTGTGAAATGTGAAATATTCACTTGGGCAATGTAGCACACCATGGCCCAGGGAGTGATCCTGCTTTAGCGTGAGAATAGGTTATGTGCCTACTGTGTGCAGCATCTGAATCTCTGGGGAGTCAGGAGAGCAAATGGAAATTAGTGATGCAGAGAGAACCTGAAATTCTGTCATGTAAATCTTTGTCATCAGTTTTGTGCTCCTCAGCATGGTGCTGATGCATGCTACTGCTGATATGTACTGCCTTGCTTTCCCCTTCTGTAAAAGGAGGTTAATAGTAGCTTTCTCATACATGAAATTTTAATCCTCCTATGGGAAGCAGCAGCAATAATGATTTATAGAGCTAATGTTTGAAATTATAATTTATAGGTTTTATCTTCATAAGGGGATATATATGTGCCTTAGAGACTTATTAGCTACCGCTGGTATTATTGGGCACCTTCTGTATCTTCAACATGAAGAAAAATAGCTGCCATGATTGTTTTACTAAACAAAACAAAAAAGCATTGAAATTAATAGGAAGCTAACTAGTTTATTTCACAGTCAAAGAATAATGGTACAGCAGAGTTGTTGGTTGTTTGGTTTTGTTTCTCTGTTTGTTTTACTTTCTCAGAACAAGTTTAAACTGAATTTTTAAATATGTATTTTTAAACATTTCCTTGTTCCATCATGATTGATCTGCTGATCTGCCAGAAAGCTATGCCTACTGAAAGGACATGACAAGCCATTTGGGTATAAGATTATCTTCATGAATAAGTGATGCCAGACTGTAACTTGTTATACAGTAGCTGTATAAGGTTAAAGCCAAGAATATGTCAGTGTTCTAACAATTAACGGGCTAAGCTCTGTGTGACTGATGGGAAAGGTACTTAGTTGTTTGCATATATTAATATATTTGCTGAACATGGGATAAAAAATGTTGTGTTATAATTAAAACGTTTGTGTATGTTTAGTAAGCTCGTGTTACAATATAATGTATTGGTGACATGATGGAATTCTTAATAGGCGTCAGTAGCTCCAGTTCACCTGAGCTACTAATTTATAGGAGCTGTCTCTCCAGGATGCTCCCCCTGCATTAACAACACAATGTTCAGCAGCATCTGTATTCTTGATGACTTTGTACTTTGATTTTCATTACATAGTTATAAAAATAATTTTCATACTTAGATGCTTTATCCTAATACAGTAAAACTTGTGGTTGTCAACGTGTGCCTCTGTAGCATTCAGAAAAGGTCTTAGATTAAACTCCTAGTAATGTTGGAACTTTGCAGTTTGGTTGTATAGTAATAAATGAAGTTCCATGAGCAGGAAAAAACACATCTGATCAGAACTTTTCAATGTTAACCCAAGACACCTAATACAGAGTAGGAAAATGTATTTATTCAAATTTTGAAAGTAGAAAACTGGCATTTTAGGAATGAAATCCAAGTCAGAGATCCATTGAATCATAAAAAATCTACTTTGGCATTTCATTCTCTCCTCTTTGCATTGGAAAAGCCCATGGCTATGGCAGCTTTTGCAAACAGAGGCAGCTGCCAGTGCTCATGATAACGTGAAACAACCTTTTGCCATACTTCTCTGGAGACATTTCAAGACACACTTGAAACTTCGGGCTGTGGCTCCCTTGTCTTCTGCTGTCATGTTGCAGCATGTTCACACCTTCCATATCTCAGTTTTTACTACTGGTGGTTTCAGTGCCTCCCAGTGAGGCAGAGTACTTTGTTTTCCCTAAGATCAAAGCCAGGGGAATAAATAATAGCTCTTGGTTCTCGCTCTGGAATAGCTTTGAGGTTTTAGAGGATGTACCTCATTTATGTAATTGTGACTAGACAAGTATGTCAGACCATGCAAAAACCCACAAATATATTAATGAAGTCCAGGATCCAGCGAGTAGCCTGTGCCAGAGCATGCTTCACAGGCTCTTTCTGCAGGAGCTTCTCAGTGATAGGTAGTGCATGTTTTCTCCTTGCCACCTGTATTTTTTAAGGTGTACTCAGATACAGAAATATTGTAGGAACACAGAACAGTACTGAAGAAAAAGCCAATCATAACAAAAATAGCTGAAATGGACAGGAACATTTGATATTCATAAATTAGTTGTTTGGTTAGTTTTACTATTTTAGGATGAATGTCTACTTGATACTTAATGTTCCTTAAAAGAAGTTGTTGCTTGTTCCATCAAAATAATCTGATTGACCTAGGTGATAATTGTAGGTCCCTTTCAACTGAACTATCCTATTCTAGAATATGTTGTTTGTTTTTTTCACCATCTTTGTATTCCAAGTGAAATCCACTGTGTTCAAATTCATATATTTGATTTTCAGTCAAATAATTTAAATAATTCTCTTTCTTTTTATTTCTTTGAATGCCTGGTAATATCATTATCTGTGAGACTTTGCCACCTTACACAGGCGTGGATGATTTTGTGCAAAATGTAGTTACCAAATGTTTAAACCTGTTGTTTTCCAGTAGGAGAGAAGTACTTATCAAGGCTTACTTCATTCATGTCACTAATATGTAAATAATTATCAGGATGCAAATAATGAAATAGCCACTTTCCAAGATGTTTTTATAAACTGGCATAAATAAACCGGTAAGCATTCAGTCCTTAGTTGGGCTGAGTGTTTTTGCCTTTTCCTTTAAAAATCAGGACACATTATTCATTCCCAGTACTCAGTATTTTGCAAAGTACAGAATGGCAGTATAGATTTATGATATCTCTGTTCAGACGCAGAGGGAGGTTAAACCATTGAGGAAAATAAAATTACAAGTAATTAAATTTACAAGCAGGTTTGCCATCTTCAAAAGATTTAGTGTTTCAGAACGAACAATGATTTAGCCACACAACAAAACTGTGATACAGCCTTAACAGTTTATGATATAGATATTTTATGTGATGTTTCAATTTATATAATTAAAAATGGAGAACTCCTTTTTAGGGGTATATAGGATATTCAGCTGAGAACCATACATGGTGAGTAATAAAATAACTGCAATGCAGTACTGTTTGCATTTTTTAAGAGCTGAAACATTCCATCAGGATCATTAATTTCAGATTATCTCAGGGCTTTATCTTCAGATAAGAAGGCAATACTGTATATAAGTCTTCAAGTTCTTTTTCCTGAGAACCGGTTAGTATCTTCTATTGGTATGAATTTCAAATAGGACTCTAAGCAGTGAGGTTTTTTTCCCTAATACACCTATAACTGTGCTATTTCCATCCTGTTCTTAAGAAGGACTCAGTAGTGACAAGGTTTTTGGCAAAGTCTTCTTGCTATTTCCACAAGTTAAATTATCATTACCAATGTATTCTCGGAGAAAAAAAGTGTGCATACACAAAATGAAGGTTGAGGGAAGAAGGGTAGGACAGAGGTGTTTGGGCTTTTTTTGATTGTGTTGTTTTTGTTACTGATTTTTTTCCTAGTTCAACGGTTTGTGAAGTGCAGAGATCTACATTCTTTTGGGCATAATTGCAAATTAGACAAGTTAAGTTGCTTTGTCAGAATATCCAAATTAAATTGTTAATCTTTGGAAATTGGTTTAAAATCTGAGGTATATGTGCTTATCAGAATCCATTTCATGTAAATTGCCTTTATCCAGGTTGTTTAAAAATAAATTATATTTTACATAAGCATGGTAATTGCAGAACTTACTTCATCACGAATCTTAGAGAATCTATAGTTGTTCTGTTTTTATTCATGAGTCTGAATACTTGGATAAACTATGTTAATTAAAAAAAGTAATTATTTAGATGCAGCATGTTTAGTTTTTGATTTAAAAACACACACCTGACCTTCAAAGAGAGAAAAAATAGTATGCAGGTTTTTCAAAACATTGCTGCAGTTGGGCAAAATATTCAGAAATCTTTGTGTGTTCTCTGCTGTTTGTCTTCACTTATAGTGGGATTAATCTTTGTTTGCTATATGGATTTGGTTTTCTGTTTTTACCTATGAGAGAATGGGGTTGAGGGCAGAATATTACAACTCAGAAGAATGCTTGACATGTGTACGTCTGAAACTTATCTGCTGTACCCAGGCTGGTTTGTGCATCTAGAGCAGCAGCGATGCTGATTTGTGCCTCCTCTAAAAAGTCTCAGCTGCTGCCAGTCTAACTCACCCAGGTGGCTTTGGTGCCAATCTATTTAACCCCTGTGCTACCTTTTAACTTGAGGAAACAAAGCTGAGAGTTGTCCTTGAGAACATTCAGAGAGGCCGGAGTTGCACCTGGCCCTGAGCACAGGTTTGGTGATGCCAGAGCAAGGAGGAGTGGTGGGGGACAAGGAATGAAGGTGCCCTGCTCACCATTGTTTGACATAAATGAAGTCCACAAAGTTGCACTGAGGCATTTTCTTGAAAGGTCAATGTCTAAGGTACTCCCCTTCCGACTTAATAATTTGGAGCATATCTCTCCAGGAATTATATAATAGAGTCAAGAGCAATTTAGTCTAAAGAGGCCTCTGTGACAGCTAGAATCTGCATAAAGATGAATTTTTCTAAACATCTCACTAGATCATTGTGCTCTATTTAAAGAAAGAAATGCTCACATAGCCTTGGCTTTTTCAGTCTAGCTGTATTTTTTATTCAATTCTGCTGTTCCAGAGGTATTCTGGGTTTTAATGTAAGGTCTTGGGCTGTAATATTAATGGAGAATAATTTGTTCCATTGAAAATATCTTGGTCAGATTGCCATTTCCTAATGTGAAGCAGGTCCATGCCTTTTTAAAAAAAAACACAGATCTCTTCTTATAGAAGTAGTATGTTTCATTGTATCTTGGCTTAAATATTATTGAAATGCTTCGATATTCTTTCATTTTAGGGGGATCAATTGCCATCAGAGAGCCTCTATTGAAAGGCTGCCTATTTTTGAAATGGAAGATAACGTCCACATAGTTATAAGTGCAGCCATACAATGACCATCAGGATGAAAAGGAGTTTTGCACCTTTCTTCACTACAGAATATAAGTTGCAAAGTCAAATCAATGTAATGTAATGGCGTGCAAAATTGGCTGGTTTTATCTACAAAATAGATTTTTGCCCCATTTCCTATGGAAGTCACAATGCACCTTGTGCTGCTTGTGGCCTTTTTTTTTTTGAGCAGTCTAAGAATTGCAGTGGAATGAGTTCAACAATCAATAAAAAGACCACACACAGCTTCTGAGTTGTGAAATGTAGGTGTAATTTATGCAAGAAGAAAAAGTTGAATGTTTGTTTAAGCCCCTCAAGGTTTTTATAAGGAAACCTTTTTACACTGAGCAGATAAAAACTTGAAGCAATCAATAAATAATTACTAAAATTTTTTCCTGCTATAAGGAAAATCACATTTTTTATGAGAAATAGAATTTAGCAGTGTAGAAATTAACTTAAACTTGTTACAGAAACAGTTCCAAGTTTCCCAAACCAGCTGATGCAATGCAAAAAATTACTTTTGGAAAACAACATTTGCCAACCTTACTTAGCTCTCCATATTTAAATGTATGCTTTAAACAATGCCTTGTTCAGCAAGGTTGAGAACCTTTGCAGTCAAGTAGTTTACATTTGAAATGAGCTAAAATTACCAGGGAACACTGTACTTCAGTCTACTTGAGCTTGTGCTACATGGAAATGGTGTTGAGTGTGCTGACCCAGCAGTAAATTTAGCATGCAATTGGTTTGTCTCCTGCCTTTTGCATTTGCATACCCACTGACATACCTGTGCACAATGCCTCAGTGTATTGTCTGTTGAGGAACCTGGCACAGCAGCTGACACTTGTACGTCCCTGTAGTTGTGCCAGAATTTCACATGGAAAAAAAGATTTTGACCACTGACATTTTCTATTAGATTTTTAAAAATAATTTACATTTGGCCTCAATAATCTTCATCTTTCACTTTTTTTTAAATTATATAAAGTGGTGAACGATGATGCTCTATCAAATTCCATAAAAAGCTTAATGCACTGTTACCCATTATCTCCTGTGGTATATATTTATGAGTACAGCAGTGGCATACATAGATAGATACATATATCTGTGTTTTAAACTAATCATTGATCATGATACAAATCACTACTGCTAGCTTAGCCACTTCACACACAATTTTTATATAGGTAAAATGTATTAGTCAATTAAACAGAAATGTAAATATAGATATTTGCGTTTTATGCTTATAAGGGAATTTTTTTCCAAGGAAGTAGGCTGTTAAATCATGTTACCGTAACAAATGCTGAAGGCTGCTTTTTCATTCATTGCCACTGAATTTATTGTCAGAGCAGTACAGTCACATCCCATTTCAAGATTACTTAGGTGGCTTGAAAATTAAATCACAGCTCACAAATTCTCTTTTTTCACACGCGATTAATAATACTAAAATTGGGTCTAGTTTTAAGTATACTTCACAAGATATTGCAGTGCAATTAGGTGCGTGAACTATGAAAGATTTAGTAAATAGAGAGTGATTTTCCATAAATTAACAATGAATTGGATAAAACAAAATTGCTGCCAATGTATGTGGAATTATTTTCAAAATAATTACATTGATATAAATTTTGTTAAAGTTAGGCAGCATAGGATTTTATAAAGTCCTCAAATTATTTTTTGCAAGTTCATAAATCTCAAAGAGATCTTCAGGAGTGATTGTTCAGAACTGGAAATATGAGCTCATGCTAGATTACATTTTAGAGAAAGAATATATCAAAAGCATGACTTCTTATGTCTAATGATTCTTGATTGTTCACTTACTCTGAGCTGTATCTCTGATTTCTGTGCACAGTTTTGCAATGTTTCTCTGAAAATTCTCTCTGAAAAAGATCCTCTAAAGATGTCTCTAAAGCTCGAGGCAGAGAAACTTCTGCTAGGATCTGGATTGCATTTGGTGTGCTTTTAGAGTAAAGGTCCTGGACTGGTTTTAGCAAAATGAAATCCAAGAAAACTGCTGTGCAAAGAGACTTAAAATCCCTCTGTAGATACATCTGTACACATCTGATTTGTTTGTACATTTTTATTCGGCTGTTTAAGAAAGCTTCTTCATGTTCTCAATATTGTGTGTAGATAGGTGCATCTTGGAAGGCTTCCAAAAGAAGATTTGATTTCATAACTGTAATAAAGCGAGGTAGATAGGCCTCCATGCAGAACTTCGAACATTCGTGTACCGTGTGTGATAAGTGTATTTGGTCCAGGGTAGCAAACTGTTGTCTGAGGTGAAACCTCCAAACTGCATGTGGTATAGATACAGAAATAAAGACTTTAATGTATTGGTCATCATCTGTTGCACTGCATCGCTGTTAATAGTGCATAGCATAAATGGAAAGTTCTGGATCCTCGTTTGCTTTTGTTTTTTCATTTTTTCTGTCTCCTCTGCTGCTGTCTTCAGTTCTCTAGATTTTATTTGCAATATTGACCTGTGAAGGACAAAAATGTATCAGGATTTCAGAAAAAAATAAAGGGCTGTTTATTCATACTGATAGCAAAAAACCACTACTGAACAATAATTTTGTAAGCATTTTAATAATATTTCTCTTTTGTAAAAGATAATCATTTCAGATAGCGTGGTACAGCTATCATACAGGGATTTTGGAGAGTAATGTTAGATATCTGGTGCAGAATATATTCTTTATTTTAAAATACATGATTATTGACACTGAAACAAAAATCGGAAACATACCGATCTCAGATATTACACAACTTCATTGTTGTTTCTCAGTAGCTCACTATTTCTTCTTTTTGTTGGATTTCTGTCTTCCTTATACAAAGCTGAACATACTATCAAACATGGATTTGGAATTGGAATTTGGAAGTGAAAACACTTCTGCTTTTTTTTTTTATTTTTTGGCATACATGTTGCTATTTTCTAAAGGAACTACTTAGCGTGACACAGATAAACCATTTTGACTGTTATTGCTACTTCTTTGCTTCAATTACAAATCAGTTAATGTAATTAAATAAGCTTCATTGGAAATATTGACTGAACCATAATGGCTGAAATTTTTTTGTTATATACAAACTAAATATATATGGCATTTTTACTTTTTTTTTTCCTTAGTGATCTTAGTGAAAATCAGATTCAAGCAATACCAAGGAAGGCATTCCGAGGAGCAGTAGACATAAAAAATCTGTAAGTATTTTCTTCCTTCCATATATTCTGATGATAATTCTTTGCTGATACAGTGCTTGTTTTTTGTATCAGATATCTTTTTTCTAAGAACTGTTATAGCTGCTTAAGGAATATCTGTATAAAAATGATGTTTATCACTTGTTTTGGCAAAATACTTTAACATATCTTAAACATCCTCAAATCGTCTTATGGCAATGTAAAACATCGAGACAGAGTTGAAGACAACATGGCATTATAACCATTAGTTTGTGAAACCTGAGTTTAATATCTGAATGTTGGGCAATTTGAAACATTTTATGATTTCATGTGGAAAAAAATAATTTTGCCTTGGTTTTAAAAGTTTGCCTTTTGTTTGCTTGCATAAAAGAAACAAAAGTCATGCTATTATCTAGTTTTTGCTAGCATATGTTTGTATACTTGTGCAACTATTTTTCTTGCTCAGTTGTCTTCTGTTGTCTTTTCTGAAAGAAAGATACTTTCCTGGAGATAGTGACTTTGAAGTTCATGGACAGGTTTTGAATTCTTATGTTTTCTAACTGTAGAAATACATGATTTTCAAGGCAAAGCAAAGCAGTGACTTTTCTACTTTCATCATAGAGTGGTTAGGCAGTTTAGTGGATTAAACAAGCCAAACAACCTGAAGACTGTGATGAACTTCTGTAGTAGGAAACAATAGGTCATGCACTCAAAAGCCATAACCCCTCCTGTAAGCCAAGGACTCATCGCTTTTAAAAATCCAACAAAGACAGGGGACATACAATAGTAGGTTTCAGAAAGACTATGGAGCTTCTAGTATGATGCAACTGTGAAAAAATATGATTGCTATCTTATGTGGCTATCTTGTCTATAAATATAGGGAAATAATAGGCTATAGGAGGTTTTCATGTAAGTCCTGCTGAAATAACTTTTATTAATCGAAGTTGCCAGTGCTAAAATAGAAAGACAAGCATTCTAGTTGTACTGCTTTGAAAACAGGAGTCCCCTGTGATTCTGAAGGGAGGGTTGTGTTGTACCCTCAGTGGGAGAGGATGAGCTAGGAAGCCCTTCACTTTTCTGTCTGCCTCTGATGGAATCCGCTTCATTCTGCTGGTTGCAGCACTGCACACAAATTGTTGTGTCTTTCTGAAGATTCAGCAGAATGCCCAAGGATTTGGCCTACTACAGTTCTTCCCTGTGGTGAAATTCTATCATAACTCAGTGGAAAAAATCATTATGTTCAACTCTATTGTGTTCAAAAGCATGCAAGTGCTTGTGATTCTCAAAGTAGCTTTGTTACTCTAATTGACAGTTTATGAATTTTTATTCAGAACTAGTCCCATCACTATGAATGGTCAAAAAGAGGTTTGGCTACAAGAAGCATGCATTTTTCTGCATGATCTTTTGTATTTGAAAATTTATACAGCTACAGAAAGGAACTTTGGTAGTAGAATTAGGAGCATCATTGAAAATATTTTAGTGACGAAGCAGTAGTTTAGAATATAGGTGTACTTATATATTGTAAGAAAATTTCAGTTAAAAACTGCATTAGTCAAAGTCTCGATTTTTCTGTTGAAGGAAGTATTCTTGAATAAAGAGTAATACACTGTATACACTATAGCTACTGATCTGGGACTTGAGAGCAATTAGGGTGAAATTCTGGAAATATAATTCTGAAAGTTACCCCTAACTTGCTAATTTTTCAGGGAGAAAAGTATTCATCAAGTCATTAGATTCTTCAGAGAACACAGTGGCACCCACTTTTTTAAAAAATAAACAGAAATTATCATATAAATGGGAAACTAAACACATATTTTTTAATATACATGTTAATGAATGTTTCATAACCCTCCCTGGTGATATAGTACTTACACTGGATGTAAAAGATTCTTTAAATTTTCCCAACCTCAGGATTTTTGTTTGTATTTAAATTGTAAGGAAATGCTTTAGGTGCCCAGACTGCAAACTTGAATGGGGTTGTTTTTGAAGCTGGTTGAATTAGGAAGAAAAATAACTGAGTTGCTAACAAATTTAAGGCACTACTGAAAGAACACTAGTGCTACGCTCACCTTTTGAGTAGATTTTGGCCTTATGACTTTTCTATTCCAAGTCTGTAAAATTTTATGAGATTCCAATTTTCTTTTTCTCTGTGTAATCAATACTTGGCAGAGGATGGAAAGGAATATACCAATATCATGGTGGCATTTTGA
The DNA here is from genome assembly GCA_013397155.1 of Irena cyanogastra. Classification (NCBI taxonomy): domain Eukaryota; kingdom Metazoa; phylum Chordata; class Aves; order Passeriformes; family Irenidae; genus Irena; species Irena cyanogastra. The sequence continues at coordinate 88,746 of VWZV01016214.1, forward strand.
TGCTAAATACCCACAATCTCAAATGTTACCAAAAACAGTAGGGCACATTTTCATCGTATCTTGTGCAAGGATCTTGTGCCCTGTTTTTCTTGTCATGCTCTTGGCCTTTCTTTCGACTACTCCCTTCTTTGTGTTCATTTGGTTCCATTTCTTCCCAGAAAGTGGAGGAAGACTGTAGGTGTCATGCCAGGGATAAAGGCTGCAGAGCAATGCAGTGGTTTCACACATTAAATTGCCTGGGAAAATGAATTAGTGAAGAGGGAAGCAGTCACCAGTCACCATCCAATCTAAGTCCTTCCCATTATACTAAGCTTTGTCCAAAACTTTGAATGATATTACTTATTGTTGCCCTTACGCCTCTTTTATGCTGATGGTGAAATTTTAAAGCTGCCACTAAAGACATAAATGAATTCTGTATTAATTTTTTGTTTTGAATGATTGGACTTTTTAAAATTTCGATTATTAGTGGTTGTAAAAGAGATTCCTGCTGAAGATGTTCTCATTACTTATTTCTTCTCAGATCACGCATAAAATTCCACTGCAACTGGAAGTGTAGCTTTTTATTCATCTGTACAAGTGCTGTTCTAAATGCTTTGCTTGTCTAAGATATGCTTAAATAATCTAGAAATCAATATTTCTCATGCTTGTTCTTACAGGAAATCTCAATTAGACTGCAAGTCTATTCAGCCACCTGCATTTCCAGTTTACATAAAGAAGGATTTTCACAGGGTGTAGTGAACTATATTCTGTGTATGCTTAAGATTTTTATTACAATAAAAAACTTCTGAAGCCTTGAAGGAAAGAATAAGTACACTTTTCTAGTGCCTCCTCTTGTTGCCAAGCAGGTTGGTGACCCTGTGGCCTTTGGGGAAAAAAAAAATTGTTCTTACTGATAGTTAAAATAAATAGCATTTCAGTACTATTTCTAAAGTTTTCTTTTATTTTGAAAAGTTATTTATTATTAATGTGTTACAATCTTTGATCACATAACATATAGAGTTTTCATTTTGTATGCATCTTCCTTTTGATTACATTCTTCTGTTTCATTTTTACTTTTTTTTTTTGTATTTTCCTCCTCTAAGATAATTCTGGGATTAACCAAGTAGAGTGCTAGACAATTTTCAGAGGATTGAGCAATTGAACTATAAATCTTTTCATTTCTAAAACTTCTAGTTTGTTCAGCAAGTATATCTTACTTGGATGTAAATATTGACAGTCATGGGAAACAAGCAGTTCTTTGAAGTTTGATAAAAACGGAATAAATTCTGGCATGATTTTTTTGCATCATTTTTATCTAATTCCTCTGAAACTATTGATTTGTCTTGAAATTGAAATTGAGAAGAAAGAAATAGGAAACATAACTCAGTTCTGTTGAAAAAAGTAGCTCTTGCACAGCACCACAAAGTGTCTTCAAACTGTGCAGGACAGGAGAGTAAAGCACTAAATTGTTTGAATTGTTCCAACTTTCAACTTTCTAGGAATGAGTAAAGGAGGTTTCCTCTGTCAAGAGTCAGATGACAGATTTTTCCTGTATGAGGGTAGTAGTTTTTAAGTGTATGTAGCATCTTCTGTTAGTCATTAAATGTTCTTCTTGTGGGATAGCAAAGTTTATTTTAAGGTACTTATTTATCATTATCTGGTAGACAACATATGCCAGAAGGGAAGAAAATATCAGTTAGAAACATGTTTTTACAGCACAAGATGTATCCAAAAGAGCCATAAATAAAAAACATTTTAAAGTAAGCATATTATTAGTTGAATGCTTATTATTCTTACTAGTTCTTGTTGCTAAACTCACATACACATTGACATTTTAAGCAGCATTAAATTAATTCAGTTAGAGTATTTCATATACAAAATACCCAGGTAATGCTGAGTGTGAAATCCAGTTAATTCTCTGGGATGATGGAAGGATTTTGAAGGTGACAACTGTTGTTTGGTATCTTATGAGCTTCACAGGAATGGCACTGCTGAAGCTTTGTGAATGTTGGAGGCAGAAAGGAGCAGCAACTTTACAAAACCGTAGAGAGATCTCACATAGAAAAGACCCAAAATGGAGATGGAGCAGGCAGAAAGATGATAAACTGAGGAGAGGGGAAGGATGAGAATGGGCCAGAGTTGCTGGTCCATCCTTAGTCAGCTTTGGTTCTCAGAATGTTCTTATAATTTGAAAAGAAGAGAAGCAACTATTGGGTGAAAAAAAAAAAAAAGCTTTCTAAGATGGAATTAGGGTTATTGGTATACGCAGTAGCTTAGTGGTGAGAAAGGTTTCATTATGGTATTGGAGATTTTTATGTGTGGTTTTGAAAGTCATACTTAAACAATAGAGCATAAAATTAGATAAATATGTAATTTTTAGTTTCTAGTATTCTTGCTTGTGCCTTAAGACATAGCTTAATACATACTTGCTACTGAGAACCAGTTTTATCAAAAACCACAATCACATTGCTTCAGTATATCTGTTTGAAGGACATCATAAGTTAATGTTACACTGGTTGTGGAATATTGTCTAACTTTCTGTTTGGGTCATCTATGTAGTGTAGGTATCCTTACCCTTAACCTTTACTTTTACCATAAATTGCTATTCAAGCCAGTCACACAGTCTTCAAAGTCATGTCCCTTCCATAGCTTAAAAAAAATAAATACAGATCACACCAATTGTTCTTCATGGTGTGTGTCTAATCATTTTTATATCATAGTTGTAACTGATGGAAGATAATTTAAAACATAAAGACAGTAGCATCTTTCAAAGACAGCAATTTTTAAAAGTAGGGTATATTTTTCATTTCCCATCTGCAAACTTCCCTTCCTCAAACTGAAACCAATTCATTAGTTCAGTGCAAACAGAGTCATCTTTCTGGTAAGAGGATTTAAATGGAAATAACTCACCCTTCACTAAGGTAGTGATCATGGTGACTCATTAAATGAAGAAGTCCAAAAGTTTTCGGGATCACCACAACTGCTGCCAGTCTAGTGGAAGAAATCTGCCTTCCAGTTCGTGTAGGACAAGGTTTGCTCAAGTGCTTTCTGCGCTTTAAAAGATTTTCCTTTGTGTATAATAGGGATGATTTAGAAGAAGCTGTGTCAGCACTGATTTATACATTGACAGCTAAGGATAATCAGATATGGGCAAACATACAGCTCACCCTTTTACAGATTAACCTGCAGACTGCATTAGGCAAATTTGATGGCATTAAAAGATTTTTCCAATTTGTCTGGAAACAATTTCTCTTTTGTATTGTGTCAAGGGTAACATTTCATGCCATTGGAGTAATTTAAATAGCTTTGATAAATTGTTTGAGAGGTTATACTGTGTATATATTTTACCATTTTAAAATAAAAAGGCTATTAGCTTAATTGTTAAATGAAATTAATTGCTAAAAATTGAAGAAGCCTTAGAAAGTAGACCTAAATATTCCAACACTGCAGCACTGGTGTTGTAACATTGCACCAAAATGATTAAAGATCATATTCAGCAACTGATAGTTTGCATTTCGCTTTCAATACACAGAAACACAGGCACTGTTACAATTATGACAATATTTTATTCCCTTGTAGTAGTAATTCAGATGAAACTAGAAGAACTTTATAGAAGTTGGTACATTACATTCAGCAGTGGGTCGGATGATTTATTAATAAAGTAAAATGTTATCATAGATTCAGAAGAATCACAGAAAATGCTTCAGTAAAAGTGTCATTAGCCCTGCTAGCTACTATATAATTGAAGACAGAAGGGCAGAGTTCATTTGTATTTTGTTCATTTTCTTAGTATTGTTCACACACATTTACTCATATATATTATTGGACACTGACAAGCTACCAGCTTGGAGAAGTTTTTAAAGTGAGGTTTTTTATCATCTTTGCTTTGCAAGTTATGCCCTAAAATGCATAAGACATTTCAGTATTTATAGGGAAAGCTTTTATCAGTAGAGAAAGTGTGATTTTATATTTGCATGATTGTTAATTTAAGCAGACATTTTTAATTGGGCTGTATGTGCTGTATCAATGTTTTGAATTGAAAAGGTAATAATAATCTTCAGAGAAACTAATCTAAATTTTTCATAACTTCATACTTAAGGATTAATAATGTATGGGATGGATTGCTGAGTTTTATGTCTAGAATTCAAGCGCTTCATTCCAACATACTATCTGCATATAATTGCAGACAGCACAAAGTCTGTAAAAAGCCAGATTCTGAGGGTTACAGCAGAAACACTACTTTCATTTGAAGCAGAACTAGAGGAGATAAGTAAACAGGTCTGTAAATGCCTCGGACACTGTTATTTCTACATGTAGACATATTCCAGGAGGTAATTACTGTAAATCCCCTGCATACCAGGGGGTAACACCTCCCACCTGCTCCAGGCATGCACACACGCAGGGAGACCCCTAAAACTGGTGTCTGTCCCCGGTCCCTGATGCGGCGGGTGGAATTAACATGCAGCTGGGCTGCTCTGATAAATGGATTCTGTTAGGTCACCGAGGGGATGCGTGTGACATTAAGTGATTTACCGTCCTTTACCTTAATGAAATTGTTTCAGCAAGATGACGCTGAGAGCTTTTAATGGATAGCTTTTCTTGATGTAATGAAATTGCATTCCTTTGGCATTTAATATAAGGCGCAGTTATTATTTACTGGAGCTTTCCCAGCGCCGCTGTTTTGCGCAGACAGTTGAGAACAAAAAGGGATTTCTGTGGCAGAGTGCAGGCCAGCGCCGTGCGGCAGCCTCGAGCGGGCGGCAGCGATGGCCAGAGCCTTGGCGTTCGCGTGGCCGGCCTCGGGAGCCTTCCCTGACACCTCGCCCTGCCAGCACGCCTCTCCCTCACAAATGCCTTCCTAATCTCTTTAACAGGCAACTGGATTACAACCAGATCAGCTGTATTGAAGATGGGGCATTTAGGGCTCTGCGTGACCTGGAAGTGCTGTAAGTATTCCTTGTATCTCTTACTTGTAGCGAGGGCTCGGTATCTGGGGAGTACTAATGTAGCAGCTTATCTGCAAGCTGCAGCCTGGTGTCAGGATGCTCTAGTGAAAAGATGTCTTAAAATAATCCACTGCGATGTGCTATAAAACGGTAAGAAGATATGGAGAGGCACAGATACTCCTTTGCTCTCCAAGACAGCCATTAAACACAATAATAATTTAAAAAGCCATTGGCAGAAACTGAAAGAAAAGAATATATTTCATTTTAAAAAGGGGGAGGGCAGCAGTATTAATGAACCCAATTAATTTTGTAAATTATCCATTACTGTTGATGTACTGAACATTTTCAGAATTGCTTTTGCTGTACAGTCAACATCAATTTGATCTTTTGATCACTGAGACTCAGAGTAAGGAACAATATGCTATATCTATTTGACAATCTGGATGTATTCAAAGAGGCACTTTCTAGCAAACACTACTGTCATATGTTAAGATGTTTAGCATGTCCATGTTAATAGCTTATTTTTAAAACATTTCAAGTTTTATGTGCATAAATACATTTATATGTGTAGGAAAATATCTTTTTTTGTGTCACAATAGATTATTATTGCAACACTTCTTTGCATACTTTTTTTTTCACTTTCTTCAAGTGGCTGTCAGTGAAGTTAAAGGTAACAAAATTATCATCTGAGAATAGTTACTGTAATGGGCAAAATGCCTTAGTTCTCAAGGAATCTGAGGCACAGGACACATTCCTGAAATATTTGCTCTGTCAGTCAAAATGACACATTTTATTTGGATTTTCTTCATTAAGAGAAGTGAAAGAATTTGTGTATCAGTGAGTTACTTCATGTTAATTTGAATCACACCTGATAAATCACAGCTTGAGCAGGGCGAGGAAATGGGTTTTGTTGTGTTTGGATTTTTTGGGTTTTCTTAAAATGTTCTGAAGAACAGAAGCTTCTCTAACAATAGTGTCTGCATGTCTAAGAAACCAAAGAGTATGTGAGTAGCTGGTGGTAAAAGTTTTTTATTATTAAACACTAGTTGGTTTTACTTATGAGTGAATGAAACTGGCAGCCAAATTTGATATTATTTTTTTACTTTGTAATTATAGAATAACAAGCCTATTGTTAACTCTCTGGTACAAAGCCATGTAAAATATAATGTCAGTTCAATACTACATCTAATTGTTAACTTGATGATTAGTTGTCTGTCAGTAAATGTGATGTTCTGTGAGATTTTTATGTTTGGAACTCTTGTGTGACAGAATATTTTTTCCAGTGATGGCTTAATTTGCTTACTGTGGTTTGGTTTTGGGTTTTTTGTTAATATGAGCCTTTCTTTACAAGTGCAAGGGTTAAATGTTTATTAAAAAAAAAATCAATTTTTTCTGCATTTCTTAATGCTGGCAATTTTAGTGTTCTTAAGAGGTCATCCTTGCAGTTGAGGTCACGAGTACAATTTTTACACTGTTTTCAATGAGTGGAAAAAAGAGGAAAGAAACCTCTAAAATCATAGTCTGATGGAAAGCAGGTAGTCAGAATTTTTGTGAATGAATATACAGTGTCTATTAGCATTGTTCAAATACATGACTAAATGTTTGGTGTCTTGAATTATGTTATGTGATAAAATTATGTAAAGATTCGTGGCATTTTAAGAAATTGAGATAGAAATTTCAAACACTACTGAAGATACTGAAGGTTTTGTATCTAATTAAGCTTCCTTTACAATATGGTTTAAAGAATGAAAGCTGTGTAGATCAGACCATACTGAAGATGCACTGAGTAGCAAATAGGACTATGCTTATTGTTTTCATTTTGAATCAATTATTCTAACTAAGCAGAGGAAGTGGATATTGCTTCAAACTTCGAGTTTGAGGTAAAGCTTTTAAATAGATTGTAATCCTGTTTAGTAACAGTTTGAAATGCTTACCAAAGTAACAAGTCTTATATCCTTATATCTTGGTTAAATAATTGTAGAATTTTAAAGGCTGTTAGTGTTAAAGACACAAAATAGAATATTCCTCCCCATTAATTTCTGTGTTAGTTTTCCTTCGTCTTTTTTTTTTTTTTTAAGAGAAATCTGATGTATTTGGGAAACAGACTATGGGAAAAATATAACACTGACATGTTAAAAAAAAGTAAAGTCTCTACAAAATGGAAAAAAAAGTCTGTCATCACAGTCTTTGCTATAGGATGTAACATTTAGACAAAAGTATTGAGCCAACTTTTTTAAGTTACATCTCTGTAATGAAATCAAGCATTTTTATCATTACAGAGAAATAGCTATAACAATAATTTAATTTCAAATGTGTCCCTTACATCTATTCCTATATCTAGTTTTCATTACCCTGAAAAAATTAATAGCTCATATATACAAAATAGCAAGTCAAACATTAAACAGCCAAAATTGGAAATTAAAACATTTGTAGATTCGCCTTCTCTTAGCAGCTATGGAAATAATGGCTGATTTCCCTTCCCTTCATTGAAAAGATATGATTTTAAAATCTTGTAAAAAGTTATGCAGGAAGAACTGGGGGAGCCATCATTTACCATGTGGACATTGTAAGGAAACTCTGCCACAATTTACTTACATTTATTCAGTAAAACACCTTTTGTGGATGTAGCCAGTACAGCCATTTTTTGTTGTTTTATTTTTGTTGTGTTTTGAAAAGGGGCACAATTCCTCTATTTACTTGTTTAGGGTTTTTTTGTTTTTTTTTTCTATTATTCTTCTCTCTGTTTATGTATCCCTAAGAAAACACAGGGGAGATCCATTATGCACAGCAAAAGATTTAGTACATGGAATGAGTAAGCACACAAAGGTAAAATGCTGCACATTGCAGCAGTAATTAATTGCTTGGTTAATGTGGAGATATATAGCCTAATGCTGGTCAGAGTGCTATGATTTTCCCTTTCTGTGTTTCAAGATCAGACAGTACTGAAAAATTTGTTCAAAATAGGAACAAATTAGAGTTTGTGCTTAAAAAAAACAAAAAAACCAAAAGGATAAAGGAAAATACTTTATTTTTCAAAATGGAGAAAAGCTTTTTTCAGTGGGAGTTATTATTTATTACTATTCTAGTTACATAGAGCTCATTATCTGTTCTTTCAGATGAGTAATCTCTAAGTCACATCTGTAAATTCTATTGCTTGCTTCCTTTTGTTGGAGTTAAGCTTGTTTGCATTTTATTTGCAGCCTAAAGACAATATTTAACTGCAAGTTAATTCATAAAGTTTCTGAATCTTTACAAACTATTCATATTGAATATAATGGACCTGTGTAGCCAAGAATTGGCTAAGATTTGTTTCTAGTTCCTATCTCAATTTCCCAACACCCTGTCTAAAATATAAATTACTAGTTTGCTAAATTGTTATAATTCCTGACTCCTATCATATTGGAAACTCCCCTATTGTTCATGCAGCTCTGGTTCGTCTATAGCAACTCATTCTGTATAAAACCCAAGTGCAGCCCAGAGTTAATATTTTCTAAAATTCTTGGGAAAATCCCATTCAGCTCTTGTATCATCCATCCAAATAAGACTCTCAGAAGCTAGAAAGAGAAATCAGTATCCTAGAACCAAGACATTTTCTCTAAGGACTCTCTTCTTTACCTCAAGATGTCCAGTTTGGCTTGAATGCCATAGATGTTTTCAATATTGGTGGAAGTTCCTTTTAAGTGAATTAGAGGCTACTGTGACCTCTTACTTAGGATTGATAATGGTAAAACCATGGTATTTTGTTGGGGATTCAATGGGGAGGAAAAATATAACTAAAAGCAGGGAGTTTTTTCCTGATACACATCCCTAAAAACAGTACATGACAACTTTCATTAGCTGTGTCTTTTTTAAATGTGGCAAAACTCTTAAGATGTTAATATGCTTCTTCTTGGCTTTGCAGCACTCTCAACAATAACAACATCACTCGACTATCCGTGGCAAGTTTCAACCATATGCCCAAACTCAGAACATTGTGAGTAGTCCCACTGAAACTGGCTGCCATTTCTATCAGTCCAATATTTTATTTTTACCCCTATTAAGTTTTGTCAGGGATCTATCAATACATATACCAGCAAAGCAAGCTCAGATAAAAGATATTGATGTCTCATGAGGTTGACAAGCATGAAGTCTGTTTGTGTTTCTGTGGAAGCTAATTCTCAAAGGTAAACCTGACAAGTGACCCCAAAGCTACATGTGGGGCTCAGAAGATAAAGAAGTTGTGTCCTTTTCCAAAAACTTTTTTAGGAGATAAATGAATAAGTCTATAAAAACGGTTTCATGGCCTCTTCTGAAATGGGATTTCCATAGTGCTCTATTCAGTCACAGAAAAGCTTCACCTTCTAACCAAAAAAAGATGAAGGCAGGGAATTCTTCTTACATGTTACAGCTATATAGAGAAATAAATTGATGGTTTTTGAAAGTCAAAAATTTGTTTTACTTTGAGCTTTTGAATGGGTCACATTTCATTTTGGAACACTGGAGATTCTTTGATTGACTGTCAGATGTGATAAATGGGAAATCTTTATGCCTTTATTAGTGTACTGCTAGCAGACCTAATTAAACTAAACTGGCTTGCCAACATTCTTTGTAACATAAAATTATAGCATCATCCGGTAGTGCTATTATAATTAAAGTTGTGTCAGCATTTGCAATAAGGTCCCCATTTTTAGAGGTTATGACTTTGTCAGAGGAACACTTGAGGCTTCTAAAACAAAGGACAGTGAAAAGACTGTGTATGCAAGTCATACAGGCTGGAATTATGTTTTGGTGTATTTACACTGACTACAAATAAATCTAGATTGTGTTGACTGGCAAAACCAGGTTTAGTCCAGAGACTCACTTTTAAACAGATTTTCTGGTGAAGTGGGAATTAAGAGTGAATGGAATGTTTCTATCAGAGCTCAAGAGTAGCTGTTAAAGAATTACTTTTATGAAAAACCTGTCTAGTTTATTTTACCCATGTTGGGTTGCACAACCATTCTGAAATCAGTAGGACTATTCACCCAGGTTAACATATGGCTTATAACTGAAGAACTTCACACAGGTGAGTAGTTCTGTTGATTTCTTAACAACTATAACAAGAATTGCAACTATTCTTGCTTGGACAAATACGAGAGTACTTAAATAGTGCTGACCACAGTCTTTTGGTGACCTCAGGTAGAGTTTGAGAATAGAATTTCATTCTGTTCTTTCAGGCCCAAGTCTTGAAAATGTGCAATCTGTACTTTTTTTGAACTTTCAAATACAGTTTCTGCTTTGAACCATAAAATAGAGTTAATAAAATTAGCAGTATTTACATGTTCTTTGGTTAGGATATTTCATTTTCTGAAAATATATTTTAGAAACAAAATAAACTGGACACAGAGAATCCTGGATTATAGCTGTAACATCCCATTTGCAGTCAGAATATGCTTGTACAACTATATTAATTTCAGTGGCATTACTTCTGATTTGCAATGGTCTTCATGCGCACAGCTGGCCACAGATTGTGGTGAATGAGTGTGCTGTATTGTGAGCTGTATTTGCAAAGCACACATCCAAGAATTAGTACAGGAAAATATATTGCCTTTAATTTCTAGTCATTTATGGGGCGAAAAAGTGTTGGTTAATATTTTAGTTTTTGTTGGTTACACATTTCATGCTGCTTTGCAGATTTATTTTCTAATGGATTAGTTAGACTCTTTGTCTACATTCTGAATTTCCTGCACTTCCTTTCCAGTTATTTAGTTAGGATTGAGCACCTCAGCTAAAAAGGACCAAAATGGCATGTCCCCGTTATGGATGATGCTGAGTAACGATTTGATTTATAGCTGTGGACATCCTTTTTGGTAGTTTAAGAAAATGTAAGAGCCAGAGAAGAGTAATTTACTAATTTAGTGAATACATTTGTCTGATATTTTATCAATGGCAAAATGCTTTTTCCACTTGGCAAGAAGCCATGGTCTTGTGTCAGGCTACACCAACAGAGACAACTTTCTTAATTCCATCACTTGCTTCCATTTAGTCTTTTAATTAATTTCAGGCATTGCCTAAAGTGTAGATCCCTAGCAGCCAAAAGCAGCTAATCCCATTTTCTGCTATTAAACAACTAGAGAGGAAATCAAAAAAGAGATGTGAAAGAAGGTGCTTTATATTGAGTTATTACTTTATCTTGTTCAGCAGAAAATGAGTATGACCTGTTAAAGGGATCTTTCAGGCTGTTTCTATAGAGACTAATAATGGCCAGACTTATAGATATATCTAATTGGAAACAAAATCTTTTATTAACCCTTTTTTTCTGACATTATAGTATTACCACTCTAGGGGAATTTTCTTGAGATATTTTTGTCTTATTCAGTATTTATGGAGATCTCGACTAAATAGTCCTATGTCATCTTTCAAGCTTTTGTGTATTTACTTCTTTCTTTTAGACAAAAACCAGGAAACTACAGAAAAGTTAGATTATTAGGAAGCCTTCTTTTTTCTTCCAGTTAATTAGACCGCAAATAAAAAGTAATTTCACTGCTTGCATAGTTACATTCATTAACTTGTAACTCCCAGACTTTCAATGAAAGATGTAAAAAGTTCCTTGTGAACAGTTTATTAAAAATAGTAAATTGACATAGCTGCTTGCCGAAGGGAGGGCTGGGCAATCTGGCTGCTCTTCTGTTTGCTCTTCCTAACTGGAGGGTGTTGCGGTGTTTCGTTCCGTGCAGCCGCCTTCACTCCAACAACCTGTACTGCGACTGCCACCTGGCCTGGCTGTCGGACTGGCTGCGGCAGCGGCCGCGCGTGGGGCTCTACACGCAGTGCATGGGCCCGTCCCACCTGCGCGGGCACAACGTGGCCGAGGTGCAGAAGCGGGAGTTTGTCTGCAGCGGTAAGAGAAATGGGCGCGCCCAGAGTCGCGCCATGAGCCGCACCTGCCGACGGCTCAGGGCTGCCTGCCCGTGCTGCCTGTTGACTTTTGTTAGCTTCTGCGTAATCCGAGCATTGCTAAGGAAAAACTAATCATTTTTATTGGTGTCTGTGGGGGTGCTCGTGTCCTTGCAAATTTTGTGTAAGTGTTGCGTTCACATAGATTTTAAAGCCTTCTAAAAGTATAATTGTGGGGGAGAGATACAGGAAATGAAATAAAAGGGGTACTGATTGAGAATATAAACCTATTAGTAATAGTAACTTTCTGAATTTTATTGTTATTCTTTAATGCATAAGGTTATTTTTTTATATAAAATAATGAAATGACTAACAGTTCATTACTAATCGCATTTTCTCTATTCAATTTTTTTCCTTTATTTGTATCTTCTAGATGAGGAAGAAGGCAAGTTTATCTTTCTTATTTAAATATTTTTACACTCAGATTGAAAATTTTCTGTAAATTTTGTCTACTGTTTCAAGTTTTGCCAAGAAAATTAAAAACCAGCTGCAATATTGCTGTCTTTTCAGCGGTTCAGCAGGATTTCTCCTACTGGTTGATTTTCTGCATACCTCCAGAAACCTATTGTCAAATATGCCAAAATTTTCACAGATCTATGTTTCTACAAGAGTTTTATGGAGAGCACAATGTCCTGTCCTTATTAAATAGCCTCTGGCATTGATGTGTAAGACACTGCCATCTTCACACGGCAGGTGCTGACAGTGTTCTTGTCACTAATTCTGCCTTTATGTACATTTAAAAGGGCTAACAAGATAATTTCATATATCTTACGTGTAAAGTTTATGGCTGCAGAGCCTGGGTGTCAAGAAAAATTTTATAACTTGATCATTATAATGCTTATTATTAGCAAGGGGAATAACCATGTTTACTCTCTGAATCACTATATTTTTGATCAATAAAGGTAGGTGAAACTTTTCCTTTCTGGTAGTATAAAAAGAGTAGTGTGTGTTATTAGATTTGATTATTGTTTGTACTTCTGTAACACAAACATAAATGTGAAGTCAAATTATTATATTGTAAAATTCTGTCTCATAGACTCATAGAATGGTTTGGCTTGGAAGAGACCTTAAAGATCATCTTCCTACTCCCTTGCCATGGGCAGGGACACCTTCCACCAGAGACTGCTCAAAGCCCCATCCAACCTGGCCTCAATATCTTTTCAGCAATTTAGAACTTGGACAGTTGTTGTGTGAAGTTTTAAGTGGGAACAACACTGGCTGCACCTTACATTATCAGTGTACTCTTCCTATATTAATGTGTGACATTAAATATTGTGAGAGAGATAAGTTAATAGGGTTAATAAGGTTTCATAGTCAAGAAGTTGTTCCTTTTTTTCCTTGAGAATAGAAAAAGTCTCTAGCTTTTTCTGACTTAATGAAAAAAGAAAGAAAAGGGTGTCATGCCTTTCTCATCCCTTTATGCCTTTCTGTATCATTATGAAACAATTGTTCTGTATCATTTAATTGATAGAAGAATGAGTGCATTCATGTATTACAAAATGTGCAGTCTGTTTGCAGGGAAATATAATAAGGTTTTTAATGTCTAAAGCATACCTAAATATGAAATTATTAAATGCAATTAAAAATTTTGACTTTAGCATACAACAGTAAGAAATCAAGGGGGAACTCGTGTAAACTAGCCACCTGAGTTAGTAAGAATGGCAGATTGTGGGAGGAAGAAGTCTGCTGAGCTAAAACAGAGTGAGAGATGTGAAGTCAAAACTTTTATGTATTTTTGTGTGACTGAATGAAAATGTTATTAAATGAATGAAAACTCCAAAATTGTCTATAAGCAATGCATAACTGAAGGACCATATTCAAATAAATATTTGCAAAACAGAACAAAATTGGCAGGTCACATTGAGTGCTCATAGAAAAGTTTATTCATTTCTCTTGATATAGTATTTTTCAATACTATACAACATTCTGATAACTAAATAAATCAGTAATTAGTTTTCAGTAGCATACAATAAATAAAATATATCTTAAAATGGATCACAGTCTTCTTAAATGAGATGATTTTGAATGGCTGTTCCTAAAGAAGTTGAAAAATTATGCAGTGCTGTCACAATAGTTGATCATTTGTCTTTCACCTGTCCAGGTTCTATCAACATGTTAATATTAGATGTGTGTTTAAATAAAAGCAGTTTGTAAGTACTGATAGGCTGCAATTTTAGAAATTCTGCCTTAATTTTTTCAAGTTTAAAGTGTTGTGCTTTCCTTTGCAGGTCACCAGTCCTTTATGGCTCCATCCTGCAGTGTCCTGCACTGCCCAACTGCATGCACCTGTAGTAACAACATCGTGGACTGTCGTGGGAAAGGCCTTACTGAGATCCCAACAAACCTTCCAGAAACCATTACTGAAATGTGTGTAATCTGGCTTGTTTTCCATTAACTTACAGAAAACATTTTTTCCTATGTATTAATTTTAGTTATTTATATACATTTATGCCTTATGTAGAGTGGGAATTTTGGTGTATACCTTCAATCTCAGACATAAAAATGAAAATGCAGGTGTATGAAAGCATTTAAGACCTTTATGCTATCTTATGAGTTATTTTTGTGTGTGCTACTCATATTTCATGAGTAAAGTGCATTCTAAATTGGTTTAAAAAGAGTTTGGGAATCCTTGCTGTTCTACAAGTGGATGGCTTTTCACTGCAGACTCTGTAGCCTGTTGCCTTCAGGGTTGCTTACTGTGCTGGTTTTGGCTGAGATAGGATTAGTTTTCCTCATAGTAGCTGGTATGAGGCCATGTTTTGGATTTGAAAATAGTGTTGATAAAACAGATATTTTCAGTACTGCTGAGTGGTGCTTACACAGAACCAAGGCATTTTCTGCTCCTCACCCAACTCCACCAGAGGAGGCTGGGAAGCATGATGAGTTGGGAGGGGACCCAGCTGACCCCAGCTGACCTAAGGGATATTCTACACCATGTGGCATCATGCCCAGCATATACAGCTGGGGAAGAACGAGAATGGTGTGAGGTTCAGAGTGATGGTGTTTTTTTTCCCAAATCACTGTTACATGTGACAGAGCCCTGCTCTCCTGGAGATGGCTGAACACTTGCCTGCCCTTGGGAGGTGGCAAATGAATTCTGTGCTTTGCTTTGCTTTTTTCACATGCAGCTTTTGCTTTATCTGTTCAACTGTCTTTTTCTTAGCCCATGAGTTTTCATGATTTTAACCTTCTGATTCTCTCTCCCATGCTATTTTGGTGGGGGTGAGTGAGCAGCTTTGTGAGGCTTAGTTGCCAGTTGGAGTTAAACCGTGCCACTCACCTTCAGTCACTTTATTCATCAGACTTCTTACTAGAGAGGCGTATCTTTGCATGAAAGATCAGCAATCCACACCACCAATAAGAAGTATTCTGCTTAAAGCAGTATCCTCAGAGAGCAATCTGAGAAGGCAAGAGTAAATTGTGGTCATTGTGTTAACACCACATACCTTTGTACGGAAGAGCATGAGCACTGATAGTGTCCCATGACATGTCGTATACAAAAAGTACTACCATGTCCTGACTGTAGAGCAAAGTCATAGCAAAGGTGCTGAGGGGCCCACAGTCTCAAAAAGCAACGTGGCTGAGAGGTTGTGTGGGCATGGTGGGTAAGTTACTGCTGTGTTGTTGTCTGTGCAGGTGAGCAGCAAAAGCAAAAGGTGAGCTTGCTGACAAGATGGGCAGGGGCACAGCAACATGAACGTCTTTTTGTTCTGGGATCAGCAGGGACAGCATTTTGGAAGGGAAGCTGGGAGTTCCCTTCAGGGAAATAGTGGGAAAGTAGCTGTGATGACAGCCTGGTAAGTGAGGTTTGACTAGAAGTAAATGAGTTGGAGAAAATACTCAGAATAAAAAGCTTTTGAGTATTTTGATTATACAAGATGATCTTGAATGTTTAAAACTAGGGCTCCACAATGAAATTTTAATTGCCTTGTTGATATCTGACCTGTGGTTTTGAACATTACAGGGTTGGAGCTACTGTGGTTTCTTCTTAGGATGTGAATAATAATCACATCTGTCAGTTCATTGTTACTGTTGTTAATACTGACCTGGCTGACCCTATATGATCCAACACAATCATTCAGCTGTATAATACAAAGACTTCTACCTTTCATCACTCTCAGAAACATTCCTCTGCTTGCAAATAAAGTTACTCTTTCATAAAATCCATTCACAGTGGCCAGGAGGGCTACACAGAACTGGTTTTTTATTTAATGAGCTGTATACCAACGTTTTTACTTGCATAAGTGCATTTATGTGCATGGAGGAAAAGTATTTCAAGAAAGAAGTGGGGAGTATATGTCAATTATTCCTCACTATGTTTCTGGTGCTAACCACTGGATTACAGACACTGAAGACTGACTTTTTTCCACTATACTTTTCTTAGATATGTAAGAAATGCTCTTGAGTTTTAAGCATGGAGAGCTATGTTCTTCAGCACTTTATTGTCCTGGAGAGTAAAAGTAACCTTGTAACAACACCTTCAGTATTAGGCTAAGCATTTAACAGATTGCAAACTGGTGCTCAATGTTTCCTGCTATGTAGATAGACATCATTTGGTTTCCAGAGTGAGGTTTTTTCTCATTCTGAGATCCATAATCCATTAGAGTATATAGATATATGTGTGCTCATATACATACATACAGTGTATATAGTTCATGCTGATACAGTGTAAACTATCTGATATCTGTCTGTATTGTATCTAGTTCGTAGCTTCTGGCTAAATAACATGCAGATCACAATATATTGCTCAGGAGGTGTAAGAAGAGATTGCACATTAGAAAATCAAATTTTAGTAATCATTTTGTATTAAACAGATGCACACCAGTGAATGTTGGTGTGTGACAGAGCTGAACTCCAGTGATAGATTTCGAGTCACTCAGAAGAACACAATACAAGGTATGATTTGAGTCATTGGTAGGGTGACCTTATCATAGACAGAATAACACTTTCCTGTTGAGTGGAAGGTAAGGAGAGAAAGGGAAGGCAGGCAGGAAGGAAGGAAATGCTCTGAAATTGAAGGATAAACTGAGTGGAGAAATTAGAGTAAAGGATCAGTATTTGCTGAGAATCACAGGATCGTTTCTGCTTCCTTGTAAATGTGTTGAAGAGGAGTTAAAGTTTTGACACATTTTGCTGCTTACATGGAGAAAGCTTTATGCTATACTTGTGTTAGTGTGAAGAAAACAATTAGTGATAGTTGTCTTATGATTCTCATGGATGGGAGGTGTACTTAGCTTCATAGCATAAAAGAGAATGAGAGAGAGAGAGAGAATAAGTTGGAAAATGAGTGGTTTATGGAGTGATAAGAGTTTTACCAGTAAAGAGGTGAGTGAAGTCTGAGACTGGATCAAACCAGCACTCCACCCTGACCAGTGGACCACATCACTTGCCCCTAAAGAATATTTTGCAAACAGAAATGTGCAACTTCAGAAATAAAATAGCAGTAGCACAAGTGTTTTCTTTGCTCCCAATATGTGTTGGGGTCGCTCTGAAAACTTGCAAATTTGCGAAACTTTTGAGGAAAAAAAGGGTTTTCTTTTAAGTATCGAATCTGCTTTAAACGCTACTATGTTTACATCTTCATGTTAAGAGAATAAATCTGGGGGAGGGAGTTGTGCTCAATCTCTTCCAGTTTAAAATACAGTTTTTTAAAGTTTCTTTAATGTTTCTTTGTTTTTGTAGAGGGAAAGAAGATGCAGTCACATACATAATTTGCCCTGTCACCTTCTATTTTGCATGCCATCTTCATTTGTCTCTTCTCTGAACTAATGTTCAGCTCCATTCAATCATTGTGGATGCCAAAACCTTCCATGTCTTAATTAATCTCCTCTTACTTCTCTGAATTACTTATTTTGTAGTTTTTTTTAACTATGACAGTGAATCAGCAGGTTTTTATTAACAGAATTTTAGTTTTCTTTTATTTGCCTTTTGCAATAATCACTTGTGTTTTTTAATTGCCTGTACATGTTGCACTATGTTTTAACTTGAACTAGCCCTGCAGAGTCCTAGGCCTTTTTTTTTAACTGTTATGATTATGATTTTGTCAGGAACAAGAAGTTGGTAAATGTAATCCTATTATCACATCCACAGACATTTCTAACATTGAATCAGGTTGTATGTCACGTTTTCATTTTAAAGCTTCTCTATGAAAGACTTCAGTCCTCTCTGCTTTTAACTAAATTTAAATTGCAGGAAGACATTCCAGTATTGTTATCATACAATAAGTGTTTTAAAGCTTCATTTTTTTAAAGAAGTCCTGTGCAACTGTTGCTTATAGCAACTCCTTGAGACTGGATCGAAAAGAATGATTGTATCCCACAAAATAATCTGGTTTTTTTACTTATTTCTGAGGCGGAAATGTTGTCAGTGTGCCAAGATGGTAGCTGTCAGTAAGCACTTGGGGAGGCGAGCCCGTGCTGTCACGGCAGCGTTAGGAATGCTGGGGTTGCTGAGCACGAGGCACAGGGTGCAGTGAGCGCTGCATTCCCACCGTGGCTGCAGTTCCCACACACATGGCTTCCTTACCTTCGTCTCCATTTTAAGCACACGCTTTGGCAGGAGCTCCCCAGTTCTCAGCGAGAGGGGGAAAGAGAAATGTGCTGGCTCCCTGTTGTTTTCTGAAGGATGTACTGGCTTTAACAGCCAAATTATTATTTATTCACTCATCTTTATAATACTACCAGATTCCTGTGCGCTCTGCAAGAAAATTAGCTGTGTACTTCTAATTTGCTGGCACCAAATATTGTCCAATTTTTTCAGTACTTTTCCTTTTTTGACAATTTTTCTGCATTTTCATCTGAACGTTTCCTTCTCTATTGATAGACACATTAGAAAAATCCACAATACTTTCAAATTCCGTTACTCTGAATATGCTTCTCTGCCCTCTGTCCCCTGTTCATGAGCTGCATTTGAGGAATCCAGTGCTGAGTACCACCAGCCTGTCATATTGTGCTTCAGCCACATGCATGGTACACAAACACCTCTGATGCTTACATCTTTCCATCCTTTTGTCTTTTCTTTATTGTGTCTCATATAAATAATGTTTTCTTTTGAAGCTAACATTAAACTTTATTGTCAACCCTCCTTTATAGAGGTCTTTAAAATCTGACAACTAATTTTTGTGAGATTATGTTTTTCCACCCATTTCTGCCTCTTACTTATTTGTTCTTGTGGAGAGCAGATTATTTTTAATAAGAATATAATCCATATTTACTTTTAAAAGATCTATCATTCCTTTTTTTTTTTTCCTTGAGGTTCTTTTGAAGTTTGCCTTCAACATATGCTCATGGTTTTGTGATATTTTGCCAAGTTCTCTGTCCATTTCTGCTATTCTCTCTCTCTCTGTGGAAACCTTGACCTCAATCAACTCAGTACCCTATGATTTCTTGACTTTGTTTGAAAAAAATGTTGTCTGATCTGTTTCTGCACAAGAATACTTTGATTTCATTACACTGTCAGTCTGTTTGGGACAACGTTGTATAAAACCAAGCAGTATTAATAATGTTGCTGTTCTCTATCCTTTTGATAGATGTAATGAGATCGTAGGTTTAGAGTATAAATTCCATGTTGACAATTGTATGCTTTATTTTTGCCCTAGGGGTTTGAGAAATTAACTTGTATCTAAATAGTGCGTTAAAAAAAGAACCCTTTAAGTGGAATATTGAATTTCTTATGTATTATACATCAGCAGTTTCCATTGAGTAAAATTTTGCATGTTGAAGCTCTGAGTTAGCTCTCTGTGGAAAAGTACAAGAAAAGGCTTTCTGTTTAGTCTAATACTGATGTTGTGGTTTTACATTGCCTTGATAGCTTGTCTGTCTTGGAATGCTGTTTTAAGGCATTAGGAACTGTCTTCTCAGGCTGGTGGCTACTGCATGTGCTTGCACTGCACTGGAGCCTCTCTGCCTCTGAGTTTGGTGAGTTTGGTGTGATAGCCTAAACCACTGAGAAAAAATAGTTAGCACTGGAAGCTGAAGTGGCTGAGGAACAAGCAGGCATTCCATGATGGTGGGAGCAGGAGGAGGCAGAGCCAGTTGCCAAAATGCTGTTTCTTTCCAGTGTATTGGGGTTTACTGGTGACTGTCAGGGTGCTGCTGAGCTGGTTTTGTCATACTCTCTGTCTGACTTCTCAGTTGGTACAGAAGTCAGTTGGCTGAAAGCAGTTCCCGCTGCACGGAGGCAGTCAGCAGGCAGTGCAGTGTCTGCCAAGTGCCTCTTGGGAAGATGCCTTCAGGAACAGGGCTGCTTAGCTCCAAGTAGCTGCCAGTGAAAATGGAAGGAGGATAGAACCTGTGATGTCCTCTATTTTTCCCTTCTGTTTGATAAAGCTTGAAGCAAAATTAAGTATTCAGCATCTCAGTAAATGTAATTCTTAATCTGTATTGACTTAGTACAATTGTATCTGTACCAGTTACACCCTTTCTCCAAAATTAATCCCCACTTTATTATCTACATAAACTCACAGATAGCCAAATAAGAATACCTAAACTTTTCGATTGATCCAATGAATGTGATAATATTTGAGAAATAAATAGTTCATATTCCATATATTTTTAAAAAAAAATTGATTGAGCACCAAAACTCCTCCAGTTTTAGTGCACCTATTCATTTCTATGAATTCTACAGAAAGCACAAAAATTAAAAGGGTGCACAGATATACCTTTGCCTCTGGTTCAAATGAATAGATTTCATACTATGAGTAACCTGCAGGAAACAGTTTGGGAACTTAAAAATATTCCCATAGACCTGTTATTTTAATGTCTGTTTTGTAACATTGTGAAGAAAAATAGAGTGCCCATAAATAATATGAATACTCTTCCAAATTCTGTTATTTAGGATGCCTTACTTTAGCCTTTTTTTATCTACTTTAGCAAATCATGATACATTATTCATTAATCCATCTCAAACATCATAATTTGAGTTGGTTTAGATTTTTTGTTTAAACCTCTTTTCTTTTACAGAAATTTTTAGAAGATGCCCTTTCATTGGCATGTTCAATCTGTTACACTTAACCAACTTAAGTGGCCTCATGCACCCAGTGCTTTCCTCCTTTGTCGTGCAGTTCATGTATTAAAGGCATTAAATGCCATTACGGTTCAAAACTATTACTTTAATTGGTGCCAGAAATTACAGCCTTTCTAATGGCAATAGCATTTATCAGCCTCTATGCCTGCATTCCTTCCACATTTTAGTTTTTCATCACTGTTAATCTCTTTTGGCTTGGTTTCATTTCAGAAGGATTCACCTTCTGAAAATTCTTTGAGAAGATCAGCAGAAATAATTCTGGTTCCTTTCAGATGGAGACTCATTTTGTGCCACGTGTTCAAACAGACTGTGAGAAGCCCTACAAATAACAACTCAGCAGCAATTCTATTAATTGTACTGGTACCTTGTCCCAGAATGCTGTGTCAGGCCCTTATTTCAAAAGAGGCCAAAAAGCCATTAGTGAGCTAGACCTACCTTCATGAAAATGCTGCTCTTTTATTCTTCTGATTTTCTTTTCTCTTCCATGGCTTGAACCTGTCAAAGTGGTTCTAAAACTTCTTTCTTTACTGTAATATTATGCATAAGTGAAAATAAATAGAACTGCAAGAAGTGTTTCTAGGGGGTAGTGGAGGGGGAAGCAGAGGAAGGAGTAGCTGCACCAACGATCATAAATTTGTACAAATTATGGCTATTTAAGCAAAAAGAGCACAGGAATAAATTGATTGTTCCTTCAATTCTTTATATTAAAAAAATCATTAATCAAAGGAAGGGCTTAATTAAATTATTTTTCTTTTTCAGAAGGATAGCAGTCACTACAATGGTGTTTTGGGGAGGAAGGAGGTTTGCTGGAGGAAGGGATGACTGGAGGATGGCACTGTTAAATAAGGAACAGTTTTATAGATAATTCTAGTCTTTGTAACATGCAGAAAAGACCCTAAACCACATAATATGTTAAATGAAAGAAAACATATAGAAGTCAGATTTTAACAGTTCACCCTCACAATCCAATGTACTAAAAAGCCCCTGACTTCTTATTACCATGGCCTTCAGGATAAAGTTTTTGTTTCATGTTAATGGAGCTTCATAATGTTTGAATACCAAAAGTAGAAACTGTACAGTTGTTTTATGACAACATTATTTGTATTTTTCCATGAGTTTCCTAATTTTTTCCCTCAGTCTTGTCTTACCTTACCATCCTGATTTCTGGCTATTTTTCTTCATGTTTTCATCTTCCCATTTCATTCTTTCTTATACTTTGTTTTCATAAGTGTTGATTAATGATTGTGTGTTATATCAAGCACTCAACTTTGTGAGCTGTGTTTGAAATTAAGCAGGATTAAAAGCTCCTGAGATTGCTTCTCACAGTAACACTCAGATTATATTAAAGGAGAAGGGGGGAAAAAAGGAAGTGAAGGGTGAGAAAGAAGAAAAAGAAGAGGAAAAAAGGGGAAAGGAAATGAGATCTGACAGAACTGATTTTGACAGATGGACTTAACCAAGATAAAGTGATCTGATCACACTGCAGACACTGGGGAAGTGCTTTGCATACATGAGGAGTTTTATTTGAGTACTGGGACCTCTGTGTCTGTATCTTTTCCAGTGGTGCTTGGCACGTGTACAGTTCCACCGTTTCTGTTGTCTTTTAATATTAATCCTTAGATTAAAAATCCAAGGTACAGCCTGAAATAAGTAGCAGTTGAACAGAGCAACTCTTACATCAAGATGCAATCATACTTGTAAGGATGACCCTTTACAGAGAAAAGGAGATAGTTTAGGTGCATTTATTGAAGGCATTTTAAAGAAACTCATAGCAAGAAAGCTCTGAAACATCAGTGATAAGGCAGCTTTCTCTGTTTTTAACAGCTCAAAGCATGATTTGGCTGTCTGTGTAGCTGGACAGAAATGAGAGCAAACCCTGCATTTTTTCAGTTTGAAAAGAATGAGGAATGCTGTGCTGTGGAGAGGAAGCAATAAGTTACAAGGCATTAAATTGATTATTGGTTTTCTGAGTCAGGTTTGTGTTTGCTTTTTAGTTCAAATCAAAGTTCAATCAAATTTTTTAGTTCAAAAATTCAATTCAAATCAAATCAAGTCTTCTTAGGACTTGGAATGTCAGTTCATCCATGTGATTTACCTCTTAAACAGTTGAGCCATAAGCCAGAATCTTGCACATCCAGCGAGGAAGAGTTTTTCCAAGTTGTTTCTATATATGCATTTGTTTATGTAGTCACTGGTCTTGACAATATATTGCTTTTTAGTAGTTGGTAAGAGTTCTCTATAACTATTCTGTTTTTAAGAAAACTAAAAACAGAAGAGTTATAGGGTTCTTCCGTGTCTTCTGTTTTTGAGAAAATATATACTAACCTTCTGATGTTACCTGAAATAGATAAATCGCTTGGATCTCACTATAAAATATTTCAAAATAATTTAATTATTCTTATGGCTCTTTTTGCAACTTTTGTGTTTTATCAAGATCTTTTCTTAATTGCTCTCACAACAAATGCTGACAGCTGTGCCACACTCCAAAGATATTGTTAATCTTAGATTATATTTCCACACATGGCCCTTCACTTGCATGTGTGAAGTGAAAAGATGGTGTCTACTTATGGATGAAAAAATAAATTAATTGCTATAGCATTCATTTGCTTATGAATAGTGATACATACTTTGGTCAGTAAGAAGCCAGAAAAATGTTTTGAATTTTCAGAAAGTGCTGGATTAAAACAAAGTGTGTTGAAAGACACATAAGTAACTAAATGTCCCTTAATAAATTCTTATGGTCTGGCTAATATTTTCTCAGTTCTTATTCTAACACTCCAAACTTTTGACCAAATTTATATAGTTGTCCTGATACTAAAATTAACTTTTCTTATATATGTTTCTCTTCAACTGTACTTCATGTGTCCTTTTCCTCAAACCTTCCCTTATCTTCTTCCCTACCCAAAGGTTTCTAAGACCAGTGTTTTCAAGATCAGTCCTGGCTAATGCATTGTACCAGATAATCAGATTTACACCAGTGGACTGTGGAGGCATAGTGAATTTTCAGTGAAATCTAGAGCTTTTGCTTCTGTTTTGACTAAAATTTAATTAATTTTTATGTCCAAAAGCTTATATCAAATAATAATAGTACATAATCTTCAGATGCAATATTATTAGTTGTAATGTATTGCCTAGATGCTTATTCATGAGAATTCCTAAGAGGAGGCTTTACATATGGAGGAGGACCAAAAAGATTCCTAATGAAACAGAAATATCTGCTGCAAAATAGCTGACATGAAAGTAAAATTTTAGTATCAATATACACTGAGACTGTATTTAAAAAAAGTCTCTGACCCTGTTTAGTTGGCTGTATATTACAAATAGTGCCATAAACATTGAAAATCTTCACATGAAAATAAACATAATACTATATTACAATTTTACTAGAAAGGTTTTATGATTTGCCACTCACTGACTTCTGTCTAGACTCTTCATCTGTGTGTCAATGTTACAGTTCTCTTGCTGTGCTTTTCTGTGGTCTTGGGAGGTTCATTATTTCTTAGTTAAAGCAGTGGTTATGCCCAATGCAATATAAAACAGCTGGTTTGTGTGCTTGATCAAAATTTTGAAATTTGCTAAAATTTAAACATCTTTTATATGATATATGCATATAAACACAGAATAACTACATGTAAATAATGAAAAATGCATTATCCATAAGGCAGTGTATTGAATAAATGTGAAAAAAATTAAAACGAGCTAAAGAAATCTGTTGGGGTATTAACTTAACTTCTTCACCTTAATATGTTTAATTCACCAGTGCAGATTTCACTGAATTACCTGTAACTTGTCTTTGGTATTCCTACCTTAATAGTTCTTAGGAAAAACTTGAACCATATTCCATTTTACTGCTTCAAAAATAGACAATTTTGCTATTTGATAGCTAATCCTGCCTGCTTAACACACACAAGAGAAATGATTTGTCATGCTCTTACTCAAATATCTTCCTAATCTGAAAATTACTGTAAATCATGTGGCTTTATGCTTTTTGGAAAACAAAAAAACCAGCTTTTTCATTTGAGTTGTCAGATGCTTTTGTGTGCATAACATCTGATCTGTTCTTTATTAGCCTGTGTTCTGTGCTGCCATCGTTCACGTCTTTGGCTTTCTTCATACCCTTGTGTCCTATCTTGAAAACTAATTAAATTCAGACAACAGGATAATTTCAGGAGTCAAGAGAACATACAGACACAGAACAAAACAACTGGACAAGAAACGTACAAAAGCAGTGCTTCTTTTCCAAAAACTAGCAATAGGTACTGGCCAGCATGAGCACCATTCCACCTCCTGGGGTTTTGTGCAGTTTTTTTGTGGGTGTTAAGAGGCACCTTGGTGGACCTCTCTGATGCTGCCAAGGGAAAGAAAATAACTCAGGCATGGAATAAATTAATATTTTATGCAGCATGAAGGGAAGCTGGAGAAGGCCCATGTCACTTTTCCAGAAAAACCCTCGTAGATCTCTGACAGCTGTGCCACACTCCAAAGGTGTTGTTAATCTTAGATTTTATTTTCACATATGGCTCTTCACTGCTGGTTAGTTTTCCTCAGCAATTACGTAAGTGAAGCAATTTTAAAAGCAACAATGGATAATGACTTTTCAGTATTTTGTGTTTTGTCATCATTCAAATGTTTCTTCATCAATTACATTTTTAAGTACGTAGTAAAGTAAGCAACCACATATTCTCAGTTAAAAAACTTTTTTAATTTTTGTGGCATATTTGTAGTGTAAGACCACATACTATTTAGCAGGTAGTGAAGACTTCTGTCACCTTGTTGGTCTCACACAATGGGGGGATTTTAAAGGTAGTGTTTCTGCTCTTTTAGAACAGGTGGACAGGTCCCTGCTTGTGATGAGCCAAAAGTGTAGCAGGATTGTATCTATTTTTTGTAAATTTAAAACACTTACCTGAACAGCTTCACTAGGTTTGGTAGTATAAGGAGTCTCATCAAAAATGGGCTAATTAGAGAGACTAACTTGACTCTGGATGACTCAGGCTACTTGCACTGGAGCCACATTGACAGAAGCCAAAGTACTAAGCAAATAATTATTTAACAAGTGGTGTATTTTGTTACAACCTGAACCTGTAACAAAGCCCGCCATCATTAGTGATGTTCTAGAGTTCAGAGCATGAGATGGCCCTTTCTGTAATGAAATGCAGGTTTGAGACTTCCTTTTGAGTAAATATGATGAATTGTTAAATAGCTCTAAAATTGCAGTTCTTTTTACTTTCTTGATGCAATGCAGACTAAGGAGTTGTCTGTCATTTAAAATCAATCCCCTGAGGAAATGTTTGATGGAACAATTAGACTGGATGTTAACAGTTTGGCAAGCTTTAGGGCAACATTGACAGTGATTCTTAATATACAAATATTTAGGAAACTGTCAAACAGATTTATTAATACACAGACTTAGAGCCTGAAAGTAAGAAATGGAAGTAATGTAGTAGTTCAAAATATATCTTTCGTTTTGTTAGATGTGGGTAATATCACAGATTTCAACAGAATTCTTCTGCTGCTCAGGGTGGAAGTGACATTTAGTGGATTTAAGCACTCTAGAGGTGCAGTTATGAAGAGACAAAAGAAGGTACTTTGTTTAATAACCTCAAGGATTCCTCTAGTGAAAGAGATCATTACTGTTTCTTTATTTTAAAAACAAACAAACAAAAAAAACCCCAAAATCTGGCAGATGTTGCATGTGGTGAGAGATGTGTTGGCTGTGTATTGCAGTTCTTCAGATTCAGGAGCTGTACTCAATGCCATCACTGAAATCTATTTTTTGGTTTTTTAACAGCTGTTTTTGCCATTTACTTTAAAAGCAGATGGGGAAAATGCAAAGAAAAGCTGTCAATTTTATTACCATGTATAATCAGCATCTGTGCAATACATCAGACTCATTTCACAGCTTACACTTTCTCTCTGTAGTAAAATTCTTTTGGGATTTCTTGACAACTTTCTTGAAAGACTTTTTGTAAATTAGGAGATACTGGAATTAAATGTATAGATTAATTAACTTCTAAAGCCACTATTCTGGCATCCAGATTTACTTAATCAAGATGTTATGTTCTGATAGTTTACTTGTCTGATTTGCTCCTCCATATTCAAATTCATATTTTCTTAAGCAAGATATTTTATTTTAGTATTCTGAAATGCTTTTTATGCATCTCTGATCTCTTTACATGCATTTAGGTGCAGCACATCTCTGTGTATATTTTTTTACCATTCTCTACCGAGAGGGCTTAGTATCTTGTACCCCATCCGCATGATTTAAAGTAAAAATGATTCTGTAGAGAACTGGGTGTTCTCCATTCTCAGTCTGCCCTCTTTCCTGGTGCAGAAGTCGTTCACAGAAATGACTTTTTATAGTGGGAAAATGAGCTGGTTTAAGAGTGTCAGTATAAATAAGCACGCTGTCTGTCTCTGTAAGTGCGGAAGCAGTAATCAGTAATGGTGTGCTGCAGGCTTACAGTGCACAACAGCATCCTCCTGGAAAGTGTCAAGTGATTTACATGTCACAGGGCTCTCTGGGGACTGTGTGGGAAGAATCTGTCTACTGGCTGGGGACCTACTTTGATTTGATTTGATTAGGTTGGAAGTCACAACTGCAGAAGCACCTTTGTTTCTTGGAATAGTAAGTGGTTGTACATTACAGTGTCTGCAGTGATAAGCAGAGGGGAAAGATTTCCAAAGAGAAATGTTCACAGTACATTTCCTAGATAGGAGTGATTAGGGAATAGTCTTCAAAAAAGGTTTCAACTAGTTTGGCAGCATTAAAAGAGAGTAAAACACTTATGTATCAATGCAGGGCTTCTTTGAAGTGAAACACTAAAAGGAGATGGAGACTTAATATTGAAAGCAGTAATTAGCATTTGTGTGGTGGTGGGCAGAGTACTTCTTTTTACATGGGGCAATGCAAGCTTTGATGAAGAGTGTACTTAACTGTCTTCCTCCATTATCTTAGCTTATTAAATATGTTACTAAAATTGACTGTGACTTTTGAAAAAGAAACCACCAAGGCACTGTTTATGATAAATAGATGCTTATTTAAAAGAAAAAAATTATTTCTGGAATGACTTTGAAAGGAGTTGTTGTGAGCAAAATTTAATACGAATTTCATGGGAAAATACTGACTCAAGTTTTTTTTTGTTCTTTGGTGATATAATACTACTTCTGGCCAAGTCATTTGCAAGCACTTAATGGCTGACTTTTTCAGTAGTCGATAGCTACAACTCATCTTATTCCAGAATTAAAAATATTTCATTTAATATAGGACATTAATATAAAGGAGTTTTTAATTAGTATGGATTTTATCAGTAAAATGCAAATTTCCTTTAGATATAAGTCTATCTGTACTTTGTGACTCAGGAATATATCTAATTAAAGTTTCTCTGGAATAGTGGATACAAATGTGCAGTCTGTGAAATTCAGTTGATTCTATGAAGATAAAGCAGAAAATTAGAGGATAACAAAGCTTGAAAATGTGGATTTGATTTGCTTTCTTTTCAAAGAAAGGCAAAGTGGGGTATAAAGATTTTTCTTCTGTATTTATATAATCTTATTCTTCCTGTTTTATGTTAATCTCATTTTCTAAAATGTGATGTGTTTCAGTGCCTACACTTCAGCTTAAGTTAAGACATACTTAGATGAGCCTACTAAAACAAATCCTTTATCCAGAAGAGCTTGTAAATATATCCCAGCACTGCACATTCTGTCTGCTAGAGTATAAATGTCTCACTAAAAGGAAATGTTAGGCAAAGTTGACATAAAGTTCATTTTCATATCCACCAATGAATTGGTGCTAGAACTCCTGGGCAGTTAGCTCTCAGAAATATGCTGTAGTAAGACTTCTTTGGTTTTTGGCTCATGTAATTTGTAGCCAAATTGGACAGCAGTAAATGAAATCTGCTATTCCATCTTCTCATGGAAAATGGCCTACATGGATCCTGTAAAGTACTTCAGTTTATAGAATTAATATGTATTTTCAAGTAAGATAATAGGCTGGAAGATACATTGTGTCCTAATTTAATGCTAGAACTTGAGTTACATGCCTTATTATGATCATTATATGTTTAAAGGTATGTGAATGTAGACTGGAGCCCCTCCAGCACTAGGTTACAAATCTCTACATCTTGGATTAATAAGCAGCTGTTATAAATGAGGCTTGTGATAGCCTCATGTGGGAGCATTGCTGCTGCAACATCTCTTTCCCATACACCCAGAAGCATTTTTCCCTCTGGCAGTCCAAGACCTCCTCTGTATTATGGCCTAATCCTTGTCTGTCCTTTTCACTACCCCTCTCCTTTCCAGTCCTCTGCATATGCCTTATGTGTTTCCCTGTGCAAGATACTTCCTTGGCTGGTTTTCAGAGCTCCACGTCTGATCAGTGTCAGGTTAGGCTATCCCTGGTGGTTAGGCAGGGTTGGTTGCTGCCAAACAGAGTGTGTAACAGGAATGGATGGATGGCAGCCATGATCTTCATGGCTGTCTTAATTTGGTTTCTCAACTACGTCCAGTTGCTAAAATGAGGAAGTTTTTTGTTATCAGGAGGGTTTACCTCTCCCTGATTTAGCCACTTGAGTGGAAAAACTATCTTAGGTGATAACCATGCCTAATCTGTATTGTCTGGGAGAACTAAGCTAAAATTTTAATGTGAGGACACAAAATACTTGGGTGTGACCTACCTTGGTGTTGGCCTTCAGCAAGTTTTTGCTTATTCAGGTGTTTGCCTTCTGCATCTAGCCAAGTGTATAGGAGGGAAGTGACCTTGTTCCTTTGTATCCTGGTCAGCACTCCCAGTCTGATGAAAAATGTGTTTCATGGGTACAAAAGGCTCAGCCAAGGCAAAGAGTATGAATGAGGATCATGTTTATGGAAAAAGTTTCCCATCTTGTGCCATGGGATTCCCTTCAGTGCTTAAAATACACCTGAAATGTACAGCAAGGTGGCGACATTTTCCTAAAAAGGACTAAAACAGTTGTGATGAAGTGAGATTTTCTTCACCTAGAAATTTTTTCTAGAGCCTTTGGGTTTTTTTCTTGAGTTCATCATAAGCCATTCAACAACAAATTCTGCTAAGTTAAAGCATGATCAAAGAGATTTTAAGTATTCAATATATAAATATATCTCAAAGAGACTTCATGAAGGCATGGGAAAAAAAGCTTCGCTTCAGCTATGTCATGGTCTGTTGAGAAACTTTACAAAAAGAAACAATTTCTTTATTTATTTCTTTATTATTGACACTGCACACACACAGAGACTCATATGTCTCAATCAGAAGAAAAGTGCAACAGAAGACAGTTAATAGGACAAGAGTAAAAGGAAGAAAACAGGCCAATATTTCTGCACCTAGATTTAAAAAGCCCCTTTCACCTTAAATTCTGAGGCAAGGTCCTTCTAAGTTAGAACAATGCAGTCGGTAGACTTGCAGATTTTTTACTAATTTTAGTAAGAAGATTTTGGCATTGTCTTTATGTACATAAATCATAGAGTTGATACCTGTGCATGGAAGAGGGATATGCAGTATTAGATAAGCATTCTGTGTAGTTTGAATAATCATGGCTTTTCCTATAGTACTTTTTGGTAATAGTTTCTTATGTCCACATGGCAGAAGTTTGCACTGCCATACCTATGATATGCTGGGGTGTGTGAGGAAGTAGCTCCTGTTTTAAGTGTGCTCATCACTGACTCTATTTTGACTCATTGGCACCTGGGCCATAGGTGTATATCTGCATTGATTTCCCATCTGCAAACCTCTACAAGTTCAAAAACTTCTTGGAAAATGGCTTCCATCAGTAAATTCACACTTTACAGTATGGGAATTTTCAATTACAGTCACTATACTACAAAGCAAGTGTGGCCTGTAACATTAGCTACAAGTTGAAATTAAAATACTTGTTTAAAGAAGTTAGAAGTGTGGCTGTGCAAATCTAGTATTATATATTAAAGAAAATACTTTGTGTACAGTATCTAAAGAGATTGTATGCATCTTTAAAAATATGGCAGTTGTCTTATTGCAGGTAGCAATATATATTATTTGGTCTGTAGGAACATTCCTCTCCCCATTCCCATGGTTTGAATATTTCAATTATTTCACAGAAATCTTTAGGCATTTCTGAATAAAAATTACTATGGAAATTGCTATATGTGAATAACACATTGGAAGTAAATTAAGACTAATTCAGGATTGAAATTTTTGATGACAATTCTGTCACAAATTTTAGAAAAATCTTGTATGTTCTGAAAATAAGTTTTCTTTAAATATTAAATTAAGATTTGGTTTTAATTTACAGTATTATTCTCTACAGGTTTAAAGGTTTGGCTGGTTGTTTGGTGGGGTGTTTTTTTGGGTTTTTTGTTTTATTTTGTCTTTGGTAATGAAAGAAATGAAAATTATACTGGAAAAGAAGGAAGAATGGTTCTTTTTTGTTGAAGTCTATCCCTTCTAGTTTCTTATGGCTTTAGATTCTTGTTCAGCTTGGGGGTTGTATTTTTATGTTGTTGCTATTCTTTTGCAGACGGTTAGAACAAAATTCCATCAAGGTCATACCTCCTGGAGCTTTCTCCCCCTACAAAAAGCTTCGAAGAATGTACGTACCAAATAACTAACATTTATTTACATACATATATATATCTCAAGATAAACAAACAAATCAAGATGGTGCAGGGGGACTGTGGTTAATGTGTGAGCACTTAAGTTTGACTGCTAGAAGGTAAACTGATATGGCAGCCTGATGATTGAAACCATATATCACCTTTGTCATATTAATAATAATTGGGTTTTTACCAGATATTGAAATTGTTTAATGTGCTTCTGCATAGAAGCAGTATGTTACTGTAGTGAAAATTCTAGTAAAAAAAAAAAAAGAGAATGAGGATAATTTCAGATTATTTTTGAGACTGTATAGCTCTGGGGTTGTAGCAAGCAGAAGATTCTTAAAAAATATACTTAAGCAATCAGGAAAAGTAAATATTTTGTCCTTTTTTCCCAAGCATTTTGAAGTATTTTTAACTATGCATTTTGTTTTAGTGTACTGGCAATTTCAGTGGTTTTATATTAAAATTCTTTGGCAGTGTCTCATGTAAATATTTCAGTTTCTCCCATCCCTGCTTAATTCTAATTACATATTATCTTGAAGTTCATTATTTTGAAAATAGCTTGAATTAATTGAATGAAATTTTATTTGTTTCAGTGACTTGAGCAATAACCAGATCTCTGAAGCAGCTCCAGATGCTTTCCAGGGCTTACGTTCACTCAATTCACTGTAGGTATCTGTTTGACCTGTAAACTGAAGCTAATTTCTCATATTCTTATAGTGAAATTATTTTTGCCTTTTGGCTCCATGTGAAATTTTTCTAGAAATTCAATCAGTTCTGAAAGTTGTAATAGTAATTTCAGAATGATAGTGGTAATTGAATATCCTTTTACAGCTGGACACTAGTAATGTATGGGGTTTTTTATAAATATGTTCATGGCAGAGTTGAACAAAACCAAACATGTCTTTTATTCCCCAGTTAGTTGTTGTTGCAAACAGCAAATCCACTTAGCAGGGTCCCGTGGTAAGGCTGTAATCAGTGAGGTGCTGATTGTGCAGAGAGCTCTTTGGGTTACACACCTTTGGGAAAGTGTGTGATCCTGCTGCCTCACAGGACCACAAGGATATTGCAAGTATCAAATGGTTGTTATTAAATTCCTTCCAGGAAAATGGGAATTTCTCTATTTTAGAGAAATTTATTTAAGTCAAAATCCCATAACATATGCCTTTCATAATGGTAGTTTTGTTTGCTTTGTTTCTTGGTATAGAGTCCTCTATGGCAATAAAATCACAGAACTTCCAAAGGGCTTGTTTGAAGGACTCTTTTCTCTGCAATTGCTGTGAGTATTTTTTTTCTTTAATTTATTCTATTTTAGGATCATTCAAAAGGGTAAACATGATGAGAGATTTATGCCAGGAGAAGAACTGGCAGGAAATCCCATATGTAAGATCAAAGTACAGTAAAACCAAATTATGCTAAAGCCAAAAGAGTCAAGACTGTTGTAGGCCATTCATCCACAAATGTGATCATATCAGTTAATGTTTCAGGCTAAAATGATTAAAATGGAGTTGCTCTCCCATATGGAATTTCGAAGGATAAAACTCACAAAGATATGATACACTGTAAATGGCAAATAGGATGTATATGGGAATCATAGAAGGAGTATTTATGTGTTTTATAAAGAAAAAATATATAGTGGAAATGCTATGCAATTGCATTTCTAGTTGTACCCATGAAAAGAACAGTATTGCACCACAGTTTCATTGATGACTTCTAATGTTTTCTGCCACCCTGTGCGATTCTTTGAATCTGTGAACTTGAGCTGCTACTTCATTTAACACTTTGGAAATTTTCACATGTAGCCTTTTAAACCATTGCTGTTGAGATTTTATACTGGAATAAAGAATGTCATGGTGGTAAGTTTATCAAATATTGTCAATATTTAGCAGAAGAGGCTGTGCAGTAGGGGTACTGTGTAAAAGAAATGTATTAAATAAACTATAAAACAACAGTGGTGGTTCCCAAAGAACTTGTCCCAGAATAACTGACTTGTTGAGTTAGAGTCTTCTTAAAGATATTAAATATGTTATCTTCACATATGTTTAGAATTATCTGATGTCCAGACTTCACCATGAAGTGGTTGGCAAAATGTCAAGTAATTGAAGATGGCAAAACAGTAAATATATACCAAGAAAATGCAAGTTCTAGCACCACCTAGAGGTTTGCATTTTGATTTTCTTTAGTCACAAAAATAGCGTAGGAGCAAGCAGGATATGCTTTCCTGTTTTCCTTTAAAGATGATTTAGTTATAAAATATATTTCAGATCTGGTTAAAAAAAATAAGGTAAAAGACCTTTATGGACTCTCAAGTCTGTATTAAAAAAATGTCCTTATCTTAATATGCATTGTATACATAGTACATTTAGGTCTAAGTAAATTTCTACTTGTGTGGCAAAACTTTTTATCAGAGCATTAGGTTTCAAGTCCTCCATTTCTTTCAGTTTCTGGCTCAAAATGGAAAGAAGTAAAAAATATTTGCTTATAAAAATGCATCTAATGGATTGTTTTGGTTTTTTTCTCTTCAAAAGGACTTGGTTTAAATTGGCTTATTTGTTTTAACACTAAAAGTCTGGGAGGTACAGGGAAGAAAAGGTTCCCTTTGAAGATATAGAGGAGAAAGGATCCAAGACAGATTTGGATATATTCCATGCCACCAGTTTTTACTACAACTCTGTTAATGTGGCAGCATGCTGATTAGTAACATATAATTAAAAGTGCCACTGCACATCTCTTCCAGCTAATGAACACAATGTTCAGCTCCTTTTTTGTTTGTTTATTTATTTGGCAAAAGAAACTAGTTTTCCTTGAATATACTTGATTTTTAGGCTTGTTTCTTTGCACAGTACACAAATACCACACAGACATTCTACCAGCACATACAAGAAATGTGATTTTAGCAAAATAAATGTAAACATTTTGACTCCAAGGTTCAAATACGTAAGAATATGTATAACCTAGATAAGATACTTCAATTCACTGGAATTCCTTGTGTCATTGTCAATTATAATTTGTTACTACATCTCTTGTTCTGGTTGCAAAGGTGCACAAAGAGTTGTCTGTGAAAAATGCTGAAGCTGCGACACGGAACGATTTCTTTCAATTTTATAATTATCTTCCATTAAACAGATTATTGAATGCCAACAAGATCAATTGTCTGCGAGTTGATGCATTTCAAGATCTGCACAACTTGAATCTTCTTTCTTTGTATGACAACAAGCTTCAGACCATTGCAAAAGGCACCTTCTCACCCCTACGTGCTATTCAGACCTTGTACGTATATTCTTGTTTGTGGTTTTCTCAAGTATGACTTCATGTTCTACAATGCAGTAAAAGCATTGTGACCAAAGGGAAATAATGTGTGATATTATTGGGTTTTTTTCTTCATGAAAGGCATTTGGCTCAGAACCCATTTATCTGTGACTGCCATCTGAAGTGGCTGGCGGATTACCTGCACACAAACCCCATTGAGACCAGTGGTGCCCGCTGCACCAGCCCCCGCCGCCTGGCAAACAAAAGGATCGGCCAGATCAAAAGCAAGAAATTCCGCTGCTCAGGTAATTTTCTCAGTTCAGCTGCTATTTTTACTTTATTGGCAAAAAAAAAAAAATAGTGGTTGTAGAAGTTCTAATGAAAGCAGCTGTCTCTCTACAGAATTATTAAACATCACAGAATGTTTTTTTTTAGTTCTTTGACTGAATAGAGGGAAATCTGGGAAGTCATAGACTATTGGATCACGGAACATTACTGTAGTTAACATATTTGGCACTGTTTCTGAGTAGCATTAAATCTAACAACATAAATGTAATATATAAAACTTCAGAATGAAATGCTAAAGTTATTCACTACAAGTATCACCACCATAAATCATTTTTTTAAATTTCCACAGGGCTCTGGAATATGTGAAAGATGTAAAAATTTCTAAGCTAAATATGGAAACATAACATATTCCTTTTATACAGGGAGTTTGCCTCATACTGAAATTTACTGTTTTCTTTTTCTAATCTTATTTCATTTCCTACTTACATTTCTTTAAATCCTAACTTTTCTCATATGGTATCCAGCTGTTCCAGGTGTATTTAACATTCTACAGTTTATTCAGTCTCAAGTGCAAATACCAGATGAAAACTGTTTTGTTATCCATGTTCCGGATACATTTATGACTATTCACACTTCGTTGTTTATCAGCTCTCGTTGTGAATACACATTTTTTTCACTAAATTATCTGTAGTTAACTTCAGTCCATACTTAATCTAATAAAACTCATTCTTTGCTTGCCGACATTCAGGTGCATCTTCTATTTTTTTTTTTTTCTCTTTGTTTAGCTAAAGAACAATATTTCATTCCAGGTAGGTTTGGCTCTGCAGTAAGATTGACTAACTGCAGATATCCTCTCCCTTTCACCCCAAAAGCAAAGTTTGTCATAGCTTTTAGGAAACTGATGCATGTGTATTAACATTAGTCATTACCTGTAGCTGTACATAGTTTTCCTTTGTAGAATACTAGAATTCTGTTTTCTGAATATAAGAGCTTAGCATGCAGCTCCGTTTACCTTTTTCTGTCTCACAGATTTGCACACAACCTACCAAAATTATACCTATACTTAAATTATTTAGAAAGTTGCACCTGCTGGTTCGTATTTTAACTGACACTTTTACTTACCTTGTACCTTGCCTTTCTGCTTCTACTGCGTTTAAAATGTAGCTCCTGAGCTGCTTTTAAACACAGGAAACCATGCTGCCATCAAAGAGCTAGCACAACTTTAAAGACTAAACATTCTACAAGTGAACATTTTCTTGCCTTGCTTTCATGCTCTACGCTGGCTGCATCTGCTGATTGCTCACCCTCCTTTTGTTTAGGAAATCACAGTGGAATGCTTGGAAAAGAAAGCTGATATTCTTAATTAGAGGCATTCTGTGGTCACATGCATACAGTGAATCAGAAATGCTTTCCACTGAAGAAAATATGACTTTAGAGTTGGGGTGAAATAGCAATTTTCACATGGCTTTAAGCTTCAATAAGTCCATGATATTTTTACAGAAGATTTACCGATGTTGGCCCTAGCTCTTTGAAATATGGATCTTTCTTTCTTTTACTTTGCTTGTCAGTGTGTGCACTGTTTTCTTAATAGAAAAAGAAATTATTCACTTACGTTATATTCATAACAGATGATAAATAACAAAATAAACAAGAGAATAATGCATCTATTGATGAATTATAGTATGTGATTTGCACTCAGGATTTTCTGCCATGGTTTAATATCTAGAAAAATATCTACAGTAATTGATTAGGACACCAGTGCACTCCTTCTTTCAAGTACTACAGGTATATCATCATTCTGCAGTCATTTTAGTTGTTGTCTCTTTAGCTGGTATGTTTAGTTCTTCTCCAAATGCTGTGTGGCATAAAAAATTTGCAGCAGTCATGTGAAGTTCTTCATGTCCTTATACTAATACATTGTTTTGAATATGAAGAAAAGACAAAATGAAATACAAAATAAGGCAGCAATTTGTTAGCACTAGCATCCACAAAAATGTGGTTTAAAGCAGCATAAGACAAGGGGATTAAATTTCACAAACCTGTAGTACTGCTCAGTTCCCTAGGGTATAGAACAGCTGTATTCCTGCCACAGAGTGACTTCTACTCAACCTTGCCAGCACAACTTTTGCTTGTGAGTTAGAAGTGTTTTCTTGCCAGCAAATGTCTTCACAGCCTGGTTATTATATGGCCACTCATGCACTTTAGGCTTATTTACATACCCTTTAAAATACTATATTCCTGGGGGAGGGTGGGCTGAGGGCAAAGAAGAAAAATAATTAAATTTTTAAAAATTGGCTATATACATGCTACTTGAAATACAGCTTATGTTGCTTTCTCTTTCTATCAGGTTATCAGGGAGATGCTACCTAAAAGTATTTTAGTTGTTGAAGGCATTGTCCCTGAATATCTAATTGTTTAAACTGCTAACACTGATGTAATCTGGATGCAGGAGGAAAAAAAAAAACAAAAATTATTTGTAGACTTGTTTATTGGGTATTAAAAAGTGATAAAAACCACTTCTTTTTACTTAAGTAGATACTATAAAATAATCTTAGCATTTCTACCTAAATATTTTTAGTATTTGTTTTAAATGTGTCATTTGGAGATGTTGCTCTGCAGACACTGTGAAGTCTTAGTAAAATTTCGTTATAGTAATTTGGAAGACTAAAGGTTTGCAAGTATTAAATAATTTATTTGAAAAAGTATCATTTATCTGCTACCTCATAGAAGTACTCTATAGTAGTTTCATCATATGGATTACTAAAACATTTACAAGTGGTAGATAACATAGTATGTGATGACTGTCAGGTTTTTTTCCCCTCCCCTGAGAAATCTGTTTCTTCTGTATTTATTTGGTTTATTAAGGATATAAGTGGCATAGCATGTATATTTGACTCCTTGTGGGTCTTTTCCAACTCTGTATTGTGTAACTCCTATATATGTTCAGTGAGTGGCTTTTAAAGAACACATTCAAAATAGTGAAGAATAATTCATGGGAGGCATGATCATCATCCTAGATGAAATCTGTAATAAACTCCAATCTTATCTTCATTTTTAAATGCCACTCAAAATGAATTATTCTTTCTTTCTGCTGAAGAGAATGGCCCTAGCACCATCTTCTAATCAAATGAAAGTTAAGTAGAGAACATGAGAGCTTAGTTCATGTTTTTGTCTTAATTGGCATTACTCTGTCTTTCTTTCCTTCTTGGCTATCTTTACTTTTTCAGGAGTTCACCATTTTGGCTGTAAGTAAAGTTCAGTGTCTGAACTAAATCACAGTGTACCTCCCAGCCCTGATGCACCTTCTACTAGTCTCAGTCTTTTCACCTTTGTCCAAGAAGAACCCACAGGTCCTTTTGGCTTCTCTTTGTTTTCTTTGTCACCCACCCTCAGTTCCTTACTGGATGTTTTTTCCTGATATGTTTAGGATGTTTTCTTTGACTGACTCTGGGAAATGGTGGAGGAAACTTTCAATGTGGTTCCTTTTTTTTCCCCTTTTTTTTATATATATTGTATTTTTATTTAATCTGTGACAGTGATACTGTTACTGTGGCACTGGACATTCAGTAATAAGAATGCCATGTCATGTAAGCAAGTATTAAACTCCAAATGCTTCTGTAATTTATACCTACTCCTTCCTCTTTTCCCTTGCTCTTATCCTTGGCCTAATGGATGCAGTTTTGATAATGTAGCGAGATTTTCTGTTGTGCTTGATCTAACCATGTGGTTGTGAGGTATGAGTAAAACATGGTTCTGTCAAGCACCATGGAACGTCACGCAGCTTTCTACAGCATGGCAAGCTGCTGAGGCTTAAGTCAGGATCACACATTTTTTAAATTAAAGCTGAAAACAGGGCTTTCAACTTATTTGTTGAGATGATGTGGAGTATCGGGACTATAAAAAAAAATCACAGAGGTTAATGAAGTCCAGTCAACAATACAAATTTGTAACCAGAGAAAGAGAAAAGGTGACGTTCAGGATCTATTTATTCTTGATACAGAGAAAGAAAACAAATTCTAAAACAAACAGTGGCATTTTTTTGATTAGCTATAAACAAGGCTAGATTGGCTGACAGCATAATCAGCAGAAAGTATGGCTGTGAAAAGCTCAAGTTAATGTTATCCTGCTATGTGAAGTTGGTCTCAGTTTCTTTTTCCAGCATATCTTAAGTCCCTATATTTAACCCTCTCTTGAAGCCCTTGTGTCTGTTCAGTATCACAAAGTTTATCATGCATTTCCCAAGTTGCCCACCCGTTATCTGCATTGCAGACGTCTTTTCAACCCTCTCACAGGAAGAAAATCTTATACTTTATTGACTTAGTATCTATGTTTTGACTTGAATCTTCTACAGGCACTGAAGATTACAGATCCAAATTAAGTGGAGACTGCTTTGCAGATTTGGCTTGCCCTGAGAAATGTCGCTGTGAAGGGACCACAGTGGACTGCTCCAATCAGAAACTGAACAAAATTCCTGATCACATTCCCCAGTACACAGCAGAGTTGTAAGTTGAACCCATAATAAAGGATTATTTACTTATGCAGAAAAACTAAAATTTTTAAATATGAAAACACAGCTTTACTTTTTTTGCACAGCAAAAATTGAAAGTAACCTCTGTGGTGCACTTTAAAGGATTAAATATTCATTGAAATTATTTATGCATTATTTCAATACCATGTAGCATTAAAAACCTGTGATAAAGAAATAAGATAACTATTCTATGTTTCTAGTTCTTCAGGACCTGAGCAATCCACTTGGATTTTTTTTGAAGGGAGTGAGGTTTATTTTGCTTTTAACTTTTAACTGTAGGAGAAAGTAGAACATCCATTAACCAGAGCGGTCTGTCTTAAAAAGTGCTACCTAGATGTTTAAACAGATAGAGACAATTCTTTTTATGCAAAGAATATATTACATTTGTTGGGCAGGAGACCAGAGGAAGATGAAGCTGACAAACAGGACAGAGTTAAGAAGATGAGATAATAATAAAATGAACAGAGATGGGAAGAGAAGAAATCAGAGATTACTACTTGCTTAATAAGTGCCATATGGAAATTATTTGTAGGCATTGCAACTGCAGTAATCTTCAAGGAAGAAGTGGAAGATAAAATTAAGACAGCTTTACAAGGTTTCTCCATGTGCAAAGAATAGTATAAAAGAGAATACAGAGATATTGAAGAATTGGCAGAAATGTGGATGAAAGTGGCGTCATTGCAGAGCAAAGGTGGAAGGAAATAGCTGATTTTCCTAGGAGATTCAGTTTAAAGAACAAGGCAAAATGTTGAAGGACAAAAAAAAACAAAAGGAACTTTAATTTGACATAGTAAAGCAGTATAGAGATGTGGAGACAAGATTATTGTGATCAACTTGTCACCTGCAAAGGCGAGATGAGTACCAGGATGGCATGCCTCTTAAAAGAGCATTCTACAGCTGGCATCAAAGCAACTCTATGGCAATCAGATATGAAATAGTGACTGTTGTTAAGTATTTGAATATCTGGACAGGGAAAGGGATTTAAAACTGAAATATTTTTGAAACACAAATGGAGACTTTTTTCTGTCTCTAAGCTGAGAGAAGGAGTTGAACTTAGTATTACTATTTTCTCTGCTGGTTTTGGCTGGGGTAGAGTTAATTGCCTTCCCAGTGGATAGTATGGGCTTATGATTTGGAATTGTGCTGAACAGAGGGTTGATAATATAGACATGTTTTTGTTCTTGCTGAGCAGGGCTTACCCAGAGCCAAGGCCTTTTCTGCTTTTTGTACTGCCGTGCTGGCAAGGAAGTTGGGGGTGCGTGGGAGGAGACAAAGCCAGGACAGGTGACCCAAACTGACCCAAGGGATATTTCAGACCATGTGACATCATGCTCAGTGTATAAAGGGGAGGAAGAAGGAGGAAGGGTGGGGCATTTGGAGGGATGGCATTTGTCTTCTCAAGACACCATTACAATTGAAGGAGCCCTGGTCTCCTGGGGATGGCTGAATACCTGCCTGCCCATGGAGAGCAGTGAATTAATTTCTTGTTTTTCTTAGCTTTTGTGCATGGCTTTTTATTTCCTTATTAAACTGTCTTTATCTCCACCCATGAGTTTTCCAGCTTTTACCCTTCTGGTTCTCTCCCCAGTCCTAATGGTGGAGGAGAGAGCAAGTTGGACGTGGTGTCTTACTGGGTTTAAACCACAACATGTTCTTATTACAAATCTGAAAATTACAATCCGAGAAAAAAAAAAATGATACAGTCTTGTGTGAGGGAAGGTGGATTTCAGTGGAGAAATGATTCTTATGTTACCCAATGTTTTAAGATGCAATTGTTTAATTTAAGAATAAAAGCTGATGGAATGGGTAACAGGTTAAAGTATGGGAGGAGATCATAAAGTAGTGGTTGTATAAATGAAGTTACTGAACCAAGAGAAGAGCAATGGAGTTGTTGAAATGATTAAGCATGCATTGCTTTGATATTTAGGAGAAATCATGTTTAATTGTCTCTTCTCTGAAGAAATAATAATATTAATTAAAGATTTTAATTATTTTTTTTAGATTAATTTATTTACACGTGGAAGTCATACTGTCAGGTGTTTTCTTTCTATAATTAGGCTCCTACCTGTTAAATTCAGAAGGAATAATCAAATAATCAAGCCTCATCTACTCTATATTCTAAACACTCAAATTTCAGTCGACAAAATTTTTTTTGCTAAATATTTGGTTACAGCACTTCTTTCAGAAAGTATTCAGTCTTATTTGAAGGTGTTAGTGGATAAAAATTCCACCATTCCCCTGAGACTGTTACAGAAGTCGTTTTCTTTCACTTCTGTTAATTATTTTTTTAATGGAAACTTTTAGTTTGAGATGTACTCTGCCTCTCTTCAGTTTCCATCGTTGCTTCCTCTATATATTTTTTCCATTAAAGAGCCCTTTTCTTTCTAGCACTCTATCCAAGTAAGATGGTGCTTACCTGTAACAAAGTCATTATTCAACCTTCTACTTGATAGGCTGTACAGATTGTTCTTCAAGTCATTTGATGTAATAAAAATTTCAACAGTCTTTCAAATATTCTGGAGAGGATAGAGAAATTACTTCTATTTTTTTTTACTTCTGCTAAAAATCCATTTGCTCTAGCCGAATACGTTCTTTTGATATTTGCCTCACTGATACAAAAGTTACAGCTCTTCTTCTTGTTTTCTCCTGTTTTTCCTGATCTTTGATGCACTGTCTTTGTTGTTCATCTTGGGACTTCCTAGCCTGGTTCTAGGACCATTCTTTGATTTCCAGTTCTCATATTTACTGGCATGTATTAGGTTAGCAGCTAGTTAGCCTTTAACAACAGTTTTTATATCCCATTTTGTGTGAGTCAAATTACATTGATGCTCCTTTAGGTATCAAGGAGAACTAGACTAATTTCTACAGAGTGATGTTTGGAGTTGAATCTCAGCTTGGAAATGAAGCTTGAAAGTAAGGGAAAAAGTTATCCAAAGGTAGGCAGCAGAGATGGTGAAGGGCCTTGAGGAGAAGCTGTTTGAGGAGCAGCTGAGGTCCCTTAGTCTGTCCAGCCTGGGGAAGAGGAGACTGAGGGGTGACCTCACTGCAGTTACAACTTGCTGGTGAGGGGAAGAGGAGGGGCAGGCACTGATCTGGACCCAGTGATCCTTGTGGGTCTCTTCCAACTCAGCATATCCTGTGAGTCTCTAAAAAAAGTGTTTGTTGTGTAAACTGCAACAATAATAATACTACAGGAAA
Source organism: Irena cyanogastra (assembly GCA_013397155.1). NCBI lineage: Eukaryota > Metazoa > Chordata > Aves > Passeriformes > Irenidae > Irena > Irena cyanogastra. The sequence goes on from VWZV01016214.1 coordinate 131,463, forward strand.
AAAACCCTGTTTCCTCCAAGTAGTTATTAAAAAAAAAAATCTGAAAATATTAATATAGTTCACGATAGATACTTAATTGTAAAAGTTAAAAAAATTATAGCTAAATCAACTAACTGCTGTTCTAACTTCCCATTTTGTCACTTGGTCACAGTCTTCCAGAGAAACATTGAATAATCTGTCTAATCTGGTAGCAAAGTGTTTGATATAAAGTTCAAGTCTGTAATTGCATCCCAAAAATAAAATATTTTTCAGGTAGCTTTCTCATATACAGGAAAATGCAGGAAGCATTTCAGAAATCACTCAAAATGAAGTTCCCAGGAGAAATGCTAAATAAAACATAATTTCAGTCTTATATGTTGAATTTTTGTAATGATTTTACAGTAAATGATCACCTAACAAGGTAGTTTTAGAAAGCATGAATATCACTGCAGTATACAGGCTTCCAGGAAGGTTCAGCTACTGCTCAAAAACATGCAATATCTTAGCCATTGTGTTACTAAAACAGGAAAAAGCATTAAATAATCCAGACAAACAGAATATGTAGAGATTATGATCAATGCTTCTGTTTACTTTTTATTTTGAGAATGGTATTTCAGTACTTTATTTGAATAAACCAGATAAAAGGAATTTTAAGATCATTTTCTTGATCTAGTGATTGATGGGTAATAACAAAGTTGCTGTGTTTACCAGTGGAGAGCAATGGTCTCAAAAAATAATATTAAGATCTAGAATGGAGATCCCATCACATCTGTAAACTTTCCAGTCATCTGTAATAATTTTGATTCCATTCTGTGTGGACTCATATAAATAAAATAAATACAATTTAAATAAAATAAAATTAAAATTCTACGTATGAAATTAGATAGAAGTTTAACACCAGAAATACAAGATTGAAGCATAAGCAGTAAGTAGGTCAAGATAAAAGGATGTGGTTATCATACATATTAAAGATGAAGGAGTGCTATTGGGCACTAAGGCAGATTTCATTTCAGAATGAAATGTATAGGAATGTAGAATTTAAACTATAGGAAATAATTATTGTACAGCGCATAGCAATAGTAAAGGATCAGCTGGAATACTGTGTTCAAGACTTCATTTTTCAAGATAGCTATAATTGCTCAGAAAAAAAATTAAGGAGAACAAGAACCATAGAAAGGAAGACTGGAAGGGTTGAAGGCATTTGTGTGAAGGAAACTTGAGGGAGAGACAAAGTAAACTACTTTTAATAGGTAAAAGATTGTTGCAAAGAATAAATGATCAAAATATTTGCATTTTTCAGTGGGGTTAGAAATGTTTGCAGTAGAGCAAGGAAGTATTATGAAAATCAGTGAATGTTTTCATTATCAAGTAATTCTAGATGGTACATCACTTGAAAAGTATTTGAAGATGTCAGCATTTGTAGAATGGTCAGAGGTTGTGTTGTTGATAGATAGGGTAAAGAAAAGTCTGTTTAGAGTGAAAAAATACCTTTGTTAATTTACAATGTGCAAGAGCATTTTATATGGTCCCACTAAAATTTGCACTAAGTCATTCAGCTGATTTTTAGATGTGAGAGCATCTTCTGAAGTTCATGTTCCTTGTAGTTTAGTGTGATACACGAATGTTTTGTGTATATCCAAAAATTTTCTGTCTTCTTTCAGTTTGGTTCCATGTTGAAACTGTTGTACAACCATACCTTCAGATTTACAACCTTAATTTCCCTTCTGGCTATCAATGAAAATGAACAGGAGGGAAGGATGAACAAGCAGCCAAGCAGCTTTCTTTAATTTTCTAGGGTTTTTTTTTTAACTTGTCTTGCAGTAAGGCATTTCTGAAAAGCATTCTGGGTTTAGAATTGTGCTGAATTTCATTTCACATTGATCTTGTCTGTCATATCTTCTTCTTCCTATTTAAGATTTCTAAAGAAATGCTGGACAGACTCCCTTCTGTAATAATATGGCTCCATTAGAGCATATAAATGATCTAAGACTCATAATTTCCATTTTCTTTCCAAGAGAGGAAATAGGGAGTACTGGGTCAATGCAGGAATTTTTTTGAAATATAGATGGTCCCATAACCTAGCTGCTGTTAAAGGTATACTGTACTGTAAGTCTTGATACCTGTGTGGAAAGAGAAGTGCCCAGCTAGTATTTGTCACTCATTGCATACCTTCTTACAATGTTAAAAGTCTGCATTTAATGCTGCCTTAGGCAATGCATGTGTGCCAGCTGTAGTTGTATGAAGATAAATCATGGTGAGGGAAGTGTTTTTAAATTCATGGGAAGACCTGTGCGGTGGGTTTCATTCCCTACTCAGAAGAAGAGTAATTCTTTCATTCTTGTAAATAGTGTTCTGTGAGTACCTCCAGATGTCTGGCAGACTCCACCTGATATCCTTTAAAGAACAGAAGACTAATCTTCAGTGGTTTATATGTCCTTCTAAAGATTTTTATTTATAAGTTGCCATGGAATCCTCCCTTAGTTACACTTTTGTTTGAATAATTAAAAACATCATCTTCTATTCCTTTTCAGTATTAGCTGTGTAAAATTTTGTGATCAGGTTTTGAACATATCTTATGTACACGTAAGTTTAATTAATGAGAATGTTTATTCATGGGAATGAGAATGTTCATTCACAGGAATTATCAAAATTAGAAATGTCACTACATAAGGAATTGTTCTGCAGCTACCAGTTATATATCAGATGTTCAGGAAAACCAGACTGAAAAGTTCACTTAATGTGGAACATTCTGTATCAATCCCTGAATAATTTTTTTCTGAAATTTATGTAATTTCTTTTAGGCGACTAAATAACAACGAGTTTTCTGTTCTGGAAGCTACTGGAATCTTTAAGAAACTTCCTCAGCTGCGTAAAATGTAAGTGCAACTTCAATGACCTTGTCTATTCAGATAGTGTATTAGCTCCTTGCTGTGACTCTCCATCTTTCTTAGTTCTAATCTACAAAAGATTCAGTTTATTCCAATGAAAAATCAAGAATGGGTTTAAATTAATCCCTGAGGTAGGTCAGAGTTGGCAGCTCTCCTGTATGGGGCTTGGCACTGCCAGCAGCCACTTCCCATGGTGTATAGCTCCAGCACCTTCACAGCAGCATCCAGCCAGCTGGTCTGTTATGCAGCCACAGCAGGGAGCTCACAGTATAAGCTGCTTAGAAAAGATTCCAGTAATCTTTTATAACTTCCTGTATTACTCTCTAACCAGACAGTTTTGCCTCTTTCAGCACATTAAGGACATGCCGTTGATTCTGTGCTTCATTAAATGGTCATTAGGTGAGGGGAATATCAAAATTTAAATGACTGAGAAAAAGTGGTTTGGTAGGTCATCCATGTAAGACCATGTTAACAGTTAATGTTCTAAGAGCAGTTTATAATCTTACCAATTGCAATTGTTGCTAAAAAAAGACTATAAAAAGCTTTTCTTTAGCTTATGTAAAAGACACATTTGATAGTAGATAATTTAGTTAGATTTTGTGACTCTGTGCTCAGTCATTTCAGGATTAAACCAAACATAGATAGTAAGTGAAGAAAAATGCAAGTAAAAATAGATGAGTAGTCACTACCATTTGTAACAGATCAGTATTAGTGATCAAAATCTTAAGGGAGCAGTAGTATTGCTTCAACTATTGTTAGCCCGAAGCAGATCCTTGCTGGTGTGATCACAATTAGTTAAATATTTATTACTGATTTTTTTGATTAAAATATTTTAAAAACCCCAACAATGTAAAATGAACTTGCCTTTGACCTCTCTACTTGAGTATACCTTACCAATTCAAATTGGGCTGCAATACTTAGAAAAAAGAATGTAGGAGTGTCTAGCGGCACAGCAGTGTTCTGGTGCTATACACTAGATACCCAGTTTCCTTCAGTCTTCAGGAATCTCAGATTAGCACTTGTTACAGCTACAGTGTACTTTGGAAAGATCAAGTATCAATATGAAGCATCAGTGGACAAGGGAAGGGCTATAGATGTCATTTATCAGGACTTCTGTGAAGCCTTTGACATGGCCCCCCCCAGCATCCTTCTCTTTAAACTGGGGGGAGATGGATTTGATGGATGGACTTGGGTAAGAAATTGTTTGGACAGCAGCATCCAGAAGGTGATTATCAGTGGCTCAGAGTCCCAAAGATATCAATGACAAATGATGTCCCTTAGGGATCTGTATTTAATGTCCTCATCAATATATAGTGAAAGTTGTCCCTGCCTACAGCAGAGGGATTGGAACTAGATAGTATTTAATGTCTTTTCCAACCCAAGACATTCTATGATTGCAGGATTCTATGAAATAAATAACTGCTTGATGTGTCACATATGCACATGCATACACACACATTTATATATATATATCAGATCATCGTATTTAACAATATTTCTTTTAAGTTGAGGAGGTGTTCAAGACAAAAGAAAAAAAAAGTATGAATATTAATCAGTCTTGGTGTAGCTGTCTGTTGGAACTCCCAAAGGCTTAAAAATCTGGTTAATTGAAAAGCGAAAAAATGAAAAAAATATAAATGAAGTGTTAACTATTTTAATAATGCTGCTCCATAACTTCCTAACATAGTTATCAGTTATTACAACACTCTTCCATTGAAAGAATTATACAATGACTGCTTAAGCATCACTGGAAAGAAGTGAAGTACTGATGTTGCAGAAACACCAACATAAGTGAATTCTCTATTTCTGTGAAGCTCATATTTCTTCTGGAGGTTCAAAATAGGTGGAAAGATCTTTCTGCACAGATGACATTGAAAAATTGAGGCCTAAATGTTTCATTGATTTGATGCTTCTTCAGTAATAAAGCATGTGTATGCACTGCAACATTGATTAGCTATGCAACATTAATCTTTAAAATATCTACGTGAAGTGGGTGAAGTAGTATCCGTGTTACAGCAAGAACAAAAAAGGTTTTAGGAGTCTGAGGGCTTGACGTGGACAAGCTGTCTCAGATTAATGAGTTTCTTGCTTCCAGTCTTCCACAGCACCTTGCAGACTGAACAGCTCCCCTGTGAAACAAATGAAAGCAGTAATTGTGGATGGTGTCTGCTTAGACTTTAGTCTTTTAGCCTTTGACACCATTTCCCTCAGCATTCTCCTGGATAAACTGGCTGTTCACAGCTTGGACAGACATATGCTTCACTGGGTAAAAGAATGGCTGGATGGTTGGGCCCAGAGGGTGGTGAATGAAGTTAAATCCAGTCAGCAGACAGTCACAAGTGGCCTTCCCTAGGGCTCAGTATCAGTTGTGTTTAATACATGAATCGATTATCTGGATGAGAGGGTTAAATTCACTCTCCACAAGTTTGCAGATGAAACCATGTTGGGTGGGACTGTTGATCTGCTAGAGGGTGGGTAGGCTCTGCAGAGGGATCTGGACTGGCTGGATAGATGGGCCAAGGCTGATGGTGTGAGATTCAGCAAGTCCAAGTGCCAGGTCCTACACTGTCACAACATCCCCATGCAGTGCTCAGGCTTGGGGAAGAGTGGCTGGAAGGCTGCCCAGCAGAAAAGGACCTGGGGATGATGGCCAACAGCCAGGTGAACATGAACCAGCCTGTGCCCAGGTGGCCAAGAAGACAAATGGCACCTGGCCTGTATCAGCAATAGTGTGGCCAGCGGGACCAGGGCAGTGATTGTCCCTCAGTGCTTGTCATTGGTGAGACCACATCTTGAGTAGTTTGTTCCGTTTTGGATTCCTCTCTAGCAAAAAGACATTGAGGTGCTGGAAAGAGTCCAGAGGAGGGTAACAAAGCTGCTGGAGGATATGGAGCCAAGTGTGATGAGGAGCAGCTAAGAAAATGGGTTATTTAACCTGGAGAGATGGAAGTTCAGTGGGGGCCTTGTTGCTCTTTACACCTGTCTGAAAGGAAATTGTAGTGAGGTGGGGGTTGTCCTTTTTTCCCCGGTGACAAGTGACAAGATGATAGGAAATGATATCAAATCTCAGCAGAGGAGGTTTAGTTTGGTTTCTCCGTGGAAAGGGCTGTCTAGCAGTGGAACAGGTCACCCAGGGAAGTGGTGGTGTTGCCATCTCTGGGGAAATTTAAAAGACTTAGGGATACATTTTTGTAATGGACTTTGCAGTACTGGATTAGATGCTTGGACTTGATGATATTAAAGGTCCTATCTCACCTAACTGATGACATGATTGTATCCTTCATCACAGGCAAGGTGTAGGTTTCAGCTAGGCTAGAGAGAATAGTCAGCACTGAGGATTAAGCCACAAATTCCTGGGTTTTCTTTCTAACAAATTTTATCTTTCTTGTTTTGAGTTGTTTAAACACTATTCTAGAAATTGCATCAAATAATGTTTGATTTTCTTCCCAACACCATTAATTCCATCAAATGGTCTTTAGCTTTACTTCTATTCACTTTGTTGCAGAGAGTTTTTAAGACCTTTTCAAAAATCACTAATGTATTATAATACTGTTTAATGTGTAGCTATGTACTTCTGTAATATGTGTAAATAATGATATGAAACAAACAAAACAAAAGAACACTAATATGAAAAATATTTAAGAAAATGTGTGCTGTTGCATATGTTTGCTTTTGTGTATATATAGTACAGATACTACACATTTGGAATGTAATTTCCATATTTTAACTAAAATTGTAAGCACTAAGTATTTTGGCAATATTTTATGTCATTTTTCCCACATTTTGATCCACTTTGCAGGCAAATTGCAGATACATGCAATTATCTTGCTTATAAACTCTCCTCTCTAACTAATGTCATAAATTATTAACATTTCATGTACTGTTTATATTCACACATTTCCTTTACATATGTTGCTGTTTATACTGTTTTCTTATATTTGTCTATCAAGATAAAATAAATCAGAGGTTAGTTGTGCTATACTTATACAGTGTAATTTTGTTATGAATTAATCTAAAAATGCTACAAAGGCTGGAAACCTGAAAAAATATGGTTACTGATAAGATTCAAAATTAGGAAAATATGTTCTTGTGTGGCAGCAGCATAGATTGGGTAATTGCCATTATTTAAAAACCATCTTCCAATAGTTACTTAAAAAATCTTTGCTTCTTTAATTAGAAGGGCACTTTTTTTTTAACTTTGTTGAATCTGAATGATGTATTTATATTTTGTTCTTTTACACAACAACTTGGCTCTTGCATCAAGATTGCATTTGATGATTTTGGAGGTCTTTTCAAAGCTTAGTGGAAAACTTAGATTCTAGGTCTTTCTTGGAATTTATTCAGACTGCAGCATTTAACAGTTAATTTAGGACGCTTACAAAAGAAAATCCCCTCAGTCCTTATCTCTTTCTGTTAATGTGTAATAGAAACCTGAGCAATAACAAGATTACAGATATAGAAGAAGGAGCATTTGATGGAGCCTCTGGTGTCAACGAATTATTGCTCACAAGCAACCGCTTGGAAAGTGTTCAACACAAAATGTTCAAAGGACTAGAAAGTCTCAAAACACTGTAAGTATATTTATTTGGATGTTTTTATTCTTCTTTTCTCACTGGTATTTTTGAGAATAATATTGTATCTATCCTAAAGAAAAATTATTTTGGAGAATTAGCTATGGATTATTCAAGCATATTTTGGTTTTTTATTCCTATTTTACTAGAAGCTATACATTATATTAATTTATTAGTTATTAATTATGGGTATACTGGGTCCTCTAAAGCAATGAAACTATTGAGAATGGGTAAACATCCAACTTCAGAAATGGAAGTGGGAATAATCACCAAAGTAACAGAATTTTGCATGGGAATTACACATTTTACATAATGGAGTCTGATTCATTTCAGCTCAACCGTTACTGGGAATTTTGCTGGAGGAAGAAATTGTTCTGGTGTGTATTGAAATGTGGGAAATTATTCCCTCCTAAGTAATTTTTTTGTCATTTCAACAGTGAAGGCAAAATTAAATGCACTATAGCTTGAACTCATTTCATTATTTCCATGAAGCAGTTTAGTTCTTTCCACTCAGAAAAGATGTTTATACAATCTACAGCATCTTGGCCTTCTTCAGAGAGCCTGTCCTTCTGATCTGCAGACCAGAGCCAAGATTAGTCTTTGAGGTTTCAGCTGTCCATAGACATTAGGTATTTTAGATAAATCAACGTCTACAATTTCTAACCTTGCAGTTAAAGCTGCTAAAATTGGTTAAAGCAGCTAGTCCTAGACAAGAGGAAGGGGGGAAATTACCATCTTTTGGTGGACAGAGAGAATAACAGACTTCAAAGCTGTTAAGTTTTATAGAAATTTGAGAGATTTTACAATAGATTAGGATTCTGAAATTTATACTGTCTTAGAGTCATGCTGAGGAGGAATGCTGATTTCATTTGAATGAAATGCTTTTGAACACAGCAGAAGTGGTTTCTAGAATTTGTCCCGAGAAAAATGAAGTGAAAGGGCCCTCAAGAGGAGGTAAGCTGGTACAAGTCTCTGCTCTCTGTACATAGCCGTTCTGCAGTCATCATCCTTGGAAACACGAAGAGAGGGCTGCTGTATTTCTCTGATTTGGAGAATGTCAATCAGTTTCATTTCTTGTCAATTAAAAATTCATAATTACTGTTTCTGGTATTGAAAGAAAAAGGAAAAAACCCAAATGCTATTGGGAAACTGGAGGAGGTTACCCAAAGAGGTTGTGGAGTCTCATCTGGCACTACTCAAAAGCCACCTGGACATGATCCTGAGTAACTCTCTAGGGAAAAGCTCTAGGGAACCCTGATTGAGTAGGGTTGCACCAGATAGCCTCCAGTGATCCTTTCCAACCTTACCCATTCTGTGATTCTGTGAAGCACCCGTTGCCTCTCTGAGTGCATCTACCCACCCACCCCACTTGGTCTTCCAACCCGCTCCACATACACTGCACTCAGTCTCTTCAGTGAGGTGACAGGGGCACTGCACTGCTGGTCCCTTCATTGGCAGCAGCCCCTTTGTAGTCATACCTCGTGGCCCTCGCTCCAGCAGCCTCTTCAGCCCTGGTCCCTGCCCTGGCTAAGCTGAAGAGTGCTGATCCTTCTTTCTCAGGATGCTGAGGAGCAACAGGGTGAGCTGTGTGGGAAATGACAGCTTCACAGGGCTGAGCTCTGTCCGCCTGCTCTCGCTGTATGACAACCAGATCACCACGGTGGCTCCCGGCTCCTTCGACACGCTGCATTCGCTCTCTACGCTGTAAGTCACGTTCGTCTTTACCGTAACCAGATTCAAACCTCTGACCTTTGGGGGCATTTCCCTTAAAACTTTGATGTGTAATTTCACAGCACTTAGTAAAGTTCAGGGGTAAAAGGATTTCATAGAGGCAGTTATGAGAAATTCTGTTTTCTGGACCATCTTGGGCACATGATATATGTATGAACAGTATGTTTTCATGGTGCCCTTTGATACAGCATTAGACTGCTTTCCAGAAGTGACTGAGAAGCCAGGAAAAACATCCTGCTCACTCCTCTTGTGGAAGCCCACTTATCTAAACCAGAGTAGAAAACCACATTTTGGGTAGGTAGCACACAGTCACAGCTGGTTAGATTACCATATTGTCTGTGCTTCTGCTCTGTGCCACCCAATTACTAGCTTAAATTTCCTTGGCCTGCTGAGAATCTTAATTCGTATGTGTTTTATAAGGAAGCTTCAGTCTCATTTTCTATAAAAAGAAGCTTTTTTTTTAAATTTAAATGTGATGCAATTTAAGGGAATTTAAAAGAGTAAGCAAAGCTGCCACTCAGTTTCATGAAGAAGAGCTGATTGTAGGTAGCGTCATTCAGGAAAATACTTAATCCCCCTTTTACAAGAAAAGTGACACTTTGCACCCAGTTACTAATTTTGCATATTAAGGATGACATGTTTATAAATAATGGAATTGTCGATATGTTCGTGTTGAAATAAGGAGATGCCAAAAGTACTGAGGCTTTTAGAAGTAAATTCATTTTTGTAACTGGCATGTAATCAGCTTAGCTGTCACATCAGATAGGAAACTTATTCTCTGGAGCAAATAAAAGATGGAAATCTTGAGGTGGTAAATTAATGGAATACCTGTTGTCAGGTTAAAGCTAATAATGTAAAGTAATCAGCCTCCATCTCTATATGGAATTATTGTGTTATTGGTACAGAGTGGCTTGACATGAAATCAGGTCTTGGACAGTTTTAAATTATTTTTAAGCAAGTTGTATCAAGATTCACCACACAGAGCCTAAATTACACTTTTCACCTACGGTTTACACACAATATTGTTTGAAGAACAGTGTTTACGGTATGTTTTTTTGAAAATAGAAGTAGAATCCTTAGGATGAAAGAATGGTGTCATCTGAGATAAACTTTGCTGTGGTTCCCAGAAACCTCTTGGCCAATCCCTTCAACTGCAACTGCCATCTCGCATGGCTTGGAGACTGGCTAAGGAAGAAACGCATTGTGACGGGGAACCCTCGCTGCCAAAAACCCTACTTCCTCAAAGAGATTCCCATCCAGGATGTGGCAATTCAGGATTTTACATGTGACGATGGTAAGGAAATTAATACTTGAACCTTTTGTATTTCAGCTTTCACATAGATAGCTGCGTGAATCCCATAGATCCCGAAGTATTGCGCTTTAAAGGCCCTCATACTCAGTTTCTATGTCAGTTTAAAAATTTTCCACCCCTTTTTGGATGATCAGCAAGCATGGGCTGTTATATATATGCCTTCAAAAGTTTTTCTTGCCTGTCTTCAGTACCGTAATTAATAATTTAGAAATAGTATAAAAAAATTGATCAAATGTTGTTGTACAGATGAGAATATTTTCAAACACCAATGCTTGAATCAAGCACACTTTCAGGTTACTTGATCAAATAACATGACATGTTATAGCTTGTGGGTTCATTAACTCTTAGTTAAAAGAAATGCTGCTATCTTGCATCTCTCACACATACTTCCACTTCTTGCATTGCTGGTTTGTCAAATTTCAAGGCTGTATCTTTTTTTCAGAGAGACTGTTTTTAATAATTTTTTAAGTTTATTGTCTTTCATTTCATGATTTTTTCTTTCTTTAATGATTTTTTTCCATATAATAGCATTCTTACCTAGTAAGACAGCATTGTACTAAGCAAAGCATCACTGAAATGTAAATTATTAGAGTAATGATTTGCCTAGATGATGCAATTTTTTCCCTACCTTGAGATAATACAATGCTGAAATGTCACGTTGGCTTGAAGAAAATCCAGGTGGGCTATTATTGCTGATACTGAAGAGACATTTATTAGGAATCTTAGCATCTGTTTGTTTTTATTAACCAGGAAATGATGACAATAGCTGTTCTCCCCTGGCCCGCTGCCCTGCAGAATGTACTTGTCTGGACACGGTAGTTCGCTGCAGCAACAAAGGTTTAAAAGCTTTGCCTAAAGGCATCCCAAAAGATGTGACTGAACTGTAAGTTGGATGGTTTTTTTCCGTTTTATGAAAATTAATATCAGATTTTTATTGTCAGTGTCAAGAATGAGGGGAAAAGAAAATGAAGAATTGAATTTCGTAGATGAGTTGAAATTTGTTGATCCACTGCTTTATAAAGAGATTTTCACATTCTCTTGAGAAACCGGAGGTTAAGTTTGAATTAGCAATGCTTTGTAAGTCCAAAACCACTCTTAAGAGCTATCTGTTACTGAAAAGCTTTAAAAATATATATATATCCCCAGCACTGAACTATTGTATAACCGTGTGAATATCAAGTTACCATGGGTTAAATTAAGGTAACAGTGAATCTGATTAATCTCTGGTCACTGGTTAGAAAGGAATGAAGTTCAATTACATGAAAAAGCAGAAAGGAAACAACAATATGAATGTGTTTCCATAATGAACATGTTTTTTATACCTCTAAATCAATACTTTTTACCTCTAAATCAAGCACATTAATCCTCTAACTCAATGGCCTTCATCTGTGTCGAGGAGTTAAAAACACCTGGACAATGGTTTTATGGTACTAAGGGAGTGAGCTAGGAAAGTTCCTCCTCTGGATTTGTTGCATGTCTGATAAGAGAGTCTTGTGAGTAAAGTGGCATCTGGTGTCTGTCTTGGCCACAGTGGTCATAAAGCAGTCGAGTTTAAAATCTCTGTTGACAGGAGGAAAAGTGCCAGCAAAACTTCAACTCTGGATGTGAGGAGAGCAGATTTCAGGCTGCTCAGGGAGCTAGTAAGATCTCCATGGGAAATGCTTTGGAAGGTACTGAGGTACATCAGTGTTGGTCACTTCTTAAGTACCACCTGTTAAAAACTAAAGAGGAAGCAATTAGAAAATGTCAGAAGCCAAGCAGGTGAGGCAGAAGGCCAGCTCGGCTAAGCAGGGATCCTCTGGAGCTAAGGCAAAAATAAAAAGTGTACATCCAGTGGAAGCAAGGTTGGGTGACATGAGAGGAATATAGAGGTGCTGCTTGTTACTGTAGTAAGAAAATTGGCCCAATTAGAGCTGAAGCTAGCCAGTGCTGCTGGGGACAATAGAAAGAGCTTTTTAAAATATCATAATAGCAAAAGGCAGCCCAGAAATAATGCTGGTCCATTTTTCAATGAATATGGTCACCTCACAAACAGGGACATAGACAAAGCTGAGATGTTTAATGCTTTCTTTGCTTAGTTTTCAATACCAGTGATCTTCTCTGAGGATCCCAATGCCCTGAGCTGTAGGACCATGACTATGAGAATGATTAACTCCCAGCCAAGCCCAAACTTGCATAAGATTTGCTGCTTCTTCTGGCTTTCTCTAAGTCTATGGGCCTGATGAAATTCATCCACGATTATTCAAAAACATGGCTGATGCCATTCCAAGGCCTCTCTCAATGATTTATGTCTCTTCTTGGTAATCTAGAGAGGTCCCAGTCAACTGGAAGTTGGCAAATGTCCCAGATTTTGAGAAGGGCAAGAGGGCTGACCTTCTTGGGTAACTACCAACCAGTCACTTTCACTTCAGTGTAAAGTAAAATTATGGTGAAGAAAGGTTCTTTTTGAGAGGGTGCTCAGACACTGGAGCTGGCTCCCCAGGAAGTGGTCACAGCACCAAGCCTGCCAGAGTCCAAGAAGTGTTTGGACAGCGCTCTCAGGCACATGTGTTACCCTAGGGGCTATCCTGAGCAGGGCCAGGAGTTGGACTCCAACCTGAGGTGCTTTAGGGAGAAGTGTAACCAGCAGGTCAAAGGAAGTGATCCCCCTTCACTGTTCAACCCTTGTGAGGCCATTTCTGGGGTAATGTCTTCAGTTCTGGTCTCCACAGTTCAAGAAAGACTAGGAGTTACTGAAGAGGGTCCAGTGGAGGCAAAAAAGGTGATTAGGGGCTGAGAATCTCTCCTCAGATGAGGAGGGGCTGTGGCAGCTGGTTCTGGTTGTCTGGAGAACGCTGAGAGCCATTGTCTGCTTGTCTAGAGAATGCTGGTTCTGGTTGTCTGGAGAACGCTGAACCATCAATACATACAAATATCTCAAAGGCTGGTGTCAACAGGATGGTGCTGGACTCTTTTCCGTGGTGCCCAGCCACAGGACAAGGACTAATGGCCATAAACTAAGCCAAGAAGCTGCGCCTCAACATGAGGAAGAACTTCTTTATGTTGAGGGTGTCAGAGCAGTGGAAAAGGCTGCCCAGTGAGGTTGTGGAGTCTTCTTTTCTGCAGACGTTCAAAATCTACCTGGATGTATTCCTGTGTGACCTGCTCTAGGTGACCCTGCCTTGTCAGGGGATTTCAACGGGATGATCTCCAGAGGTCCCTTGCAATGATTCCGTGATCCTTCCAGCTCAGGATATTCTGTGGTGCAGAGATTATGATAGTTTTGTGGTATTGCAAAAATACTGGTTTTAATAGAATGTCTTCACATAGGCAGTTTTATAAAATCTGGGCTATTTTATCAATCTATTGAAGTATTTATTCTATGAGAAAAATTAAGATTGCATTTTATGAACGATACTATTTGAATATGCAGGTGCACAGTAAAATAGATATAAAAATAGATACAAAAAAAGAGCTTGCTACCTCGGGTATTGTTTGAAGTTATTAACTGAATAAGCTACTCATAAGACTATATGAGCAAATTTTTATGCATTATGAAAGGGAAAATATGAACCTAAAAATTGAGATACTAGTTTGTGTTGATTCTTGATCAAATAGGTCACAATATTGAAAGAATTGGAAATTATATACAGGAAAAAAAGTTGGTTTGTGTTACATATGGCAAGTATTTAATAATGTTTCATAAAGGCTGGTTAATGTAGTGCTTTTCCAGAAAACATCATAACTACATTTCGTAAGTAACTAAAAAATTCTGCTGTTTTACAGTTTGGTATTATATAGAAGATTCTGAGATGTCCACCATTAGTCTGGTGCTTAATAACATCTTTAGCCATTGATAAATTGAAATCTAAATCTAATCTAAATTAAAAGCCTTTAGCCATTGATAAATTGAAATTATTAAGACCTCAAATTATCACACATGTACATAAACCTATAACTTCATTGCATTTTGGGTTTGGTGGTTTATTTTTTTTTTCTCAGAGAGAAGATTACTTTCTTGAATACAGTCTGGTATAAATACAATTTGGCAATATAAGGTCATCAATGCAGTATAAAACAAAGCAGCTAAAGAGAGATACTTTTGGAATTGCAAGTGGAACCATGTGACTGAAAATTCACTTGTGTACAATTTTTATGCTTTAGTGTCTAAGCATGCAATTTAGCATATTTTTCAAAAGAATAATGGAGGTCATTCCTGTTAACAGTTGCATACTGATTAATTCTTCTTGCTTATTAGCATGCATGGCTTTTCTAAGATGTACTCTTCATGTGTTTTATAAAATATCTTAATAGTTGCTTCATTTGAACAAGAAGGAATTTTTATCAGGCAAGTGGATACTTGTAGTACTTCAGTTCTAATGAAGCTTAATAATATAACCTAATGTATCTGTTGATAAAAGAATTTCCTCAGAATACTTACTCAAAAATTTTAAAAGTTGGTTGGTTTTTTTTAAATAATTAATTATATAATCCCATGCTCTATTCACCACCATTACCGTAGTGTAAGTATAAAGCTTGTTGAGACACATTTTGGATTTGGCAAACAGCCCTAGAAAGTCACAGTCCAAAGGAAAAAAAAAAAGGAAAAAAGAAAGCATTTTGATTAGATGTAGATAGATTTTTGGTGAAGATTAACTGTGTTTCAGCTCATCCATTTAGTCAAGACTGAAGTTTTCAAAGATGCTACAGCATATGTAAAGACGTAAAGCTCAAAATAAAACTAAAAATGTCTTTATCAAAGACTGCTCTTAGCTCAAGCATGTTGCAAGTATTTGGATGGCAAAAATATCTTCTTGGTATAGTGATCATGAGGGTGTAGTTTCTACTTGGGTTCTAGGAACCATAAGTAATACCACCATCAGCAAAGTCATTTTCCCATCTGAGAAACCAAACTTCTTGCTGCTATCTGCTTCATTTCAAACCATCAGATAAATTCAGCACTTCTTATAATCTCTAAACTGCTTGCCCTGGTTACAAGAACCCCTCCACTTGTACTTTATGTCTGGCTGCACACTGGAAACTTTTTGGGCAAGGCTTGTTACCTCCCTCTGCCTGTAACGCTGGTGCCGGTACAGTTTGATAGCTCTGAACCCATTAACTCTAAGCATGAGAAGATCTCTTATTGAGAATTATGACCATGGAAGAGGAGTGAGCAATGTAATACAGGAGCTGTGAACCTACTGAGAGGGGAAAAAAAATCTAACTTTTCTAGTGAAGGGTAATTGATGACTGTCTTGAGTCACTAACATACTTCACAGGAATGGGACTGTAGCATGGTATAATGATGTATCATGAAATTTACAGGGATAAATTAAGAAAGGTGACCTGAACCACAGGCATGACAAATGAATTTGCTGTTAGAGCTAAAAGCAGACCTTGCTGTTTGTAGTGTAAAGGACTACCTCTGCAATGCCAGAGTCTGTTTCTTTTTATGATAGCTAAAAATCCACACTTAATGTGATTTGCGGAAGTCAGATTTACCTTTTCTCTGTAGGTGTGTGAGAAATGGAGATGATAAAGACCTCATTTTGCAGAGCCATTTTGAAATAATAGAAACTATAATGCAAGAGATGGTTTTCATTATGTTACTTTATAATATGCATTATATATGATACAGTAGCATTTGGATCTTAGGCTACAAATCCTTGGTTGTATCGCTAAAAAACAAAATTTGTAAGTAAGCTTTCTTACAAAATGGAATAGTATGCATTCATTTGCTATTAACTTTACTGTTGGATTCTGAGGTTGGTGGGTAAAGATGCTCCTATTTTAATGAAATACATAATGCTCTCTGTTTTATTTTTCTGGTTTAGTTATTTGGATGGAAATCAGTTTACCCTTGTTCCAAAAGAGCTTTCCAACTACAAGCATTTGACACTCATGTAAGTATTCTTAAAGCAATGTTCTCTACTGGAATTAAAAGCAAAACAAAATACTCAACTCAATTATACCTTAATTTATTTGTAAGAAAAAGCCCGTATCATATCTTTCAGAAAATACTCAACCATATTTTATAAGTGAGGATATTTTATTCTACTTATCACATCCTACATGTAATATACTCAATCACCTTTTATGAGCATAGGTATTTTATTCCAGTGATTGTATCACAAAATAACAAAGCAAAAATTAGAGTTGACCTCAAAAGGGACATAGGATCTTTTAAAGTTAGGGTAATTGTTTCTCCCTAAGTATATGGTTTTGATGATCCAAGGAGAGAGCTTGTCTAAAATGCCTTGCTGCCAACTCTATTGCTGACTCACTATGTGATTTTAGGCAAAACACTAGTTGCTCTAAAATTTATTACGTCTACCTCATGGATGGTTTGAATATGATTTCTGTACCTTTTAAGTGTACAGTGAGGAAAAACAGGAAGGCTGTAGATGTAAATGCCTGTAATTCCAGCTGTAATTCCATGGTCTTTGTTAGAACTGTAAAAATTTATACCAGCTGAGGCTGAACTGCGTTGCATTCTGAAAGCAGTTTGTGGTTTCATTATAATCAGAATGAAAAGTGGAGGGGAGTAACAGAATCCCTTAAATTTGATTTTTCACTGGGTTTAGCGCAATTCAAAAACAAGAACTTTATTTCCTTTATTTTCCTCATGTTAGACAAAAGAAGTCACAGTCACAAAGTACGGGGTTTTTAAAACCCCTACTTTCAAAATGTTTTGTATTTTTCAGATAATACCAGAGGAAAAAACCCTTTCAATGTTTTCAAGTCTATCCTGTGTAGAACTTGAAGGAAATCTTTGTGAATAGTTTAGGGAAGTTATGAATGGTAAATAGAATACAAATGAGTATTAACAGTCTTCATTTATGAGACCTGCAGGGCACATGATTTTAAACTCTACGTTTGCTCATACTGGTGTTATGTAGTTGAGAATGTTCCTCAGCTGTGTTTGGGAAAAGAAACCACTGTGCATAATCCTGTGGTCAAACAAAGAATTACATACAAGTCTCCTGATTTCCAAATTAACAAAAAAGTCATTTATTTTTATCTTTTTCTTTCTCTTTTGAATTTATTTCTCTGTTATACTTGCCTGATAAACAGTGCTCTTAAGTTTATATATAAAGGTTCCCTCAAAAAACAAGTGCAGTATTTCACCACAAAATACATGAAACAGTACTGAAATAGTCAACATAAAATGAGAAGTAAAGCACAATATGAGAATAAAGAACAGACAGTATTCACATTTAATGCAGCATCTTTGAAGCTACCAGCATACCACTACAGCTTCCATCATAATTGTGTTTAAGATTTTATTCACTAGAATTTTGGACAAAGAAGACATTAAGCCTTTTTCTGTAAATCTGAGTTCTTTATAATAATAGCTCTGGGCTTTGATGTCTTCATTATCTAAGTGTTAAGTAGAGTATTAAATGATATTTACTTAGGTGTCATTAGGGACATGACTAAAATGACTTCCACTTTAAAACATTACTTTCATTTTTATGCTTGAGTTCATGAAGGATTGCATTATTAACTTGGTAGCATGATGGTACATGCTGATGAACATTGCTATTGTATTAGAATGCATTGTGCTGCTTTTTCATCTGCGTTGAAATGAGAATGCTTTTTATTGATCAAGCTAAACACTTCCTGGGCTTGTATATGGCATGTGAAAATAAAAACAGGTGCTGCTTTAAATAGTTATATCAATAATACTACTTCTACTAATGAAAATGTGTCTGTCAGTTTAACTTACAGTGTTTTGGGACTGGAGCAGTTATTTTAAGGTCTGAATTTCTGAATTTATTTTTTAGAGATTTAAGTAACAACAGAATCAGCACTCTTTCTAATCAGAGCTTCAGCAACATGACTCAGCTGCTCACCTTGTAAGTTTAAACATGTAACAGTGACTCTTTGGAAGCATTACAGTTGGGTTTATTGTTTTGGAAAGAAAGTGTGTTTAGTTGAAATTAAAACTTGCTTGGTTTGGAGGCTGTAAAATAACTTGTTTCCTAAGTAGCTATGTGTGCAAAAGCTGAATTTGGTCATGCTCTTCATTGTTTACTGAATAATGAGTTCACTTGCTGACAGCATTCTATATATTTTCAGAATTCTTAGCTACAACCGCCTAAGATGTATTCCTGCACGGACTTTTGATGGGTTGAAGTCACTTAGGTTGTTGTAAGTATTATTTTTTAATCATTGCTATTTCCCATAATTTTTATTTGTGTACAGAAGATAACAGAACCATAGGAAGTTAGCAGATTTTAAAACCTATCAAATATTTCAGAAATGATAATTATATAGCCTTAAAAATCAAATACATGCACTTTTTACTTCTGTGATTTTTGATGTCAGCTGTATTTCTTTTTTGTATTATGTTCTTCCTTGTTATAAGCATTAAATGCCATATGCATAAATTCCTTCAGTACATATCAGGGAGGTTTGCAGTTGAATTTTGAATATTTTTATTCCAACAGTAAATTTCTTTGTCTTGTTTCATTTTATGTGGGAGTATTTCCAAAGCCATGATGTCATGGTTAAATATTGAAAATCAATAACTTCACTTTTTAGTTGCGAGAAAACTTTCCATTTTGCCACTAGGAAAAACATGGTTGACAGGGGACAAAAATGGACACAGGAAAATAAAGAACAATCAGTCTCATTTACAGTTTCAGTTTGTCATTAAGAAAAAAGCCTGCAAAAATTCCTTTCCAAAAGTCCACAGCAGAACATGTAATTTTTGCCTCCATGTGGGTCATTTACAACTATTAAATACTTGGTTGGACTAAATACCTAAAGCATGGCATTATTTAAGTGTGCTTTCATAACTTCAGTTATTCAATATAAATATGGATAATTTCAAGAACCATAATTTTGTATGTGTTAGATATTCACGTAACTGAATGTATTTATAGAAAAGAGAGATACTTTTCACAGAACCACAGAATGAGCTGAGTTGAAAGGGACCCACAAGGATCATTAGGTCGAACTCCTGGCCCTGCACAGCATCATCCCCAAGAGTCACACCATGTGCCCGAGAGCATTGCCCAAATGCTTCTTGAGCTCTGTCAGACTTGTTGCTATGACCCCTGGGGAGCCTGTTCCAGTGCCCAACCACTCTCTGGGTGAGGAGCCTTTTCCTAATAGCCAATCCAAACCTCCCCTAACTCAGCTCCAGGCCATTCCCTTGGGTCCTGTCACTGTTCACCAGAGAGATCAGTGCCTGCCCCTTCTCTTCCCCTCACGAGGAAGTTCCAGACTGCAATGAGGTCTCCCCTCAGTCTCCTCCAGGCTGAACAGGCCGAGTGACCTTAGTCCCTCTTCATACAGCTTCCTCTGAAGGTCCTTCACACCACCATTAGTCTTCTTTGGACGCTCCATATTAGCTTCCTATCTTTCTTACACTGTGGCACCCAAAACTGCAATATTCAAGGTGAGGCTGCCCCAGCTCAGAGCAGAGCAGGACAATCCCCTCCCTTGCCCAGCTGGCCATGCTGTGCCTGATGCCCCCAGGACAGGGCTGTCCCTCCTGGCTGCCAGGGCACTGCTGACTCGTGTTCAACTTCCCACTGACCAGGAGCCCCAGGTGCCTTTCCTGGCACTGCTTTCCAGCATCTCATTCCCCAATTTGAACCTACATCCAGAGTTGCCCCATGCCAGGTGCAGAATCCAGCACCTGCCCTTGTTGAACTTCATGTGGTTGGTGAAACCAGCAGGTTTTCTACAAAAGAAATATCACTATTCCCAGTAGTGGTGCTTAAATGAAGTCTTTCATTTTATACTCTACTTTCAAATTTGGACAAAAATGTTAATACTTTTATTAACAGTCAATGTCTGTATGTTCTATGAATACATGAAAGATTAAAAAGAGTATATGAACATAATTAATGCAGATTTTAGGGAGATGCTGAAAAAATCAGAAACTCTTCTGCTATCTGCTATCTCTAAATCCAATAGTTACTTTTCATAACTGTGCCTACTTTTATCAACTTTTATTTTTTTTCAATTTTAAAATAATTACAGTATTTGTATTTCTTATGAAAACCCAGGATGCAAAAATACCAAATGACAAGTAGGCTGCCAGTTAGAGCTTACCAAAAAATAATGAAACCACAAACAGTTGGAAATACTGTGGAACTGGAAGAAAAAAATATGTGAAAAGCTGAAAACTGTTGAAAGAAGATGAAATTTGCCAAGTTAACCTGATGATTTTTTATGCATTTGTATTATTGGGTTTCTTTTCTCTTTAAGGTCTTTACATGGCAATGATATTTCTGTTGTTCCTGAAGGAGCCTTTAATGATCTTTCAGCATTATCACACCTGTGAGTATTCAGCTGGTATGCTGTATTTTGTTTTTGTTATGCTTAGCCAATTTCATATAGCCAAACAAAGACATAATGCAAAGAAGCTCTCTGGAAGAAGCTTGTGCTTGTGTACAGGCTGGCCACTGGCTGGAGAGCTGGCAGCAGCTCAGCAGAGAAATCCTGAGCCTGATGCTTGGGCTGCAAGTTGAACTTGTCTGCCCTGTGTCCTTATGGCAGTGAAGGCTAAATTTGAAAGTAAGCAGCCAGGGGACTGAGGATACTGATCACTCCCTTCTGCTTGGCCCTCCTAGGGAGGGAATATGGACACATCTGGAATATGTGTCCAGTTTCTCCAGTACTAAGCAGATGTTTATGAACTACAGCAAATCCAGCATAGGGGCAAGCAGGGTTGGGAGGTGGCTAGGTTGTATGAGCTGTAAGGAGAAGCCACAGGAACTGGGCTTATTCAGCCTGAAGAAAGGGATGCCAAGGAGAGACCTAAAACTCTTCAAGCCTCTAAGGATTACAGCAATGATGGAGACTCAGAGGTGCACAGTGAATCAGAGTAAAGCAACAAGGAAAATCCAATTGAGCATAATGAAAAATTCCTCACTGTGAGGATGATTCAGCCAGGATGTCCAAAGAAGCAGGAGAATCTCCATCCCTGGAGATTTTCAGAGCTCAGCTGGAAACAGCCCTGAGCAACCCTGACTTCCAAGGTAGCCCTGCTTTGTGCAGGAGGTGAGAATAGATGAAAATTATTCTGTGATTCTCTGTCAGCGTCTTGTTAAGTTGACACTAAACACATCATATCTGATTTCAGAACATAATTTGAGGCAATAGTTTTCCAGTTTTTAATTGTCATTGGGAACCTAAATTAGAACAAGCTACCTTCTGCAAACCTCGTGGTGTTTATGGATAATTAAGACTTTGAGGAGTATGTCAACTAGTGCTTTTAGATATATCTGAGGGGCTAAGTTTTTGAACAGCAGCAGTTGTTAAAAACTTAATTATCTCTTTCTCATTCAGTATTGGACATTTACATTTAGCTCTCAGAAATTTCATACTGATTAAGCTTTTAGTCATTGATAATTCATTCAAGTGCTACTATTAAACCAATTTATCTGCATGAAGTATCAGTAAAACTCAGATAGATTTGATTTTTGCTGGTACTTTTTTCTTAATGGATACCAGTTATCCTTGTTAATATTCTGATTTTAGCAAAACAATTGTGTTAGTTGAGGCTGACATCCACTTTTGCAAATACAGAATGGACAAAGGTGCTTCTGCTTGCATGGGAAGTTCCCTTGTCACTAAGTCTCCTTTTTTTACTGCTCTGACTTAAGCCTGACTAAACAAATATGCATATTTTCTTGATTACAGCTTGAAAGTATTAAAAAGTTAATATGAGAGGGCTTTCTGCTCAGAGGGGCAGAAAAGAGTGTTTCAGCTCTGGTAGTTCCTACTGCCTTTGCTTGCCAAAGACTTTCTTGTATGTCTAGAAGACTCCCTGATTCAAAGGTGTGGAAAACATTGAAACATCTGGAGAAGGAGGATGTTCTAATGCAGCCATCTGATAGTGTTTGCACGTGTTGAGATTATCTGTTAAAAAGTTCCATGATTACTGTATTTCATAAAAGGAACATGAGTACATCTTGAGAATAGCGCAAGGCTTCAACCTTCCAAATTAACTACACAATGTCTCATTGTTTTCAGAGTTTTAAGAGTATTTCTAGTTTCTAGCAGAGAAAATAAACACTTAAAATCTGTTACAGAAATTAATTCTGAAAATCTCTAGCAAGTTTTTTTTAAATTAAAAAAATCACAAGGATCATCACTTAAAGAAATGAATTTGCTTTCATAATGATGCAATTCTTATGTAACTACCACAAAGCTAGGATGATGTGGTTTTATTTACTTATGCAGCAGAAAACTCTTACAGAATTCTGCACATATTTGTGAGTTCAGTGAGACAGCTCCAAAGAGGAAATAATTAAATACAATTTGGAAGCTTAGAAACAGATGGCTTGTACCAGCCTGGGAGCCATAAACTGAAAAGGAGAAATACCAGGGCAGAATTCCGTGGAATTTTCTTAACTCCTTCAGAAGAAATACTTTATTCTTGTTGTCTTGTTAAATTGCCCAGTATCAGTTTCACTCTGCTGATGCAGCTGATCTTCACCATTACAAACCAACAGTGAAACAGAGCTAGTTGGTATTAGCTCCCCAAAGTTCACACCTAGCTCTGTTAAGAATATCTAGATTTCTGGACTATGTTGCTACTAAAACTGTAACTTCTTGATCTAGAACCCAAATAAAGACACATAGTGCTGTAAAAGGCATTCTGGTGGTGGGAGAGCAAGTTTGTGTTTTTAATGCTTTTGGCCAACCCATTTTCTGGCTTCTTTTTTAAAAAGCAGCCATTTAAAACTTGAGCCCCTTTTTTATTTGTCTTTTTTCCATAGGGCTATTGGCGCAAATCCTCTTTATTGTGATTGTAATATGCAGTGGCTATCTGACTGGGTAAAATCAGAATACAAAGAACCTGGTATTGCACGTTGTGCTGGTCCTGGAGAAATGGCAGATAAACTTCTTCTCACAACTCCTTCTAAGAAATTTACTTGCCAAGGTACAGTTGGTTTTTTTCTCTTCGAAGTGTCAATATTTAATTTTTACAAATAGTTGAGCTGTGAATAAAGACTCTTTTGTACTCAAAATGCATTTATTACAGCATCTTAACTCAGCCTTGTCATTATTACTCATATTTAAGTATATAGCCATTGGTTCCATTCGGGAAATGTATTTATTTTAAAGATTTTAATTCCTAGCTCTTTTAAAATAAACAGAGAAAAAAGTCTTTGGACTTGCAGTACAGTATTCCTCACAATGTATGAAGTACATCAAAGTACATTATGTACACAGGTACTTTGTACTGCCTAAGTCATGAATAGAGTTTAAACATCTACACTTCCCTCAGCATTTTTCCTGCAAGCTGTTCGCCATAAAAACTGTAAATACATCAGTAATCCTTGCAGTCTGCTATTAAATATATAATATGTCTCTGATATTTCAGAAGAAAGCAGAAACCAAATCAACCAGACCAAAAACAAATCAAGAAAAAGGTAGATAAAGGAATGTGATAACCACTATAGAGGTCTTGATCTAAGATGTTGTTAAATGGGCAGGTATCTGGGGGCATTTAACTCCTTGTTGGTGCCAGTGTTGCTGGCACTTACATCACAACTTATATTACTGTCTGTTAATTCCTAGGTTATTTTTCTGAACTGTACTATTACTTTTTAGAAAAGTACACTTTTACTTACATCAAGCAAGGACTTGGTTTGTTTACTGTTAAATCTTTCTCTGTTCCACTGATTTATCACTTCTTAAATATTTCGAAAACACAGAAAGATTCTACTGTGGTTTTTACTTCTACTTCTTCATTTTTCATGGTCCTGATTTGAAAATATTGAAACTCCAATTTAAAAAAAATGTGTTCTTATATTTGTAAGCCATTACTTAGCTCATTGTGATTTCTGAGGCATCAGATGAATATGATCTTTAATCTTGTAGAAGTAACTTATTCTCAGTGGGTAATCTTGAGGCTGTTTTGATTTATTCATCTTTTAATGTATCTTCAAAGGTGAACTTTATCCCTTTGTCATTTTATTCTTAAAAAAGCAAAGCAGTGGGACTTGGTCAGAGTTTGTTTTATCTAAAGTTGTTTACTGCATATTTAATCTATTCAGTCTTTTCTCTTTAGACTTCCTCTCAAAAAAACTTTTCTTTTTGCATATAAATACCACTGGAAGCCATCTTGTTAGTTGTGATGCCAGTCAATTTTTTTTTCCCTCTGGACTCTTCCTGAAATTTTTCAGCAGTACATCTGTGAGGTCATGCCAGTGTTCATTGCATATGACATTCATGTGTTGCAAAGTCCCTTAGCCTCATTTTAGATAGGATGTTTGCTGGCCAATTTGCTTGTTTTCTTTACCAGCATCAACTAAACAGTATTGCAGATATGCTTTTATTGCACACTGTTGTAGGGATACAAGTGAAAGAATATTTGTATGGACATGAGGAACCTGTTTAGTTATTTTCCAGCTGTGTCAGTTTTACAAACTGGATCACATCTGTCTACAGTCATTGTTATGTTTCTGTCAGATAATTCAGAAATTATATCTTGCTGCCTCTTGCCCATCAGAAAAGATCCTTTATATTATTATGCAGAGTAAAAGGTGTGTATTTGTTTCACTTCCAAGAGTGGAAATCTGGTATTATGGATACCTTTGAAAGAAAATAATTTTCCTGCCACTGTCCTATGAAGATGATCATAATTACAGATTGCATATCAGCAGCTTTTCAATGACATGATGGCCTTGTAAGGCATTTTGGGTCTAAGTAATTTTATCTTTTGCTTAAAAGTGAACTGCTGAATAATAGAAATTAGGAAGATGCTATGTTCCTATTAGAACCAAAACTTTTGCCTATGAATAAAAGCGCTTTTTTCAGAATATCTGTTGATGGTCCGCTACTGTATGTGTATTTACAAGAAAAGAGTAATGTGTAATTCCCTCTTACCACTATCCATGGATTCAATTGATAATGAATTGGGTGCTTGAATTTTACCTATGTAATGAATAGTTCCCAGTGAAAATGGCACTTAACAATGAAGTCTCATCTCAGTTGTAGAGTTCAACAAAATCACTTTACCTTACTCTAATTTTATTAATTCTTTTACTGCAGGAATCATCTATTAATATTTTCTTCCTCCAATTATTTTTCTACGTTTGTGGGTGGGTTTTTTTCTTACCCTTTTTTAATGTGGCCTCTAACAGCTTCTCAATATTTTACCTCTTTATCATCCTTGCCCTGCTTCTAGAGATTCCAGGGCCTTGTGGTTTTCTGATACCAGGTAAGGTAATAAGTAGATCTGGAATGAGTGATCTGCTTAAGAACAGACCTTCTGACCTTCCTTTTGTGTACCTCAAGCAGACTTCTTTCCTAAGACACGCATGTGTACTGTTCGTTTTCCCTTGTGATGAATTTACAGATGATCATTCATAATATGTCATTTAGGATATTGTATGAGCAGGTTTTTTATTTCAAAAGTCTGGGTTTAAAATCTGAGTTCTCTAAATGAAACTATTGCTTCCATTGCACAGCACTAAAATTGGTGATTTCATTAGCAGTGTAAATGCTGCTTTAGAGGCCATATGCAAGAGAGGAGTCATAAAATGTCAGAGCTCAAAGTTGTTCGTGCAACAGTTTTCTTTAGAAGCTGGTTTGAGACATTTTGTGTCATGGTTTTTCTTAAAACATCTTAGCTACATGTATATATCTATGTCAATAAAATACTGTTAGTTTTTCTCAGTTTACAAAGAATTTTTTTTCCTCAGGGCTTATTCAAAAAAATAGATGAAAAGCATTTGAAAAACTAAACTAATAGGTTATAAACCAAATTCTTTTTCATATACAAGTCTTTTAACACATGCAAGCAAGAAGAATAAAGGATCAGTATAGTGAAAACAAAAATAGGTTCCAAAACTACCTTTGCATTTTTTTTTGATCTTACAGCTGAAGAATGATAAATCAAAATATTCATATATATTGGATACTACATATATATTAGTTTGAAATAAATAAAATACAAAATCAGATAATGTTGCTTACTCACTTGTTGAGGCTTAGGTTCCCATTTTCTGTCTCAGTTTTGGAAGTGAAATTTAGAGTGCTAATCCATTTGGGAACAAAACCTTAATTACTGAATGTTTTTTAATTTGTGCCAATTAATTAGCATTTTATTGCGTGAAAAGTTGAAAAGAGGATATAATATTCAGAATAAATAGAAGGATTGACTCCTAAGCACAGTATTACAAATTTTTATGTATGTGCCTCTTTCACTTAATTTTTTTTTGACAGAACCTCTTAATATACTCCATAATTAGCAGTATTCTAGAGTACAGTCAGGACTTTCTTGATGTTGATTGTATGATGTTTGTTTCGGCTTTTCTACCTCTCCTCTGTGCTGATCTAACAGATACTTTGATCATGTATAGATTTCTCTTTCAAAAGAATGTAATGAAGACAAAAAAAAATTAATGATCAATACAGATTAGGGTTTTGGCAATAAGCATCTCATCACGTATTACTGTATTCTGCTTGCAAGCTGTGACACAGAAGGAACCAGCAACTGCAGATTTAAAAAAAAATTAAAAGGTCACCCACTCTTTGTCTAACACTCCCTACTGGATCCTTACAATCACATGGCTTCTTTCCAGCCAGCTCCTTTACAATTAATATGAGATTAGTTTGCAAAGAAAAATAAGAAAGTTAAGCAAGTTTAAAAATTGAATAAAGCCCTGTATCTAAGCAAAACCCTTTTAGCTTTGAAAACTGCAGCTTGGCTCATTTTGTGTAACACCTGTTACAGAGCAATCAGGCCTT